>OY759218.1:42689708-43289708 GCA_963662175.1 Aradus depressus | reverse complement strand
TGCTTCGAACAGGATATTCTATATTTTTCGTTTTAATATTTTTTTAATTGAGACCTTTTTTTTTATTAACAATTACAACATATTTTAAAATAGCATTAAATATTAACAATCGGGCGCTACAAAATATTTGAACAATTTTAATATTAGAGTTCGCCTAGCAAGCATTGGAATTTGTTGATGCTCTGCATCTTCTCTACATCACTTGAGTAAATCCCTAAGAAGAAAAAATCAGTGTAACAAAAAAGCATTACCGCAATAAAACACAACATCATCTCTATTATAGAGTAGATATATATTATATATTATGTGACATATCCATTGAAAGGTCTTAAGTAGTGTAAAGGGAGTTAGAACAAACTGGCATGGCTCGATGTCATGGTGCGGTGTCAAAAGCACCAAATTAGGTCTCACTTTCAAGCTATGCGCATTTTTTCAACCCAAGTAAAACACGGTTCAATATAAATACCAAACACATAACATAATACTTCTTTTGTTTATTATTTAAATATAAAGTATTCAAGTATATTAAGCATTCAAAAGCGAAAATACATCACTTTCCAAATATTTCAGAATTTTGTTGCATGAAGACATAATACAAAATTTAGTACCATATAACTATTTTTTCAATTTTTAAATATAAATGATAATTATATAGGAATATCTATTGTAACTGTTGATGGGAGATTTTATTATGATTATTTTTAACAACAAAGTGCCTGTTGAACGAATAATATGAACATCTAGTGATTCTCTGAAATTGATTTCCTACACAATGCAAGTACTTTTCTTCGCTTCATTATTCTATTTATAACGCAATGGAGCGAATGGCATCATATTCTCTCGAGGTTATTCTAATTATATGTCTGTAATATTTCCCTTCCTGTTTCAGATAGCTAATGACTACGATCTGTCAAACAAGCAAATAGCAACGATCTCTGATGTATGTGACTCCATGAAGCAGCAGTTACTGTTCCTCGTGGAATGGGCCAAATACATACCTGCCTTCACCGAACTCCCCCTTGATGATCAGGTTTGAAGTAGTTCATATTTTTTCTAAGCTTCATTTGAAGTATTTATAGTGAAAGTTCTTGATGATAGTAATAATTTTCATGCACGGTGACTCAGGATGTATGCAGTGTTAGAATAGGACGAAACATATCATAAACTTGTCCAGAAACACTTCCTAAAATATGAGGTTGGATCAGGACAGCACAGAGCTTGTTGCTCTTCCTTCCTTCATTGCATTTGTGTTTACATTTTTGCGATTCAAAACTGTGTTTGACCAAAAGTCTTACCAGATTCTTTCGAATCGGAATTTCTAGGTGGTGTAATTCGCTTTGCTAGCGTTTTCTTCTTAATATTAAGACGAGCTTATATAAACTGGGTGGGATGGTATATACCTAAGGATCTGATCATCCTTTGCTTTTATCACTTCTCTGTAAGCGCTAGGCTTCCTCAACGCAATCTTTTAGGATTCCAAGATGCGAAGTCATTCACACAAGTCTTAGTCTCCCAGTTTCTTTGTCAATTACTTTCGTAGGCCAACCATCTGAATTCCTTTTCTACGGTCATGTCTCCGCTAAAAATGCTGAGTTTCGTCCGGCCATATCCTGGGCATCTACTCAGGAAATGGACTGCAGTCTCATCTTCTACGTCGCATCGATGGAAGTGGGTCTCTCTTTGACTCCTGCTGTATGTAGGTGTATATTGATTGAGTCTTGTCTTACAATGATTCCTACTACTGGTTGCCGAAACTAACATTTTTTGAGGCTTAGGATCTCATTCTCTAACACTTTGGAATCCTCACCCAGGAACATCTTCCACTGTCCGCAATGCAAATTTGCAGTATTCCTGCAAAAAATTTCTGGTCCACTGCTTTATCCGGGCGGGGCATCTCCCTGCATATACCGTGCAGATTATTAGGGCGACATCTTAAATGTAAAACAATAAAGAAAAACATATTTTTAAAAAACGTATGTTTGTTATATTATATACCTATATTAGGTAGCAATACCGAAAATACTCCTATATATATATATATATATATATTTTTTTTTTTAATAATTATTGTAAACTTTATTATTCTATACATGAATATTATAGTTGGGCTGTCTATAACAATAATACCTAGGCCAATGGCCTAATTAACATGAGATATGAACTCAGGTACAATTCATTAATTGCCCTAAACAAGTAACTTTAAACTAGACAAATTTAACAAAATACAGGGGAAAAAAAAAAAAAATGATAAAAGAAATTTAAAAACATTTTGTCTATTTCACAAAATATATATAAAATATAGGAGTATTTTCGGTATTGCTACCTAATATATAATATATATATATTTTGAAATAGACAATATTTTTAAAAAACATGCGTTTTCTTTATCTTTTATTGTTTCACAATATCTCTGCAGAAATTGTTAAGTATCACTCTTAAATGTTGTTTATACTAACTTCTATTGGACCGAATTACATAACATCCCCCCCTCCTTACTTTAGCACTTTGTAACTTTTCATTTTCGTTTATTTCTTTTTGTGATATTTTAAGAAAGTTTTTTTCGGAAATATGTTCACGCCAAGTTTTTTTCTTATTTTGGCCAACTATGTTCCTGAAGTTTGATGCATTTTTCCTAGATAACCCTGTATTAAAATACTATAAGTTTTATAATTAGTAATATTTTTTTTATTTTAATGATCATTAGGTGGCCCTCCTGCGTGCGCATGCTGGTGAGCACCTCCTTCTTGGGCTGGCCAGACGGTCCCTCCACTTAACTGATGTCCTACTCCTTGGCAATAACTGTGTCATCCCAAGATATTGTGGAGGTAAGGGTCTTTACCGTTTCGTTACCAAGCGCGCATCAACATTTTCCGAAATCATGATTCCGGACAAGATTCAGCCTAGGCTCGCTCCTTTGATCGTGGCTATACTTGGCCGTTAATTGATACAGAACGCACTAAAAGAACAGTGAGAAGCTTTGCCGAGGCAGCTAGTCACAGATTTGTTTTAGGCAGGCTAAGCGTTATAGGGCTTTTCTTTGTGCCAGACTTGTTTATGCAGCCTATTGAAATTTTCTATCCAATAAAATAATTTTTTTATTTAATTTTTTTCAATTTTCATTTGTTAATGAAACTCTAAATTGTCAAAAATTGAGGATAATTTGATAATCTTTTTACTCATGTAACCACTAAGTTATAGTTAATTTTTTTTTAAATCAAAGAAACATAGATACATACAGTTTTTATCAAGAATACTCTTGTTCCTTAGACTTTTTGGGGCAGTGTTATTTCTTATCTGAAGGAATGTTATTTTATTTTTTGAGAAAGTTTTAATGTCGTTTTATTGTTTCACACATTTATGTTGGAAAAAAAATCTTCGGAGAATCACTAACTATGTTCTTCTCCAGCACGAATTAATCGATCTTCAAAGTTTTTAAGTGGATACCTTCATTACATCTGCAGTTATTAGGATTTTTGTGTTGAGCCCCCTCTGATCCCCCTCTCCTTCTGCTGATTCCGCTGAAAATTAATAGGTGTCGTCCTTAGAGGACTTTGAATTTACATACGAAATCCCATAAGAACAGCTACCTATCGATTTTCTGTCAAATAGGCCAAAGGTGAGGGGGGATTAGGGGAGAGTAATGAATGTATCGACATGAAATTTTTATATTTAAAGTCAAAACTCAATGGCGACACTAACCTGTCAAATTTCAGTGATATCGGCAGAAGGGACGGGGGGTTCAGGGGAGGGGGCTCAATTCAAAAACCCTTATAACTGCCGATGTTATAAATTTATCGATACAAAATTTAGTATTAGGATTTAGGAGCCCCTATATTAGTCAACTGTTGAATATTAGAGCAAACGGTCGACTGGATTTGGAGGTAGAGCAAAAAGTTAATTGATTAATTTGTTCTGGGGAGGTACATCGCCGTTGATTCACGACGACGACTTATGTTTTTGTCTGAGTTTTTCCCGTTGATAATAGAATATATAGATAAATAATGAACTCTGACAAACTTTGTATTTCCAGATTCCAGTGTATCTTCGGACTTGGACATCAGCAGAGTTGGAACCCGAGTGATGGATGAATTAGTACGCCCTCTGACTGAAGTTCAGATTGATGATACCGAATTTGCTTGTCTAAAGGCTATTGTCTTTTTTGATCCAAGTAAGTATAGTAAGTAAGGAATCTTTTACTTAATTCTTATCTTTTACTTTCATCTTTTATTTTTATCTATTTATTCACTTCTATAAGCAGTCCTAGCTGCAGTCCTAGTAAAATAAATAAAAACAATTAAAAAAAAAATACATATTAACAATTTATATTGCCCGGATAATTAAAGTAAATGAGCAAATATATTGTCTCAGCCGGATGTTATTTTTTCCAAGTCATTCTCTACTCGAGTTCAGCACACTGATTCAATTATGTATTGCTGAATCCCAGTGTATAGATTGTCTATCCAAATATATCGTAACAGTATAAACTATACTCCTATTCCGCACAGTGGTGCACTTGAATCTCAGTATAGAATACCAATTCTCTCTCGAAGCCCGATGTTGGGTTTCGTCCCAATCAAAACTATTGATTTCGAGAATTCAATGTCATGTCATAGATGAGTAACTTGGATGAAGATAAATATTTTTAATTTAAGAACTATAAAAAAAACGAACGGTTTTTAAAAATATTGTCTATTTCAAAAAATATATGGGAGTACTTTCGGTATTGCTACCTACTTCAGTCAAGACTTGACAAATTCAAAATGGAAGTTCAACCAGTTTACAATCCAAGCTGTCCCCTTTTTCAGCCCCCACGGGGGTTTTCCTTGTCCCTCCTGTACAGATAAGTCTTAAAAATATGGAAAACTTTAAAAATAAAATAAATTTTGTCTCAAATTGAAATCTTAATAACAGAAAATTTTTGAAGTAGTATGTGCTGAATTATAATACAAATATATATGCATACATATATGAAATAAATTAAAGATGACAATAATAAATATATGAATAAAAACAAAAATAAACAATTTTTTGAGAAAGCAAGTACGTATACACAGAGGCTGGAGGATTATATTATTGGCGATAAAAAGGGTGAATATTTGAGGTTGGTCTCATCGTTCATATAATTTCCTTTTTGTAGTGCTCTGTTTATTTCCAGTTGTCCCAGTGAGTTGAGTAATGTAGTAATGTACTTTTGTCACAAAAATGTTGGTATTGTATGCCTGTATTTATATCAAAATTGTGTTTGTTTTCGTTGATGTGTTGTGCCAACGTTGATTTTACTGAGTTGTATGTTGTGTCAGTGTGTAACCCTATTTATGTTATGTGTTCTTTTACCCTGTTTGGAAGACCATTTAAAAACAGGGTAAAACAACGAATACAAACACCATTTTGACAAAACTACAAGCATACAATACCTACATTTTTGTAAGGAAATTGTATGAACGATGAGACCAACCTCAAATATTCACCCCTTTTATCGCCAATAATATAATTCTCCAGTCTCTGTGTATACGTACTTGCTTTCTCAAAAAATTGTGTTTTTGTTTTTATTCATATATTTATTATTGTCATCTTAGATTTATTTCATATATGTATGCATATATATTCAGGGTCACATGCCCCCCCCTGGCCAGAGCAAAGACAAGATTACGAAAATTGTGCTTTACATAAATGTACATGTACAAAACAAGTCATATTACATTTATTTAAATATATATGAATTCGATCATTTCATTTCCTCGTTTAAAATCTTCATTCATGTTATACTTTATACTCTTAAAGCTGATTTTACATGCGCAGTAAAAATGCAAGCGCAGCAGTAGCAAATGCACGCTATTGGATGTGAGTCATTTAATTCTAAAAGCACAGAAACCACAGCGTGCATTTGCTGCTGCTGCACTTTGCATTTTTGCTGCTCATGTAAAGTCAGCTAAGTATTACAGTCAGTGGTTACATCAGGGGGAGCTTCTGGAGATCCGAGTCTTAATAAAAAAAAAAGTCTGCAGGACTAACTTCGGAAACGTGGACTGTGTCTGTACCCCTAACTTTACCCCCCCCCCCCCCCCCTGCTCAAAATCCTGGCTACGCCCCTGTATATATTTGTATTTTAATTCAGCACATACTACTTCAACAATTTTCTGTTATTAAGATTTCAGTTTGAGACGAAATTTTATTTCTAAAGTTTTCCATATTCTTGAGACTTAACTGTACAGGAAGGACAAGTAAAAACCCCGTGGGAGCTGAAAAAGGGGCATTTTGAATTTGTCAAGTCTTGACTGAAGTAGGTAGCAATACCGAAAGTACTCCCATATATTTTTTGAAATAGACAGTATTTTCAAAACCATAAGTTTTTTTAAATAGTTTTTATTAAGTGTTTCTCTGCGGATATGTTAAGTATCATATTTTTAATTTGTTTAAATGTATTAGTATTATGTTTATTGTATTCCTTAGATTCAAAAGGCTTGAGTGACACGAGTAAAATCAAACACCTACGCTACCAAATACAAATTAATCTCGAAGATTACATTAGCGACAGACAGTATGATTCTCGAGGAAGGTTTGGTGAAATTCTCCTCACCCTGCCAGCTCTTCAGTCTATCACATGGCAAATGATTGAACAAATACAATTTGCTAAATTGTTTGGGGTCGCTAAAATTGACAGTCTTTTACAGGAGATGTTATTGGGAGGTAAGATAGTAATTAGGATTCAGGGCGTAACCAAACGAGATAACACCGGCGTAGGATCCGATAGGAAATTTAATTCTGAACGAAAGAGTTCCCATGAAGATGATCCACTTGAAATGCCTTAGTTTGGTGGCCAATTAATGCTAATAACTGTACGAAACTCAATTGAAAAACAATTTATTCCTCTTTTCTTTTCTGCCATCCCATACGCGCCTTCGTTTTTCAGTTATGGTCTGACAACCTCAAAAAAAAATAATTTTAAAATCAAAAATTCACATAGAACGCTATTCTATCCCGAAATTAGTCTTTTTAAGAAACACATTTGACTTTATAATATCATAATAATGATTTATTTATTTTAATGTAAAATATAAAATAAAAATTCATTAGTGTAAATCTTAGAAAAACTGCGCTTTATTGCGACAGAAATAAGATTAATTTCATGTACTAGAAACCAAAATGCGTATATTAAAAATTGGTACGATTGAGGCAGAATGTTTTTAGCTTCAGTCAATTGAGTATGTCAGTTGCTCCTGATTTTGAATAAAATTGTTTTATGGGAATTCTTGACAAGCATTAAGTCTTTTTTCGAGTCTGATTTGCCAAGAACTATTTTACATACAATTTTTAGGATGACAAATATGAAAATAAGCCTTAAAGTGTCCTTGAAAAGTGATCAAAAATGTTGGTTTTTTTTAGCAGCTATTAGCCAGTTACCTACCAATTTTGTTTTGGTTCCACCATTCAAGAGAAGTCCCTATAAGGGAGAATTAATAGACCCATCATCTTGGAAACTTTTTTGCTTAGAGTGTGAATGTACTTTTTTTTTTGTTTCAGATTCTATTCTTGTGTTTTTTCGTTTGGTTACGTACACCCTACTGTTTCAAAAGTTGAATTGTACATTATACACGCTTAATGTTGTAAACCCGAGAAATAACGTTATTGTCCAGCAATCTTTAAAACTAACCTAATTTAATTTTTTTTTGTTATTCGTTACTATAGTATAGAATTACTACCCTGAAAGGGGGCCTCGGTGGTTGTGTTGCTATGAGTTAGTGTTGCTATCCTCGGGGGATGAGGGGGAGGATGTAATTGTTGAGTGGTTGGTGTTACCCTCCTTAGAGGGACTTCAGTCGTTGAATGGTCATTCTGGCGGTCCTCGGATGTTAAGTGGTTAGCATGTTTGGCTACTAACCTGAGAGGGGGCTTCGATAAAGTATTATCCGGAATGGGTAACCCATTATAATGATAAATAAATATTGTAAAAAATGAATTATATTAATAAATCAATGTTTTGTATTTATTTAAAACCTAGCATATATCATCAATCAGTCATCCTACCGCCGTTAAACTCCGGATTATGCCAACTGATGGTTAATTTGATATATTTCAGTCTTAAAACTCAAGCTATCAAAACATTGCCGAGCAACATTGTACAGGCTACTGCCCTAATTTAACATTGGCCATTGAAATCGTGAATTGACGTGAATGGCTAGGCAATAACGTTATTTCCAAACAACGTTAGGAGAATTAATGTTTTGTAAAAACTTAAATATTACTAACTATTCTCATTTTTGTGTTTGTAATATGTGTAGTAGAGACGAGCAGTTAAACGTTCTGGGTACTCCCTTCCATCCAGTCCTCACCGTTGACACCACCAACCTAGTCCAATAATATAGCGAGCTTCGAGATCCTTCTCGCTTCTCCCGCTTACTCTTCTTATAGCTGATTTTCAACCTTCTCTTACATTCCACAAATTTTCCGGTACAAACTAACAGGTTCAACAATCTCTAGCCTTTTTCACCATTTTCGCTAGAGAACACTTCCAATCGCTCCTCATCCCAAAATGTTTTTAAAGTCATCCTTAACGTGCGCTCATTCCTCCATACCTCAAACGACCCTCCAACGGCGTAGTCCCCCTCCCAAATTTTATTTCATGATTCAATCTTACATCCCCACGTCAATTAACACATCCAATGTGCTTCCCCATCTCAATTCCCCCGCTCTCCCTCCGAATCACTACCCTCTATCTTCAGTACAGCGGCGTAGCCAATCCATCCATATTTTCTACTTCCTAACCTCTCCCAATAACCCTTTTTTTCACCACTAAACGTATACAATCGTCCCTTCTAATTTTCTGCTCTCATTTACCTTTATACACTACTTATATTAACGTTTAAAAGAAATTATAAAAACAATTGTCTAATTCCTAGTGTGCATTACTCGTTTGCACAACGGCTCAGAACGTTTAACTCGTGGCCTATATTATAGTAATATTCACATTCACACAATTGAACACAACTGATTTGTTGACTGTTGAAGGTTCTACAGGAGAGGGGTCGAACGGGCAACAGATTCAGACGAACGGGACGAGCAGTAGCGTGAACAGTTACCAGAGTTCAGGAGGTTCGCCAGCAAGCGAGATGGGGAGCCCCATCCATAGCCAGAGCCCTCCCTCGGACACTTCGGCTGCCATCCTTCGAGACCTCCCCTCCACCTCCACCTCCACATCCATCTCCACCTCAGACCAATATAATACATCATTCAAACAAGAGCCAACCCAACTTGATAATTACTAGACAATTATAACGCTAGAAGTGGCTCCACAGTTCAGATCAAGGGCCAAGACCGTTTTCACGGCTGGATCAAGAAAAATCGGGGGCCCGGAGCCATAGTTTCATAGGGATCGTCACTAGTCTATTTGGGGTTTTCTGAAAATAAACCTGTACGAACAAAATACAAGGAACGGTTCTACATGAAAATATCACTTCATTATATCTTCCATGTATTTTTGATCATTGAATACATGCGAAATAACTGCAAAACATTGACTGCACATCATTTTAATCATTACATCAAAGAATCTGATACAATTAATGTTATCTGTAGAATCACAAAATATTTTAATAATCGAATAGGAGAGAAGCATTAGGTAATGCAACTTAGTTTAGATTTCACATTTCATAGTTTGGTTTTCACATAATTTTTTAACTTATTTCTTCACATTATAGGTTTAGGTTTTGAATCTGGCCCTTAACAACGTGTTCATAAACGCCTCTTCACATTATAGGTTTAGGTTTTGAATCTGGCCCTCAACAACGTGTTCATAAGCGCCTCTTCACATTATAGGTTTAGGTTTTGAATGTGGCGCACAACCACGTGTTCATAAGCGCCTCTTCACATTATAGGTTTAGGTTTTGAATGTGGCGCACAACCACGTGTTCATAAGCGCCTCTTCACATTATAGGTTTAGGTTTTGAATGTGGCGCACAACCACGTGTTCATAAGCGCCTCTTCACATTATAGGTTTAGGTTTTGAATCTGGCCCTCAACAACGTGTTCATAAGCGCCTCTTCACATTATAGGTTTAGGTTTTGAATCTGGCCCTCAACAACGTGTTCATAAGCGCCTCTTCACATTATATTAATAATATTTACCTTACGGTATCATAATCACCCTATCTTTACGGTAGTTAATTACATTAGAAAGAGACTTTTCTTGATTTTAGTGTGAATTCTGACGTAACTTCATCAAAATATAATAGTCTCGTATTATCACTTTTTTAATTGAAATAATTAAAGAATTACATTTTATTTCGCCCAGCATAGAATGGAATCTATTTTCAATTTGGTACAAGTGTTGCCTTATGCCCCTCTTAATCCGGCCCTCACCGTTTTCGAAATACTGTCATTTTTTTAGGTTTTTCAGTGTCAGATCGAAGTGGGTTGAAAGTATAGATGGAAGGTGTTTTCGAGGTTTATATAATATAATTTATACTATATAATTGATGAAATACTTGGGCTAAATTTATGATATAGCACAAACTGAAAACTAGTAGAACTCAAGAAAGAGTCTCAAAGTTATTTCTACTTCACCCAAGAAATTTGATTTTGACATACTCTAGCTATATGACTAATGACATGACATCTTACATGGTAGTTTATATGACTAACAACAAAGCTAGCGTGACTCAAAAATCTTGCGAAAATTTTAAAATAACCTCAGCAAAGTAAATTTTAACGTCAAAAAGTAAAAATGTTAAAAGAAAAATTAATCGCATTTTCAATCATCGCTCATTATTGTCGACTAAATGTGGATTTTCTTTCTTTTTTTCTCCATTTTTGGCAGGGAACAGGGTCATTTTTTTTTTGGCGTTTTGCGAATTATTCTAGTCTTAAGGAGAATGTTCCGTTCATTACCACCAAGCCATTCTCGAGATATTTCATGTGTATACTTATGCATAGCACTAAACCTCACTGATCTATTATAGGCAACATAGTATAAATTTAAAAAGTTTGGAAACATCACGGGTTCTACTTGTAGGTTTTTGAAGATTAGTTTTTGTTCCCTTCTATCGGCCTAGTAACGGTATCATAACACCCTAACGGTATAAAAACGGAATGTTAGCAGCTAACCAGGGGCGTAACCGAGGGGGCAGGGGGGGGGGGGGGGGGGGGGCGCGCGTCCCCCCCCCCTGGCCAGAGCAAAAAACCAAGATAAAAATTAAATAAACTAAAAAAAATGTTTTTATTAAAAATGGATTGCTTGCAACTTACCAATAGGATCTTCAAATTTCCCGTGCGTCTGATTCCTAAATCAGCAATCAGCTGTTACATAAATGTACATGTACAAAACAAGTCATATTACATTTATTTAAATGAATATGAATTCGATCATTTCATTTCATCGCTCAAAATCGTCAATTATGTTATACTTTATACTCTTAAAGCTGATTTTACATGCGCAGTAAAAATGCAAAGCGCAGCAGCAGCAAATGCTCGCTATTGGATGTGAGTAATTTAATTCTAAAAGCACAGAAGCCACAGCGTGCATTTGTTGCTGCTGCACTCTGCATTTTTGCTGCTCATGTAAAGTCAACTTAAGTATTACAGTCAGTGGTTACCTCAGGGGAGCTTCTAGAGGTCCGAGTCTCCCAAATTAATAACAAAAAGTCTGCAACGCTAACCACGGAAACTGCGGACTGTGCCCCCGGGAGTCTATACCCCCCACCCTCGTAGCCTAACTTTGCCCCCCCCCCCCCCTGCTCAAAATCCTGGCTACGCCCCTGCAGCTAACGGTACTATAATATTCACTTTACCCTGGGGAGGGGTAGTATTCTTAGTCTTTTGAACAAGTCTCATCCGAATTGATTATTAAAGTTAACCCTTCATGTTTCTGGAAACAACCCCGAAAGGTTTTTCTGATCTGGGAGGGGAAAAATAGAGCTCGAGGAACATTAAATGTCGTTCCCGAGCTTGTGCGATGTACCTGAGCTCTTCCCTAACCAAATCTGGGTAAGAAATATTTAGGACTCCAACAGTAGAGTTGGGCTCATGTTCACTGGAGCGACGAAAATCCTACTGGTAGTAGGCGATAAGATCAAGTAGTTTAAGCCCAAGCAGTTCAGAACAGTTCTTTTCAAGACTCTAATTGTCATTTGACTTTCTAGTTTTTGGTGAATGATTATACACTTTAATAACTAAAACCGAATACCAGTTTTGAATTAAACTTCGTCTACTGAAGGCTACCGCTAAATTGTCATTATGTCTGGTGTGGAACCTGTTGACCGCGTTGGACGGGATCATAGGAGTTAGGAGTTGGAATTTAGAGGGACTGAAGCCCTCAGGCGGAATTTAAAACTTGTCAGAGCAGGGGATGTGAGGGACGTATCGTTCGAAAGCTTATTTCAAGAATTTTTATACAAAGAAAGAGTCAACTTCATTATGGTGAGTTTTCAAAAAGAGGTATTCAGGTCAGAGGTACATTTCTTGCATCGCAATTTTTAAACAATAAGATATATATATATATATAGGCATCATATATATATATATATATATATATATATATATATATATATATATATATATATATATATATATTGAAAGACTTTTAACATGAGGTACAATTTGACCTTCTTTCCATTGCAGATTTTAAAGTTAGTTATTGCAGATTATAAGTGTTAGTTATTGACTCACACCCTAACTACAAGGTCATATCGCCTACTATCAGAGCGCTCTTTCGTCAAACTTGAGGACATGAGCCCGACTCTACTATGGGTGTCCTAAATTTTGCCTACCCTAAATTTTTATTCACCTTGAGTAGAGTTCTATAACGAGTACCTGATATCGCACAGGCTCGCGACCATCGCTTAACGTCCCATCCGAAGCTTAATTTTTTTTTACCTTCCAAATAAAATAAACGAAGGGCCTCGGCCGGGTTTTGAACCCAGGATCTTGAGCTCAGTAAGCAAGCACGCATACTACTGAGCTACCGGTGCCTTCGATTTTGAGTGTGTGGAGCGCCCTGTTGAAGAGTAGACTCCGTTGTATTACGATGTTGTGAAAAAGAGAGGTCACTAGCTCTCCATCAAGCCCTTTTTCAAAACCCTACGATCAGTGTAATCCAAGGTGTTTCAGAACTTTTCAAACAACCGGTATACACATGCCTGCAATAAACAGAGCCTTCAAGATATATAATTTACATATATTATTATTTTTTTTTAAATTATATTTACTAGTTGAGCCTATTACTTATAATGCTGGTAGATACAGGTGTAGCCATAAATCTCCCCCAACATCTCTATTAATAATGAACAAAATATTATTACACCCAAGTATTTCCATATAATTTAAATAATTTTATATAAATATAAATGAGTTTCTAATTTCAAGTCAAAATTAAAAGTTTCTAGTTTCATGTCAAAATTTCACTTTATTAACGAAAACATGACCAGTTCACATTTCAGGGTATCGTCTGTGTATAACTAACGTAAATCGCCTGAAACGGATGATGCCTGAAGCGATCAACCATTAACACCAAAATGACATTGAGACAAATAACTAGTGTTTGGCTTTACACTTCCCCATTAATTTGTGTTACAATTGCTAAGAAATATATATATATATTTATACACATATATGCTCATATTCTCCAAGAATTATCTTTTTTTTTCTTGTATATTTTCAGATATATATACTTTTTTTTTTAAAGTTTATCATGTTTTAGGGATATAATAAATGTCAGAGAGAGTAGCTGATTGTTTTCTTTATTGTTACATTATGAGAGATAATGATAAATTTGGTCTAGTTTCCTGTATTTCTTTGAGCAATTGCACATATATTTTTTCTTCTTAATTTTCTGATTGAATGATATATATACTCACATATTCTCAAAATAGTTCTTGTTAGCAGCAATAACTGGAAAAATTTAGTTGTGAATTTTCATTAAATACTTATATTTCAATACGATTTCACTTGCCAATACTCTAAATAAGGAACAAACCTCCAAATTATTTAACAGTACCTACCTTATAAGTAACTGTTAGAAATAACATTTTTTGATATCTTGGATATATTTAATAACTTATTTTAATGTTTTTATTTTTATAAGAATAGTAGTTAATATTAATTTTTTATATATTTCTTCCTTAGTTTTTAGAATTAAAGTTAACTTTGTGCGCGGATTTGGACTTATTTTAAATAGTTTATGGTGAAGAAAATTTTAAGTAGAGAATATACGAAAAGTAAAATTTGTGATTTTTTAATAACTATTAATTTATTACATGAAAGATTACAGGTATTTGCACACATTTTAATTTTGTAAAGCGTAATCTTTTTTTTTTTTTTTTAATTTTTATTCTTGAAAAGCGAATTTCATTTTTAATGTATCTTATAATGTATCTATAATAAATATTATTTATTCTTAATTATTGTTGACTTTCTTATTTATTTATTTTTTTTTTTTCATGATAAATTAATATAATTAAAGGATCACTTCAATTTTTGCAATTTTAATGGCTTTGTGACATCGGAAAAGGACATGAATATTATTATTTGTAACGTTAATAAAAAAAAAATTAAAAATTAACAGGAAAAATAAAATTCTTTATTTTTTTGAAATATAGCAAAAGTATAACAATAAACAATAGCAAAATATAACAAAAAACAGAAAAGTTCTTTGCTACAAAGAAAATTTCATAAAATCACATCAAATTTCGAAAAAATGTTAATAACTGGTGTCCCTCCCCTAGCTTGGATGACAGCATCTATTCTTCTGGGCATTCATTCCCCTCATTAAACTTTGAATCAGGAGACACGGCAGTGTCTCTGGCCAAGTCCGAAAAATATGTCGAAAGACACTGCTGTGTTACTTTTCTCGTTATTATAATTGGGGTATTATGACTCATGCCCGGGCTTTAAATAAGAGGTCATATCCGCCTACTACCAGAGCGCTCTTTTTTCGATCTGGTGGACATTAGCCTGACTCTACTATGGAAGTCCTAAATTTTACCTAATCAGGTTTCGTTACCTAAGTTAACAAGTACCTTACATCGCACAGGCTCGGGACCATCGCTTAATGTCCCATCCGAAGGATGGTATGCTCAAAGTTTTTTACTTCTCGAATACGGCATATTATTAATTTGTAGTTAAAACATTATATGTATATTTTTTAACATTACAAACATTTAGTTTCTACCAATGAAGATAACGTTGCTAACCTACTTCAAGTTAATACCCGGGCAACGCCGGATATATTGCTAGTTGTATTTATTTTTTTGGTCGCAAGTGTTGCCTCTCGCAACAACTAGCTACCAGTGCTATTTTGAGAGAGGAAGACCACCCAGCGGTAGCTCCTCAGTGTGATATTTAAAAATGATGTTTACTGTAGTTGTATCTCAACTTTAACATTGTTTCGAAAATTGTGGGATAGCAATTTGGGATTATAGTGTCACGGTTTTACGTCATTCAGGAGGCTCCTCAGGCAGTTCCTGTTGTAGTGCTTCCCTTTTTTTTATATTATACTGTTCTGTAATATTTTTCATATTTTCATCATTGAGCAAATATAAAGACATGTAGTCAGATCATATAGTTGAGGGATCCATAGGTGGATAATGCATTGGTCTACTAATAAATGGCTTATATTTAAAATAACTTTTAAATTGTTTAAATGAACATAAACATTGCTATGCCTAACTACAAAAAATATTGCACTATGATAAAATAATTTCACTATAACCAAAATGAATTCACTTCAAAACAATTACAGTCAACTTTAAAATGGACAGTTTGCAATTTAAAATAATTAGTTTTAACTTTAACTTTGCAAACCTCAAGATACCTTGTTTACGATAAACACCATGTGTGAGTCTGTAACTGACTTTAACTCCTTCCAATCTTTTGTAAGAAGTACACTTTGTCCATTGTCATAGAGATTGTACGAAATCTTCCGCTTCTTTCAGACACAAAAAATCTTGTTTCGTTTACCAAATTCTAATAATTCGCGGTTTTTGTTTTCAATATTTTCTGAATCACAGTGAATCAGAAAATACTGTCAGGAAAACAGAAAACAAACAAACACGAATTATTAGAATTTGGTAAACGAAACAAGAATTTTTGTGTCCGAAAGAAGCGGAAGATTTCGTGCAATCTCTATGACAATGGACAAAGTGTACTTCTTACAAAGGATTGGAACGATTTAAAGTCAGTTACAGATGTACACATGGTGTTTATCGTAAACAAGAATGTACCTTGATGGCCTGCAAAGTTAAAATTAAAACTATTGATTTTAAAGATCAAAATATCCATTTTAATGTTGTCTGTAATTGTTTTGAAGTGAATTAATTTTTGTATTGTTATCGTGTTGAAATAATCTTTTTTAAAGGGCAGTTATATATTCCCCCTAATAAATTTGATGAAAAAAAATAGATATATTTTGTTAGTACTTAAATGCTATATTCACCTACTCGTAAATATATAACGGTCTGTCTGTCCAGTTTTAGTCTTGTGCGCCGTCTAAGTTAATTTTTCTACCAATCTTTAGTGAATAAGGTTGCATTGGTGAAGAATGCATTGACGCACAAGAAATGCATGGAGTTATTATTCACTTGCAAAATCCTTCCAATATGTCACCTAATCAAACTTCTTTGTAATGTATATATATATGTGTGTATTTTTATTTATTTTTCTCCTGTTCAAAGGATTTTTGAAACAATTTTTTAAATAAATAACATAGAGTAAGTTGCATCGCGGTATATCGAGACTCTCTCGCTGAGCAGAAAGCGGAAATCACGAAGTAGGAAGTAGAGATGAAGGGGACTCAAGAAAATCCTGGCTTGGCGGACAATGGCTGTACAGGTAGCACCACGGCTTACTTTAAATTGCACGACCTACTTTTTAATACAATATTCTAAAAATATGAAGTTAGGCCTTATGCTTCCCTTTGTACTTCATTGATTCTATTTTTATGTGTTTATTCTCATTGTCCAAATTATGGCTCTTTTCTAATAACAAGTATTGTTTCTTTAGTTTATTGTTAAAGGCCTCCCCCCCTTTCAATTGATTAATACTTTTATTTTTTTTGTTTATTTCTTACGTTATTATTCGCAGACTAGAACTCCTTAAATTTACTAACTGGGCAAGGCCGGATAATCTGCTAGTTGTAAATACACTACGTAGAGTATACACAAAAATACACTGAACCAGTTCTGATTATTTTTCTCATTTTTTGTTTTGCAGAATGACGGAGGATGTGTTCGAAGGGTTTCGGCTGTGGGTGATCCCCCTGGCGGCTCTTCTTCGCCTCTGTCTGCTGCCCGTATACCTGCAGTCCTACCTGGACCTGGCTCAGACCAGGGTGACGAACATGAAGAGGGAGGGAGGTCGCATCACCAACCGGGAGCTGCAGGAGAAGGTATCCGAGAAACATTATCAATAAAGGTTTATTGTAGCAATTCACAGTTGATTCTCAAACTATGGCCAATGTTGGAAGAAGAAAGATAGCCTAAATGTGGTTTTCAACGAACTGGAAAACAGAGATAACTGGGGGTTCGAAGTATAATCAATCAGTGTATCTTAACCTATCTGCTTTTCTGAGCATGTTGTACCTAGTCAGAATACAAAAAGTATGGATTTTCAGACTTCTTGGAGCGATCTTATCAGGGATTTGATGAAGATGTTTTGAGCTTATAAAGAGTCAGAAAAAGCTCAAATGTGGGCAAGTTTTGTATGTTTCAAATGACCAAATCTCAAACTATTGCAGCTATCAGGTTGCGGGCTCAGTTTACAGCCATTTCTTGAATAATGTTTTTTTTCAAAGATCTTGAAAACTTTGTTTTCATGACTAACTCAAATGCATAATTTTTTCATTTCGCAAATTTTCGATTAAACCCTCTTTAAAAATGCTTTTCAAACATCACAAAATTGTATAATATGTTGTAGCACGCTTGTCGCTCCTTCCTGTTGGTGGAATATCAGACAAAATAAACCACCGGCAAATATTTCCAGCTCGAAATATTTATATATTTTTTTACAATAAGATAAACCTTGAGCACTCCGTCCTTTGGATGGGTGGTCCCGAGCCTGTTCGATGTCAGGTACTCGTTAAAGAGAAACCTAGGAAGGCAAAAATTAGGACTCCCACATAAGAGTAGGGCTCTTGTCCACCAGAGCGGCGAAAGAGCGCTCTGGTAGTAGACGATATGACCTCGTTGTTAAAGCCCGGGCATGAGTCATAATAACTAACTACAATATGATATTTACAACCGTGAAAAATACATAACTAGGAAATGAGTTGCAGGAAAAATGTTTATGAGTTGATGACATGAGGAGAGAAATCACTGAATGGTCTCTTTTAACTGTGAGATAGACTCACTCATCATTCACTTCTGCTACCAGAAGGTCTCTGGGCCATTGGCGCTTCATGTGTCCTTCAGGGTTTTGGGGAAGTGGTAAGGAGTAGACACGGATTAGAGGATTATTGTGAGATCTAAGGGAGGAATGGAATTTCAGTATTTGAATTTAACTTCTTCTATGATGAAAGAAACTTTTGAATTTTGTATGAAGGGTTTTATTGGAGATCTAGTAAGGAGCATTAGCTATTCTACGAATGATTTTGTAAAGTTTTGGGTTGTCCTCCAGATCGCCTCTGTGTTCTACTACATGTGTGTGGTCACTCTCCAGTACCTCATCCCTGTCCTCTTCCTACATGTACAAAACCTTAGGCAAGTGTCATATTATCTAACTCACATTAACTTGTCTTATGTTATTTTTCAGTAAAGGCAGGATTTATGTGCACTAAAAAGGCAAAAATATTAAATATAATGTGCAATAAAACTGTGCACTAACAAATGTTTGAACATTACAAAATGTAACATAAAAAAATGTCCGTTTTCCTTATCATTTTTATTATTATTTTAAAAAATAATTTCTGTTTTTTCTAAACTAAATAATTCCTATTTTGTAAAACTAATTCATGACATAATAAAAAAAATACAACAAAACATGGCCAATGGTATGACTAGGAAGGTCAGAAAAATGTATTCGCAGGAAATGAATGAAATGAAAAATAACTGTATTCTGGGACCAACGTCGCCTATGAATAATTACAGAAAAAAATAAAGTAATAAATAATTAAAAAAAAAAAAATGAAGTGTTAGTCAAAAGAAATAAGTTCATGAGACCTCTGTTGAACGGACTCCGGAGCCCATTGATTACATTCATTGTAATTCGTGACAATAACAAGACATACAGAGGAACAAAGGAATTACTTACTTTTTTTTTTTTTTTTTTTTTGACCTTAAGTACGATGCATATTAGCCCTGACTCTTGTAATGGTGTTACCTAATTATTTACGACATCCATGGCCCCAGAAATGAGTTATATCCACGAAATAAAACTCACTCCCGGACGGGATTCGAGCCCGCAAACCAAGGTGAGACCATGCGACCAAAGCCCTACGCTTCAGCCCGCACGGCCACCATGGCTCTCAATACTTATGTAGTTATAAATATATACAATAAAATGTTTAATTATTTTTTTTTTTTTTTTTTTTTTTTGCATTGGAGGGGGAAATGCTGTGACGCACATCCAGGGAAGGTAGCCCTGGATAGTGTGGGACTCGAGACGGTTCACCATCACCATACCCACTAAAACCCCCTCCTTGCCGATCCTGATTCCCTTCCGCGGAACTAACGGTCTGTCATTACTTCGCGGAAGGGAGGAAGGGTGGCTGGTAACGCCCCTTCTTCTGTTTTATTACCGCTACTGTTCCTTGTCAGCCCTCTCCTGAAGGGCCAACCCGCCCATGATGAGCGCTGCAAAATCGCAGCCTTCATCCCACGACTCCTGGGAGCGCAGCATAGCGTCCACGTAACTGGTAGCAGTCAGTGGGGCGCCCATGCTGCACTCCAGATTTTTCCTTCCCTCCTCAAATCTGGGGCATTTGAGGAGGACATGCTCCGCCGACTCCGTCTCACCAAGGCACGCGGGGCAGTCTGGTGTTGTTGCTGCCCCGATTTTGTGGAGGTACCCCCGGAACCCACCGTGTCCCGTGAGTACCTGGGTGAGGTGGTAATTCACCTCCCCATGCTTTCTGGTGAGCCAAGGCTCGACTCGAGGGATGAGCCGATGGGTCCACCGTCCCTTTGTGGACTTGTCCCATTCTTCCTGCCACTCCCTAATTGTCCTGGCCCTCTCTGGCTCTGCTGGACCAGGGCTGGCCCCCGCGTCCTGATAGAAGACCCGGTTTCCCCTGTGGTCGAAGCGCTGCACCACCTCTTCCACCTGAACCGGGTCTTGTTTCCTTTGTTTAATTGTTTAATTATTTAGAAAATTATACATTATTATAATAGAAAATTGTTTGTTGTTTGAAAAAGAAAAGGTTATTCTGCGTTTTAAGGGTAGATGTACAAATTTTATTTTCATGAAGTATGATTCAGTCGCTGACTTGTTTTCCGGTTATATCATCTTTATTATATATAATTCTTCCCGTTTTGAAGACTTGATTCAAAACTTCTATAGCTTTTTATTTTTCCGCTTTCGTATTCGTCATATTTCGTTTATACTCGTATGTATCCATTACCCATCCAACTAGCTTCATCAAGTATATCAAATGTACTTTTCTCCTTCCTTAGGGGAGACTTTTGTTGCTCATACTTTTTAGTTTTTTCCTCCACCAGGCTGTACACTACACTTTTCCCCTTTGAATTATGTCGGTTGTAGGAGGTGGAAATGTTGATCGGGGGCGTTTGTTGTCTGTGTCCGTCCAAGAGAGGTGCAAAATACATTATTTTGCTATACCTCAGATGGGCGGGACCTAAGAGTATTGTCCGACCAATGGAGGTGTCCGTAAGTGATGTTTTCACTGTATAGATTGAAATTAAAGAATAAAAAACTGATACTATTATGTTTTGCAGGAGAGTATAGCTGGATGGGAGCCCCTGAGACAGTCTGTCTGGCCAGAGAGCTTCCAGTCGTTGTGAAGGGAGCTGACTCAGTCTTAGCGTCTGCACAGGAGTTCACATTGACCATCTCATCTCTCAAAGAGGTGAGCTGGATAGTTCGAGGCGTCAGACTCTTCGCCCGCCTCTCCCTTCCTTCGTGTTTTTTCAGCCCACCGAGTATTTTAACACTAAAAATGTTCGCCCCCCCACAGATGTTTCACGATTGAATACAAACAGTTGATGGGTATTAAATGTCGTCCATTTTCATTTTCTTAAGGTGCATATCCACCAAAAAAACAATTTCTCTAAATGTTTGCGAATGTTTGTTTACATTTTGTCTTCACCAACCAAATGTTTGCAAACAGCAGTAGGTTTGCAAACGTTTGTTATCGATCCGACTAGAAAACAGTTGTCAAAATGTCACCGTGAAGAAAACTTATTGCTAGTGCCGCATTTATACTTATGTCTGCTTTCATAGACAAAGAAAATATTAAAAAAGAAAGATAGATTTTGGGTATCCCATATTTTAAAAACTAGAAATTCACTGCAGCTACAAACTGGCGTAAGAACAAGTGATAGGAGTTGTTTATTCAAAACATTTTGCCAGGTCTCCAGAAGATTTTGAATTCTTAAATTTGCTTATAATTTGGCGGCCCAATAATTTGTAAGCAGGATACAAATTACAGAGACGTATTATACCGTTTGTTTTGCTATTTCGCACCATGCGTCATACTTTTTTATTTTGTTGTAATGGAACTTATGCGTTGCTTGGCATAGTAGTTTTAGTTTGTAAAACTCAATTAATTCTAAACTTATTTCGTTGTCTCACTCCATAAATGTTGTTGATTCAGTATTTAAAAATTATATGTGATCATATATAAATGTATTAAAGTAAAAAATGTGAATTAATAAACATTTGATTGAAAGAATTTATCAATTCAACACATCAAATTTACAAAGTTCGTCTCCACTGAACGCGAACAAACAATGAATTTCTTTTGATGTACCGGCACCAGTCGGCCAAGAACAGATACTTGCAATCGTTTCCGTGTGCGCGTAGTTCGTGTCTCCACCAAGCAACTATACGAGTTTGCAAACATTCACAAACTTTTTAAACGTTTTGCACCTTGAGAGTAGAAACATGGGAATATGTTATACGTAAAATAGGATCTTGGAAACTTAAATTAGAGTTATAAATTTTATGTCGTTTCCTGTTTACCTTTTTTTCGAATAAGTCAATACATTTTCAGTGTTAAAAAATTTGTTTCATTGAACTTGTTGCATTGCTCCAATCTCATCAAATTATTTATTTATTCAAATAAATAGTTATTAATTTTTGTGGCATATGTTTGGAATTAAATATAATATTTGAAAACGAATAAGAACTAAATTATTTTGTTTCTATGTAATTAATGCAGTTCCAATATGGCCGCGAGCCATTATTACGTTGAGATAATAATAATATATCTGTGGTGGGCTGGTGCTTACACCTAGGGACCTAAGCACTCAGTGCTTTTATCCCTTCCCTGGAAGCGCTTGGCTTCCCCCTTATTATATCACCTATATGCCTATATTTATACTAACTTATACTACCTGACCCAAGTCCTTCATGGAGTGCTCAGTCTCCCAGTTTCCTTAATGAACCTAAGAATGCTCTCATAGTTCAATCTTCTGAAGTCTTCCTCTGCGATTGCATCTCTACCAAAGATGTGGAATCTTATTCGCGCATATCCCGAGCAGATACCCAGGAAGTGTGCCGCCGTTTCATCTTCTTCCCCACATCTATCGCAGGTAGGACTGTCCCTGACTCCCACAGTGTGTAGATGTCTATTGAACGGACCATGTCCTGTGAGAACTCCAGTCAGTTGCCTGAGCTCGTTCCTTTTGAGGTTCAGGATCTCGTCTTTCAGAACCCTGGACTCCCCTCCCAGGAACATCTTCGACTGCCTGCATGTGGTCTTTTCTCTCCAAGTGCGCTCCAAAAGGTCCTTAGTCCATTCTTTGATTCGGGTTCGATATGTCTCCCGAGATACTCCCAGCACCGGTTCTGGCCCCATGAAAGGTTTACTTGAACCTTCCTTGGCTAGTCGGTCCGCCTCTTCGTTTCCCTGGATCCCCGAATGTCCGGGAACCCAGTAGAGTCCAACCTTCTTGCGGTTTCCTAGGGTGTTTAACTGATTTGCGCACTCTCTTACCAGCTTTGATTTGATTTCTGCGCTGGCAAGTGCTTGGAGTGCTGCTTGACTATCGGAGAAGATTTTCACCTCCTCCATGTCGCTATTCAGTACCTCTCTTCTGGACGCACATTCCAAGATGGCCATCACCTCCGCTTGAAATACCGTAGCATGGGATCCCAGCGGGATGACGGCCTCCACCTCCAGACTCGGGATCCATACACCTCCTCCCGTGAGTCCTGTGTCCTTCTGCCTAGAACCGTCTGTAAAGCAAAATATATGCTTCCCAGTAACTTCTGTCGCTTCTTGCTGTGCTCTCTCTCTACTTCTGATGGTTACTGCATACTTCCTATTTAGGTTGGTGCGCTGTACCATCTCATCTTTTCTCCATTTAAATATGGGATCTATCTCACTTAATACCTCCTTGATTCTGGAGTGTCCCCCTCTGAACGCCCTATTCCACTCTCCTTTAGCCTCGAGACTGCAGCAGGTATTCATTGCTGAATTTCGTACACTTACATCCAGAGGCTCAATTCCTACTATCATAGCCATAGCAGCCGTGGGCGTTGTTCTCATAGCTCCGGTTGCTGCAAGGCATACTAGACGTACTATCTTTTGAAGTTTACTGCTTACACTCTGTTGCGCTACCTTGTGCCACCAGCACACCGCAGCATAAGTGACTCGTGGTTTGATCACCGCCTCATATATCCAAACTACTGATTTAGGGCTAATACCCCATGTTCTCCCAATTGCTCTTCTGCACTGCCAGAATGCCCCAATAGATTTATTGTGGGTGGCCTGGATGTGTATTCTCCATGACAATGAAGTATCCAGGTGTATTCCCAGATATTTCACATTATCACTCAGTTCCAGCTCTCGTCCGAACAGTTTGGGTCTAAATAGACCCTCTCTCTTCCTCTTTCTGGTGAAGAGGACTAATTTCGTTTTGTTCGGACTAACGGTCAGTCCCTTATCTTCACACCATTCTCCTACAATATCTAGGGCTGCTTGCATCGCAGAGCAGACAGTATCCAGGAATTTTCCTCTGATCAGGATGACTCCATCATCAGAGTAGGCCTGCATGTAATATCCTTCTCTGTTCAGTTTGCAGATAAGCTCGTCCACCACCAGGCACCAAAGATGAGGTGACAGACACCCTCCTTGCGGACTGCCCTTGGTGGCGTTTACCTCCGCTATGGCGCTGCCATGTTTGGCAATCACTCTTCTTGTTGCTAACAGGTTGCTGATCCATCTAGTGATGGTCGGTTTTACCTGACCTTTCTGTAGGGCCTCTTCAATACTATGAAAGGATATGCTGTCAAATGCCCCCTCGATATCGAAGAAGCATCCGAGAGCGTACTCTTTGTGCTCGATGGTTTCCTCAATCCTACCTACTAGGCTGTGAAGGGCTGTAGTTGTTGATCTACCCTTCAGATACGCATGTTGGTTTCTGTGTAGGGTTTTTCCTACCTTGCCCTCTTCCATGATGTACTTATCAACCAGCTTCTCCGTCCCTTTCAAAAGAAATGACGATAGGCTGATCATCCTGTATGATTTTGGCTGCATGTAGTCTGCCTTCCCTGGTTTGGGTATAAACACTGCTCTAACT
Source organism: Aradus depressus (assembly GCA_963662175.1). NCBI lineage: Eukaryota > Metazoa > Arthropoda > Insecta > Hemiptera > Aradidae > Aradus > Aradus depressus. Next base: position 43,265,023 of record OY759218.1, on the reverse strand, counting down.
TCTCTCCATTTCTTAGGTATGTATCCTGTAGAAATGCTCATTCTCATTAGCTCGCTCCATAGTTGTCCTAATCTTCCCCAACTTCTTTGAAGAATTATGGGTATAAGTCCATCTGGTCCTGCTGATTTGAACGGCCCAAATGAGCTTATAGCCCATCTAGCCGCTCGTTCACTAATTATTAACCTAGCCATTGTTTGGTCTTGTCTATTGCTCGACCGCTCTGTATCCCCCTCTCTTCGTCTCTCCCAGGTCGCACCTGGTAGGTGTGACCTTAGCATTATTTCTAGCGTTTCCTCATTATTGAGGGTTCCAGTTCCGTCGTTTCTTTTCACCGTCCCAAGCCTTGCTTCACCGCACTTGCTCAGGATCTTCATTATTCTCGACGATTCTCTTGCCCCTTCAACTTCCTCGCAAAACCGTTTCCAGTTTTCCCATTTGGCTTTTCTTATTTCCTTACTATATTCTTTCTTTGCTTCTTTGTAGAGGACCCACTGCGGTTCCTCTTTAGATCTTCTTGCTTTCTTCTTTAGTTTTCTGCATCGTTTTTGTAGGGAGCTTAGACTGGCTCCCCACCACGGTGCCCTCTTTGTTTCCCTGCGTATTTGCGGACAGGCAGCCTCAAAGGCGCCCAGCGCAATCCTTCTGAGTGTCTCTTCCATCTGGTCTATGTTTGAGAATGTGGTTTCCCCCAGATTTTCTACTGCTGCGTCTATCTCTCTATCGAAGATTCTCCAATTTATCTTTCGTGGATTTCTCCAGCTTTCTGTTTCTCTGATTTTGGCTTTAATTTTAAAACTTATCGGTCTGTGGTCTGATTGTGTCAGTATGTCTGAGACCCTCCAGTCTAGAATTTTATCTAACATGTCCTCCGAGACTATAGTAATATCTATAACCTCACTTCTATTTCTTACCATGAACGTTGGTTCTACCCCTCTATTCGTAGTAAATAAGTTTTGACTTACCAGAAACTCCAATAACTCAATCCCTCTCCTGTTGCAGTCCGAGCTTCCCCAGGCTGTATGGTGCGAGTTCGAGTCGCAGCCAATAATTAGGGGAAGTCCTACTGATTTGCATCTCTCCGCCAGCCGTTCCATCTCTATCGACGGGGGAGGCGTCTCTGCGTCGTAGGGAAGGTAGGATGATGCGAGCACCATCCTATTCCCGTTCTCTGTTTCAAGACTAACCGCTGTCAAATCTCTGGAACAGAACTCATTTAGCAGTATGCATTCTATGTCCGCGGTGGTGACAATGCATGCACGTGCTCCAGGATGCTCTCCACTCCACACCCTCAGTCCGCCACCGCCCCAGCCAGTTAAATGGCCCCGGGCTGTGTACGGTTCCTGGACCAGACACATACTCCTGCTCATAGTGGAGAGCACCCTGGAGCACTCTGCCACCGCGGCTCTACTCTTGTGCAAATTACATTGCAAACAATGTAATTCACCCATCTTACCTTCGCTCTTTTGCTGTGTCTCCTTCTGCCGGTGCCCCAGTCCTCTCTACGTGGATGCGGGTCATCTGGTAGTAGGGCCTCCAGTTAAGACTCTCCAAGACTTGTATAGATGCAGAGTCTATCAGTAATGATAGCTTGCACCCTTTCTCCGATGGATAGTATCCTATCACTTTCCATTTCTCTGTTCTAAGACCTTTGTTCTGACCCTTGAGCCATACTAGTGTCTTCTCTACTGGTTGTTTGTCCTCACCTGGGATGTAGACGGAGACTTTCTCCATACGGGGTATGTCTGCCCCCGTCCTCATCTCATACGTTACCTCTCCTCTGGGTGGAATGGTCAGTTTTACCGTCCATTCTTTCGTTTCCTCATCGCCGCAGGTGGTGAGGAACATGCCCTCGCTCACCAGTCCAGACTCCTCATACCTTGGCCACCAGTCCTCCAGACTTGTGCCTTTCCTACCTTCCAGATCACCAATATGGTCCATGAAGGTATTCCTTATATGTTTGACGTCCACCTCCTGGACGTCGATCTCGTCTGTACGAATGATGGCAACTTGGAGTTCCGTCTTCGTAGTACCTAGTTTGGGCCTTTTAGTTACCTTTTCTACGCTCGTTGGTGTTTCCTCCAACGGACGCTTCTTCTTCTTTTTCTTTTTCTTGCTTACTAGGGTGAAGTCGCTACCTCCGACCCCAGAGCCAGATGGCTTTGGTGACGAAAGCAGTAGCTCCTCCATACTCCTCGATAGCTCTTTCATACTCTCTGGTTTGTCCCCCAGAGTTGCCTCGTCTAGAGAGGCACTCCGTTTTCCGGCAGTCTCCTCTTTGGAGGTGGACTGCCTTCCGGGGACTATATCACCTTTCTTACCTTTGTTTTGCTTGGAGCAAGTAGTTTTGACGTCTGCGATGCCTTGGTCCGCAACATCCGCAGCGCCCTTCATGGAGATTTTAGCACCCTCTTTTGCCATGGACTGAGGGCCTGGGCCGGTTGAACTTTTCATGTTTGCTAGAAAAGGGGGGAGGGGAGGTGTGTTATGTAGGATGTATATGTTTCGTGTGTGGTGTGTGGAGGTTTGAGATCCCTTTCCCTGGCGACTACCTTTGTTGTCTCCTCAGGTAGCTGCCGTCTTCTGGTGTTGGGGATCTTTCCCCTCCGTGTGCGTGGTCAGTCTGGTCAATGCCAGACTGACCGGTGTATTGTTGTGTATCGGTCAGGCTCTTGAGCATCCATGCACCGAGGTACCCAGGCGCCCCGGTGCACTTGCACCCGAGCACCCCAGCACCCGATCACCCAAGTGCCCCACCCGTGTTGTAACCAAATAGGCGCCGGTGGAGGTGTGAGTTGAGCGCCTATTCGAATGAACAATGAATTTATTTTGATGTACCGGCACCAGTCGGCCAAGAACAGATACTTGCAATCGTTTCCGTGTGCGCGTAGTTCGTGTCTCCACCAAGCAACTATACGAGTTTGCAAACATTCACAAACTTTTTAAACGTTTTGCACCTTGAGAGTAGAAACATGGGAATATGTTATACGTAAAATAGGATCTTGGAAACTTAAATTAGAGTTATAAATTTTATGTCGTTTCCTGTTTACCTTTTTTTCGAATAAGTCAATACATTTTCAGTGTTAAAAAATTTGTTTCATTGAACTTGTTGCATTGCTCCAATCTCATCAAATTATTTATTTATTCAAATAAATAGTTATTAATTTTTGTGGCATATGTTTGGAATTAAATATAATATTTGAAAACGAATAAGAACTAAATTATTTTGTTTCTATGTAATTAATGCAGTTCCAATATGGCCGCGAGCCATTATTACGTTGAGATAAGTTAGTCATTATCTTTTGAATATCTATTATTATCTTTATGCATGTGAAGACTAACCCTATAAAAACAGTTAAGGATAATACATAGATAAATAAAACAAACTTATTTTTTTTTAATATTGTCTATTTCACAAAATAAATGTATACAAAAACCGGTTTCAGCGTTACACAATCGTCAGGTTTAGTTGTAAATATCATGAACAGCGTTACAGTTAGGTATTTCTTTGTTCTGAAATATTCACTTCCAATAACAGGGCTAAAACTAAAATTAAAGATACAAATTATTACGCAAGATAAACTAATTTATATTCTGATACGAGTGAAATAATGTTTTTGTATCTAAAAAAGGAGGATTGCTGATGACATGAATGTATTAATGCAATTAGAAGCTTTTCCGATTATTAATATCTAAATTAATAACAATGAAGAATGAAGATATAAATTGAAACTATAACAAAATGGAATTGAAAAAACCTTGAGCAAGCCGTCCTTCGGATGGGACGTTAAGCGATGGTCCCACACCTACCCAAGGTAACTAAACATGAGTAGGCATAATTGAGGACTCCCATTGAAGGTCGGGGCTTATGTCATCAGGGTGACAAAAGAGCGCTCTGATAGAAGGCGATATGACCTCATAGTTGAAGTCCGGGCATGAGTCTCAATAACAAACTATAACATAATAAATAAATATCAAATAGTGAAACCCCAGTAGTTTTTGTATACAATATGTTTTATAGAATTAACAATATTTCAAAAACATAAGTTTGTAATATTTATTACAAGTTTCCACAATATGTCCGCATTTCTTAACATAGAAGTTAATAATATATAGCAGGTTATGGTATGGCTGGTTAATAGGTATATCATTTCTATACCTGATTTCTGACGCGGGGGGGTTATTACTCTCCCCTATCTACGTCATTGGATGGTTTCTCAAGAGATTGCACGTTGTTAACAGTAAGTGTAGTAAGTTATGTGTTAATTTTAATTGATTAAACAAAGAACAGTGGATTTTTGTTGTTGATCATAATAAAAATTGTTTTTGTAAATTTTCTGAAAAAATAAAATAAATAAATAAAAAACTGCCAAAACTAGAAGGTATTCTAATGACAAAGATGATATGGCAAGGGGTTCTTTCCCCCTTGAAAAAATGTATCAGATGCCAAATGGTCTATCCTTGTTCTTCTTTTTCATAAGGAATAAGAGAATCTGCTTTGAAATTTTGTTAAAAAAACAAAAAAAAACATCAACTTAAGTTCACTGAGAGTTCAAACATTGACATATTTTTCTATTTAAACGAATCTTTTCAAGAAACTCCAAAGCTAAAACATGAGGTTCCCCCGAAACGAAAAATAGAAGAAGCCTGACTTCACAAACTTGTAGTTGACGATATATCAAAACGTACTTTTATCATTTACTTTTTTCCCCTTAAACATATTTAATTCTAACCAGTTAAGTCAGATGTGATTTATGAGTGACTTTAACAGTAAATTAAGCAGCAATTCGTTTGCAGAACCAGTCGTCGCTCTCCTGCTTGAGATAGGTGACTCGATCTGCTATCCGGGTACCGCAAGTTTCATTAAACTCTATCATTGTAGGCTGCAGTTTGTAAGCAACTCTGTAAACAAAAAAATAATAAAAAAAATACAAAAATCATTAATAGCTAAAAAAATTCACAATTTAAATATACCTGTGTATAACAATTCTGAATAACCTCCATGAATTGTATTTCTGTAAGATGATGTACCAAAGTGCGCAGTGAATCATTGGGAGATATTCAGAGTTCATTTTTCCACTCTCTGAGAAAACTTTAAAATTCTACTTTAGTTGGTTAGTTATTGTGACAAATGAGGAGGCTTAACTACGGGGTCATATCGCCTACTGGAGGAGGCCGACTCTACTGTGGAAGCCCTAAAGGGTAGTGGTCTTTAACGAGTACCTTACATCGGATCATCGCTTAACGTCCCGTTCGAAAGACGGCGTGCTAAGTTTTTATGAATGAGAGAGAGTGTGTGAGAGAGAGAGAGAGTGAGTGAGTGAAGGGGTGGGTTCCATTCCCCTCTCCGAAATAAACAAAATGAGTGGTATTGAAATATATACATTGACATGTGTATTCGAACTCTAAGAGTTAATATCTGTTTATGTATCTAATTTATAAGCTATTTTGACGTATCCTATTACCATGCTATTGTTTAACGGAAAAAAATATTATAATATGATCAATAAATGAACTTGGTCTTCTTTTTTTTAATAATATTTAGGAATAGATAATTAAAAAATTACTTCTTCCGGTATGTTTTCCCACTATTGAAGTAAGAAGTTCCGCAACTCCTCTAAATGTTGTGGCTGTCGTGTTCTGACGCGTCTTGCAAGCATGTCCCCAACATGCTGTATGGGGTTCATGTCTGCCTCCGTTGCCACAACTTGAATCTCACGAAAGTTCTGTTGAACAACCCGCAACATGGTCGGGCTTTGTCGTGCATCAAAAGAAATCGAGGGCCGACAAACGGGGCGAAGGGCATCAGGAGGTTCTAGGATCTCTCTGATATATCTGGCACCAGTTAGTGAGCCATGATCAATGACCACTAACTCCGTAGAGGCGTTTAAATTTACGCCTCCACACACCATCACAAAACTGATTCGGAGTAAAAACTTACAGGGAGTAAACCTATCGCCCGGCCTCCTCCACACTCGTTCACGTCCATCTGGAGACCTTAGGCAGAATCTGGACTCATCTGAGAAGAATACTCGCCCCCAATCATTAGTAGTCCAATTCAGGTGTTCCCTAGGAAGGTTTCTAAGAGGTGACTCAAGTAAAGGCCGGTAGACTGCCGATCCCGAAGCGCATATAACTGCAAACAGCGGTGATCCCTCTTGGCAATTGCTCTCGGACGGCCTTGCCCTTTTCTGCGGGGGGACTTGCCCGACTCCTGATGTCGGCTCACCGCTCTTGACACCATGGATTGTGACCGTTGGAGCCGATTTGCGATTTCCCTCTGGCTGAACCTCTCCTTACTCAGAACCACCGCCCTGATTACTTCCTCTTCAATGAACTCCCTTTTTTGGGCCATGGAACAATTATTTACTTTCACTTATTCTCAAATAAACAGATTTCAAAAATAAAAAAATGTGGAGAAACAAAAGGGACTGTAAGAACTGCAATGATAGACTGGATCAATGGAATAAAGAAAAGTCCATGTCTTTAATCTATAATGGTAAATACACATTAAAGAAAGATAGAGGATTGTAGCACACATACTCGTGAGAGAAAGAAACACAAAAAACCTATTAAAATTGCAAAAATTGAACTGATACTTTAATTTTGTCCGGAAGTGTATTTATATATTTTTTTTAAGTCAACTATTTTCATTATTTTTTCTTTATGTCCCCTCATGTAAGGCTAGGGCTGCCATAATCTCAAGACTCAAAAGCGGAACAAATCTTTGTAATTTTTGCAAGAATTTTTTTTTTATTGAAGGTCCATGGTGAAGTAATTTAGTTCGTTTCATAATTTTTTTTAGCTTAATTTACAAGAAATGATTCTTTAAATAATTTATTGAAGTTTTGATAACTTATTACAGTTTTTCTTATTATTTATTGAATTAAACTTTACTTCTCCAGCTATATGTAATCTATGCGATGTGCACTTCCCTTCACGTCACCGCCCATTGTTTCGATTTTCAAGGAACAACTTGTTGGGTCATTATCGAGAAGAACTGCATCATGTAGCAATTTTTTATTTGGCGTACCATCTAATTAAATAGTCTGAAGGCAAATAACACGTACAGTTTAGGTGCATGAACCTTCACAAAATATAATAACATTGTTTAGTTCGACAAATCAAATAGGACTGATGAAAATACATTAAGCCTCAGGTTAACAATGAATAGATCAAAGGTAACAAAGAAATTCATTTTAAAAAGACAGGTTATTACTTTACTGAAATGTGAACAGTTTTATGGATGGGCCAACAAATTATATTTTTGTCAATGGTGAAAAATAGAAAACTTACTCGAGTACTACAATTCGGGACCTAGAGGGATCACCCCTATTGCAGTAAGTGGAATACAGTGCTAATGAATGTTAATTTACTTTTTTTATTTTTTAAATAACGTTTTTTGGGGAGTGTGTGGGAGGAGGTAATTGCTAAAAGAAAACACGTCCGAACTGCCTCACTCCCAAAAAATAAAAGTATTAGATACTGGTGTAGATAGTTTATACACCTAGAAACCTAAGCATCCGATTCTCTAATACTTCCCTGGTAGCTCTACTGTGGGTAACGTAAACTTTGCTTACTAAGGTTTAATCAGGTTAGGAGGGGTCTTTAAAACCTGACATTGCACAGGCTTGGATCCGTAATTTAACTTCCCCAAAGCATGGGCTTTGTTCTTCTCAGATAAAAACTTTAGGGCCAAAAACTCAGCCGGTTTTGAACCTGCGATCTTCTGCACATCTCTGTGAAATAGGCGCCCTCTAATAAAAGTTTTAAATGTGTCTGGACTAATAAAAAAGGGAAACCGAAAAACAGGTTTGAAGTTTCAAACTCAAAAATGCATGATTTTAAAATATTTATTAACAAATCAAATATCAGAAATCAAAAAATTGCTGCTCATATAAGATTCCAGAACTAAGTGGAGAAAAAACAAGGAATAGATCAGACTGCAAGCTTAGCGCTAAGTTCTGGAAAATACCTTTAGAATCGAATGGAAGGTATTTCGAAGTGCGTTGTTTTGGTTACCCTTCAATGGTACATTTCCAGTCCGTTTTTTCACAAATCTGTAAGTATTCTTCTTCTAAGTTTGCTAATGTTTTTCATCGTTGTGTTATTTTGTCCGAACTCATTTCTGCGATCTGTTTCGATATAGTGGAAAGCTAATAAACTAAATGAAAACACTTTTGAACTGAGATGGTGTTATCCGAAACCGATTCACTATGTGTATATTTTTGTGGAATTAGATCATATAAAAGTTAACGATGTTTTTTGTTTTTTTGACAGTCTTGTATCTTGATTTTTTGACAGTTTTGGCTTTCTAACTTTCTTATGTTTGCATTTTATTATTCGTTTTTTTACTATTTTTTGTTACTAAGTTTTTATGTTATTTATATTTTCGTTCAGATCTATGCGTGTGCAGTTTGAAATAGACTGCCATGGCGAGTCAATTTTCTCCTTATATTTTTCCCGAAACTTATTCTTGATATCTTACTTTAGCCACTAGCTGGTGTAAAATTGTTATACAAGTTTTTAACTATCGTATAAAATGACTTACTCAAAGCAGACATGTAAGTGAGAATAGCCTCATCTTAGCATCTCAGAAATTAGGAAAACTTAATTCTAAACTATTTAAGGTACAATTCGGCATCATGATGTGACCAAGATACGAAAATTCATGATAGGAAAGTCATCCAAAAACGGTACCATTTCGCAACTATACTTAGTTTTGAATTATGTTTTCTTTGTATATTAGGTGATATTTAAGGTTCTATATTTTTATGGAATTTTTAACGGTTCCTTTACAGACCAAGAGTTAATGTGATAGTCCTATCATGAAGGTTATTGTGATGTGGTGCTGTCACGATAGTTGGAAAATAAAGTGCTCACTGTTTCACACCTTTTATGCTTACACTGTTCTACACACCGAGCACGGAACTCTCAATACCACATTATACCTGCTTCCCGTAACCTGAAAATGCTGTTTTTTGTTACCTAGTATTTCCTATTTACTCAATTATTTGCTGTCCAGTTAATTTTTGTCTGGGTCTGCAAATCACTCTAAGTTTATGCAAGGTGTCAGTTTTATAGCAGAAATAGTTTCCGAAATATCGGGAAGGACAGACAGAGGTCAATCACTCGGCAAGTATACATCAGAATTCGCAACGATGACACTGCCCCACTCTCCTTGTTCTAGATAAGATTGAGATTAGATTGTAAGTTTGAGTGAGTTCTGTACGATTGATAGATGGAAGAGTGTGTCATGGGAACTCCTAAACTCATTATTTCCTATGTTAATGGAAATCGAGGTTCTGTCGTGTGAAAGAAAATGCAAAATTTGGCCAACGTTTCGAAAACTATTTATTTTCTTCTTCAGGGCCTACAGAATATAAACAAACAAATTAGACATTATGGACAATGATATATATCTATATATCTAAATAACTAAAAAATATAAATATTACCTTATAATGACTTGAGTGGCTGTGTGTGGTGACGGTGTTGTGAGTTTGTGTCCAGTGTAGTGAGTGCTATGATGTGTACGTAACGGTCGAGGGCTACCTAAGTTTACCTATGTGACCCTCGGTGGAGGGGGTGTTGCGTGGAATGTAACCAACTCAAGTCAAAAATAAAATATATAATAAATTAAAAAACAATTTTTTTTTTTTTTTATTAAGACAAAGCACAACCACCTAATAAGTAAATATATATATGTATTATTTTTTCCTTTCCTATTAAATAAACATAGAGCAATAATCATAATTACATTTTGTATAAAATTTGTTTGAAAAAACACATTGCAAATGTTGTGTGTTAAGTGTATGGTGGAGCTAACTTTTTTTTGTTTCTAATGTTGCAGTAACTATTGTTTAGGGGCTGTGTGTCTGTTTTTTCGTTTACCGTGGTATTGTCCTATACTATATGTATTACTTCCAGCATGTATCTCTTGTACCAGTTTGTCTCGTTACCTAGTATATTTGTGTTGTTAAAATCGAAAGAGTGTTCTTGTTGTATGTGATGTTTTAGGAGTGAGCTGCAATTGTCCATGTTTTTTGTGTCCGATATGAATGTTTTTTTGCAGTCGTTTTTGTGTTGGTTTAATCGTGTTTTCAGATGTTGTGATGTGTTTCCTATGTAGCTTGCCGGACAATCCTTACAGGGGATCCTATACACTAAGTTCGATTTCATTTCTTTGGGTGTGGGGTCTTCGGTTTTTGTAAATAAATTGTTAATGATATTGTGGTTTTTAAAAGCTATTGTTTTGTTGTCTGTTTGTAATGTATTTTTTATTTTTTCCGAGAGTCCTGATATATATGGTATAGATAAGTATCCTGTTGTAGTGGTTGTTGAGCTATGTTTCAGATTGTTATTGTTTGTTTGTTTGGCTATTATGTTTTGTATGAGTTGTTTCGGGTAACTATTGGATTCCAAAATGTGTTTGAATTTGTTTATGTTATGTTCCCAGAACTCCGGAGCGCTAATTTTTATTTATCCTTTGGAGTAGGGCTTTGGCGAAGTTGATTTTGTGATGAAAGGGTTGACATGATAAGTAGTTTATGTATCTGTTTGATGCGGAAGGTTTCTGGTACCAGTCTGTTATGATGGTTCCGTCCTCTTTCTTAATGACTAGTGTGTCTAAAAATGGTATGACGCCGTCTTGTTCTTTTTCTACTGTGAATTGAAGTCTTGGGTGGAAACTGTTGAATGTGTGTAACGTCAGTTCTATGTGTTCTGTAGGAATGCATGTCAAGAGGTCGTCAACCAATTTAAACAAAAATGGAACTTTAAATGGTAGTTTTTCTAAAACGTGGTCTAGCAATTTGTTCATTGCTAGGTCCGCAAAGATAGGACTGAGGTTTGAACCCATTGCCACACCAAACGTTTGTTGGAATATTTTGCCATCATATGTAAAGTATCCATTTTTACTGCAGTGTGTTAGTAAGTCCAGGAAATCAGTTTTAGGTATGGTTGTGTGTTCTCTGATCTTATCCCAGTTTTGTTCAATTATTTCCAACACCATGTTAATCGGAATGTTAGTAAATAAGGATTTGACATCCAGGGAGAGTAAGGAATTTTCTGGTGGGACTGTGGAGTTCGTTACTTTGTCTACAAATTGGAACGAGTCTTGGATATTGTATTTATCAGAGGAGGCAGATTTTAGTATGTTAGCTAGGTACTTGGATAGTTTGTGGTTGGGAGAGTTAATAAAGGAGACGATGGGGCGACCTGGATTATCCGGTTTATGTCTTTTTATTAACATGGACAGTTTGGGTGCTGTAGAGGAGTATGTTGTTAATTTGGATTTAGTGCATGTGTCAATGTGTCCTTTTTTGTGTAGCGTCAAAATCATGGAATTTGTCTGTTTTTCAATTTTCTTTGTGGGATCTTTTTTGAGAGGTTTATATGTTTCGGGGTCATCAAGTAAGTTCGTTGCTTTATTTTTATAGTCCGTTTTAGTCAAAATTACAGTTTGTTTACTCTTGTCCGCTGAAGTAACTATGAGGTCGGGGTTGTCTTTGAGGTATCTTTTTGCCTGTTTGTATCTGTCTGTCAGTGGGTGAGGTTTACTGTTCTGTTTTACTTTGTGACCAGTTTGTAGATGGGAATGTCTTTACATGATGTGTATGGGATAGCGAACTTGGGACCTAAGGCCAGTGTTTCAGCTATCTCTGTGGGTATGTTCCTGTCTTTTGGATTTTTTAACCATAAGCTGTTTGTTTTAGGTATATGTGTATTATGTCGTCTGGCTAGCTTAGTGTTGTGTTTGTTAGTGTTAGTTTTGTAAAGATTTTGGTGAATTGTGTTTAGTTTGAGTTCAAATTGTGTGAATGTAGTCTTTGGCAATGTGTTTTTTAGTACATTTTTGTGGTGGTTGATATCATTATCAAGTTTAGTAGTGGTCCATAATGCTATATTAATTTCTACGATCAGAATGGATTTTTGGAATTTTTCAATACTGTTGTTTAACAAATGAATGTACGGGTGAGACTCACCCATGCTAGGAAAAAGACATCTGAAGTTTTTTTGAATGTGGGCCGGAAAAACACTGTTCTTTCTACATTTCAGTAGGAAGTTCCTCCTGGTGCGGGCTGCTAGCTTCCTGTTGTCCGTCATCCACATTTTCATAGTATTGAATGTCTCATTTCCGAAATCCCTCCTAATTTGTCTGAAGAATCCTGTTGTGTCTGTAGTCTGGTTACTCGCCATGTTCAAAATGATTTATAGAGTCGACAGTATCTTTTCAATGTTAATGGAAATCGAGGTTCTGTCGTGTGAAAGAAAATGCAAAATTTGGCCAACGTTTCAAAAATTATTTATTTTACAGACAGAGTGTTGGGTTTGGGTACAGGTTAAATGAGAACTTCGAGTAGAACAAGAGATATATTTATTTGGACAACACCCTTATTACAAAACCGCGTGGTAACGAACACAAAGTCAGTTGTTCAATAATAAGTCCCATACCGCGTGGGAACTACACAAGTCACTCACTTACTGTGCTTGGTAACAGACGACTCACTTTATACCCGCGTGGTAATAAACAACTCACTTCCGCATGGTAACTAACGACTCACCTTATACCCGCGTGGTAATAAGGACGAATCCATTCCGCACACCGCGTGCTGGCTCGACCCAGACTCTCAGTCCACCCCGCGTGGTGACCAACTGGTCCCTCTCGTTGTTAAGAGACGACTCACTTTATACCCGCGTGGTAACAGCCAACTCAACCAACTCAGTCCACCCCGCGTGGTGCCCAACTGCTTACTGACTCATGTAGTTCAAGAGTCCCGCCGACTCCTATCGATTGTCTCGGCGTGTTCCCGAATTCACCCACACTCAACTCGCGACTTAACATCCCGCCCCCCATGAAGGCTCGGCTTCATTATTGGGTTGGGAGCGGGCATAGTCGCGAAAGGGGTCTGCGCACAACCCCGGTGGTCGTTGCGACATCCGCGACTCGCGTGATCGCGTCTTGCCCCGGGTAGAGCTGGGTGATCCGTCCCAGCTTCCAGGATTGCGGCGGAGCGTTGTCGTCCCCGTAGGTCTCCTTCAAGAGCACTTCTGACGCGAGCGGGTACCGCTGCAGCTCCCGATCAGCCAGCTCATGCAGCGTGCGAATCGCGAGAAAAGGCGCGGAAGTCGTCCATGAACGGAGCGGAGGCGACATGCATCAGTGTAGCGAATGGTGTGCGAGTGGTGATCTCAGTGCCGCATGGAATGGAAGGCGGCTGTCCGAGCCGACTTTTGCGTCCAGGCATACGATGAGTAGGCCAATTGGTGCGTTGAGGTCGCGGGTTGCAGGCTTCATCCAAAGAGGCCGGAGGCGCGAGCGCTCAAGTCGCGGATGTCGGTTCAGCTTACCCAGAAGAGGCGTCGCAGGGGGGTTCGTTCGCGGTAGCGGGAGGTGCAGTCTTCTCAGCAGCAGAAGATCTACGGCGTCGGCGCTGGTGCCGACGGGGTATCGTTTTTTCTGTCGACTAATTTGACTTTCTTCGCGACATTTTTCAAATGAAAATAATAAAATGGACTGTATGTACTGCGTTAATCCGGCCCGGTAAAAACCATGTTGGGTTTGGGTACAGGTTAAATGAGAACTTCGAGTAGAACAAGAGATATATTTATTTGGACAACACCCTTATTACAAAACCGCGTGGAAACGAACACAAAGTCAGTTGTTCAATAATAAGTCCCATACCGCGTGGGAACTACACAAGTCACTCACTTACTGTGCTTGGTAACAGACGACTCACTTTATACCCGCGTGGTAATAAACAACTCACTTCCGCATGGTAACTAACGACTCACCTTATACCCGCGTGGTAATAAGGACGAATCCATTACGCACACCGCGTGCTGGCTCGACCCAGACTCTCAGTCCACCCCGCGTGGTGACCAACTGGTCCCTCTCGTTGTTAAGAGACGACTCACTTTATACCCGCGTGGTAATAAGGACGAATCCATTCCACACACCGCGTGCTGGCTCGACCCAGACTCTCAGTCCACCCCGCGTGGCGACCAACTGGTCCCTCTCGTTGTTAAGAGACGACTGACTTGTAGTTCAATGAATCACACAAGTCACTCACCACAGGTCGTTCAAGGAACACACCGCAGGTATCGATTCTCGGCGTGTTCCCGAATTCACCCGCTCTGGCTTCCCCTCGCGCGACCCAACATCCCGCCCCCCATGAAGGCTGGGCTTTATTATTGCGTTGGGAGCGGGCATATAGTCGCGAAAGCGGTCTGCGCACGACCCCGGCGGTCGTTAGCGAATGGTGTGCGAGTGGTGATCTCAGCGCCGCGTATAGTGGAAGGCGGCTGTCCGAGCCGACTTTTGCGTCCAGGCATACGATGAGTAGGCCAATTGGTGCGTTGAGGTCGTGGGTTGCAGGCTTCATCCAAAGAGGCTGGAGGCGCTGAAGTCGCGGGTCTCGGCTCAGTTTGCGCAGAAGAGGCGTCGCAGGTGGATTCGTTCGCGGTAGCGGGAGGTGCAGTCTTCTCAGCAGCAGAAGATCTACGGCGTCGGCGCTGGTGCCGCGGGGTCTTGTTTTTTCTAAGTCGACTAATTTGACTTTCTTCGCGACATTTTTCAAATGAAAATAATAAAATGGACTGTATGTACTGCGTTAATCCGGCCCGGTAAAAACCATGTTGGGTTTGGGTACAGGTTAAATGAGAACTTCGAGTAGAACAAGAGATATATTTATTTGGACAACACCCTTATTACAAAACCGCGTGGTAACGAACACAAAGTCAGTTGTTCAATAATAAGTCCCATACCGCGTGGGAACTACACAAGTCACTCACTTACTGTGCTTGGTAACAGACGACTCACTTTATACCCGCGTGGTAATAAACAACTCACTTCCGCATGGTAACTAACGACTCACCTTATACCCGCGTGGTAATAAGGACGAATCCATTCCGCACACCGCGTGCTGGCTCGACCCAGACTCTCAGTCCCACTCAGTCCAACTGGTCCCTCTCGTTGTTAAGAGACGACTCACTTTATACCCGCGTGGTAACAGCCAACTCAACCAACTCAGTCCACCCCGCGTGGTGCCCAACTGCTTACTGACTCATGTAGTTCAACGACATTATATTCCTAATGTATGCAGACGATTTGGTAATGTTTAGTGATACTCCCAAAGATTTGCAGAACAAACTTAATTATCTCAGCACTTACCTGAAAGAAAACTTACTAGAACTCAACACCCAGAAATCAAAAATTCTCATTTTTCATAGAAGTCCTAACCAAAAACTTCAAACACCATTCTACTACCAAGGAAACATAATAGAAGTGGTAAAAAAACAAACTTACCTAGGAATTCCTTTTTCAAAAACAGGAAGATTTAGCGAAACTGCAGACGTCTACATTTCCAAAGCGAACAAAGCCACAGGAGTAACCATCCACACTTTAGCGGCAGCAAGATCGGACAGTTGGGACACCAAGAAGAAACTGCTGGAGTCAGTCACACTGGCCACTCTGTTGTACTCCTCGGAAATATGGGCTTTGGAATACCTGGAGAAACTAGATACGGTGCTCACAAGATACTACAAAAGAGTACTGAAGCTTCCAAAGTCAACTCCAAACAGCTTCGTGAGAGTAGAGACTAACAGCTACAATCTTAGTGCCATCGTAATCGGAAGAGCAGTGGGCTGGTGGAGCAAAATACTGGAGATGCCGGCCGACAGGTACCCTAGACTGTGTTACGAACGTCTCCTGTTCCTGAGCAAGCAGCCTTCAGACCTACCGGCCTACAACTGGGTGACTCAACTCCGGAATATCCTAACCTCTGTAGGCTATTCATGGTTATGGGATACTCAGGACCCTGATCTTATCAGCAGGCATAAGAAAAAGATTGTGAGTAGATTTGAAGAAAGGAGCCGCGATAGAGACATTCAGCACATTCTCGAATCTAACTATAACCTCACATACAAGGATATTTACTGTTACAACGTCTACTTAAAGCTGAGGACAAATATCGAGAGGACGAGAGTGTTGGCTCAGATTCGGCTGTGTAGAGAAAGCCTGGCTAGAGTGACGGTGGGAGGAGTGACCTACCTCTTCAACAGGGAAGACAGCTGTAGTGTCTGCAACGAAGACCGACCGGACGACATCCACCATTTCTTCATGGAGTGTCCAGCCTTCAGCCAACTAAGAAAAAAGTACCTGGTAGAAGCACTAAAGAGCCCGCAACCTCACAAGACCCTTTTCAACATTGCAAACAACCAAAACCTCAATAATATTATACTATACATAGTAAGGGCGCTAAAAATTAGAGGACATTGAAGTTTTCAAATAAAATACCATTTTTATTTTTGTTTTAAATTGTTTATTAACAGTTAGGTTCTATATTACTTTGTATTTTATTATTATTATTATTTTATATTTTCATTTATTTGTACTTTTTTTAAACTGAATAATGTATATATCAGGCCGAACCCTGAGCCTAAAAGATGTATTTCTTAAAGGCTAATAAAGAATTGAATTGAATTGAATTGAATTGAATGTAGTTCAAGAGTCCCGCCGACTCCTATCGATTGTCTCGGCGTGTTCCCGAATTCACCCACACTCAACTCGCGACTTAACACAGAGACTTCATAATAATTTG
The DNA here is from genome assembly GCA_963662175.1 of Aradus depressus. Lineage (NCBI taxonomy): Eukaryota > Metazoa > Arthropoda > Insecta > Hemiptera > Aradidae > Aradus > Aradus depressus. Next base: position 43,248,422 of record OY759218.1, on the reverse strand, counting down.
AAAAAGTGATGAGAAAACTATTTTATATATATGAAAGAGAGAAAAATAATAATAATAACTAAATAACAAAAAATAAATACAAGTTTATGAAAGTAGTATTAAACTCTAAAAAACAATATATACATATATATATATATATATATATATATATCTAAATAACTAAAAAATATAAAAATTACCTTATAATGACTTGAGTGGATGTGTGTGGTGACGGTGTTGTGAGTTTGTGTCCAGTGTAGTGATTTAAATAGTTTTCAAAACGTTGGCCAAATTTTGCATATTCTTTCACACGACAGAACCTCGATTTCCATTAACATTGAAAAGATACTGTCGACTCTATAAATCATTCATTATTTCCTGTTTTGGATAAATGTATATTATTAGTAATTTGGAGATATATGTATATATATATTTTTTTAAATAATGAACCATTATTTTTCATTTGCTTACATCTATATTCTAGGTATTTCAGTTCGAAGTGTCTCCATCGCCGCCCGCTCAATCCCTCCAGGAATTATGAGTAACTGGGACGGTTCTGGATTTGGTGGTATGACCTCTTTAAATATTAGTTTTGGATATGTGTACATTTTATTGTATTATTTTGTTATAAAGTCAAATAAGACCATTCTACCATGTGAATGCAGATTTTACATCGGGGTTAGTGCATTCATTCAGTTCATTATTTATTTTACATTAATTAATTATTTACATTATTTATTCCCTTACAAGTATTATTTGCAATGTCCCTCGCGTTTTGGCAAGAATGAGATGTTTTTACAGCCCTCCCACCAAGTTTCAAGTCAATATTTAAATTTGTTCTTGAGTTACGCGATTTAAAACAATTTAGGAGTGGGCAAGCGACATAACCAAACATTGCTGTGGACTTCGCTATTGCTGGGTATTTAAAGCAGTGCAGGGATAAATCAGAATTTCAAACTTTAAAACTCAATATATAGTATGTATATTCAGTACCTGATTGATTTTGGATTGTTCTTGTTGTAGAAGATATTCACCAGAAAGCGCAAGATGAATCAGACGTTCCCGCCATACAGCCAAAAGTGGGAATGATTACATCTGAAAATGAGGTATCCATACCCATAGACGACTCGAGCAGGAAAGGTAAGAAAGTTTTCTTAGCTCTTCTATATTTGTATTTGTTTTGCGACATCCCCGGACTTCAAATACGAGGTCATATTGCCTACTATCAGAGTGTTGGTCAGGTGGACATGAGTCCAACTCTGCTGTAGGAGTCCTGAATTATGCGAACACAGGTATATTTAGTTGAGGGCTATTCTGACCTGTCCCATTTGTAACCTTGCTTTTGGATTTGATCTTATATTAATTATGTTTGTATCTAATAATCGATCAATTGACTGGTTTATTTACGTTTTAAAAATAAGGCTGTTTGTGTCTTTGTATCTGTAAAATTTGTTTTAGATCATTTTGTTGTTTGTATAGACGTGCCTAGATGATTACATTAGTGACGAAACAGGGACTCCCATAGGAAGCAAGGGTGGAACAGAGGACGTGCATTAGGGTGGAGTGAAAAAAATGAATTTTTGATTTTCGGAAACGGGTACCTTTCAATGACTGTGTATGAGGCTTAGTAACAATTCTGTAAAATATTTCATTTTTACGACGTCATCTTGAGTCTGCGCAGTAGACTTAAAGTTTTGAAATTTTTGAATATTTTTAGATTTTTCAAAAAAAATGTTAAAGTATTGGAAATGAAAAAATTGATGACGGGTGGTTATTAAATGGCAGAACAAGGCCTGAAATATAGAAAGAATTTTTTAAAACCATTTTAGATTATGGTTTCAGTCTGCGCATTACGCCCAAAGTTCATCAAATTTCCAGAAATTTCCGATATTTTCAACATTTTCCTAACAATATTTCCTCTCAATATTCACTTAAAGTGTCTTCAAAACGTGTTCTTATTCCTTTTGTTATTACCTGGCATTGTGCAACTCTTCGCTAGCTCATGTGGAAGTACCCAGGACTCACCACGAGGAGGTGGTTGCACTTCGAGTCCCACCCGTGCTGCCCCTTCCACCCAACCAATGAGAGCACACCTTTACATTTCTTAGGTAAGTCTTTAACAGTTAAATTGTTTCTTTGTGTCGTAGATTGGCCGGATATTTCTATCAAACATCCTAGTTTTTACTAAGCTTTCTCTTTTCTTGTGATCACAGACCAATTTTGAAGAGGCAGTGACCTCTTTGACAGCTCTTTCGACCGCTTGAGTGTGTGATGGAAGCTCAAAAAGAGTGCATTCAGAAATCATATTTAAATTCTCAGCTTCCAGTAATCTTTGTAAATCCTGTGTTAGAGGTGGCTCTGTAACTTCCACATCATGCCAAGAAATCATATCGATTTATTCTGATGCTCCAAAATCTATTTTTGGGATCTGAAACATTCTCACTTGTTTGCTGGTTTGTTTTCTAGATCGAGCGTTGATAATACGTCTTAAAGCCAGTTTCTTCACTTAACTCCTGTCAATAACCACCTCATTTGTAAAATAGCAGAGGCTAAATCTGCTGCTGCACGATCAGGTACGCCATACCTGTCACATACTTGGTAAAACGATGGTATTGTCAGCCTTGTTTGGTTATTTTCCGTTGTACCTGAAGAAGGGCCGGGAACTGGTCCTTCTAAAACAACACCCAAATCTTCTGAAATGGAACCTACATCTTGAGAGGGATCGCTCAAGTTCAAGAAGTTCTTTTTGTCGCCATAGAAGCTAGTGTCATGTACCTCACGACGTTTCTTACACAATCTTTCTTCTTCTACCATCTTTCTTGCGTTTTTTTGTGTATTTCCTAATGTCACTTTTATATCAACACGTCCTATAGACATTTTTCGAACAGTGCTTTGTTCAATCAAAAATGCACGTTCGAAAATCGGAACCTTTGTTGAGTGATTGAAGTAAAACAACTTCTTTTTTTATTAAATCACTTTTAATTTTGGAGCTAACACATGGAATCGAAGCTTTGTTCCGTATGAAAATCAATTTGTCTACAACAAACTTGGACACTTGTAAAAAACTAGGATTTTTGCCTTTTTCTTTTTCTTTTTCAGATTCCCAAACATAATTGAAGTACTTTAAAACATCTGACAGGTAGGAAGTACAGACTCACCCATTTCCTGTCCACTACCTATGATAGGATGAGATAAATTCTTGCCACGAGTTCTGGGGGACGCCAACCGAGTCTAAATTATCACAGATAACTCTAATTCAAACATTTCATTAAAAAATTAAAACTTACCTTGCACAATGCGAGGTAAAAACAAAAGGAATAAGACAAAGTTTTGATGACACTTTAAGTAAATATTGAGAGGATATATTGAGTTATAAAAATGTTGAAAATATCGGAAATTTCGGGAAATTTGATGAACTTTGGGCGTAATGCGCAGACTGAAACCATAATCTAAAATGGTTTAAAAAAATTCTTTGTATATTTTAGGCCTTGTTCTGTCATTTAATAACCACCCGTCATCAATTTTTTCATTTCCAATACTTTAAAATTGTTTTTGCAAAATCTAAAAATATTCAAAAATTTCAATACTTAAAGTCAAATGCGCAGACTCAAGATGACGTCGTAAAAATGAAATATTTTACAGAATTGTTACTAAGCCTCATACACAGTCAAAGGTACCCGTTTCCGAAAATCAAAAATTCATTTTTTTCACTCCACCCTAATGTGCATGTATGGCTGGCCGTTCTCACCCTCCCAAGCCCGGGATCAGTTTTCAATGTTTTACTCGCATTTTAGCGAATCAATTACTCTTAATACACCCTTGAAGCAGACACACTGTGCCGAAAGCATGGCAGAAAATTTTGACTTTTCTTTAACGACCATAATCCTGATCCTTCCGTTTTCTACATCATCGTTGGTCAATCCTGCTATGTATTGAATTTAGATATACTTGTTTTGTTTCCAGGTCAGTTTGGTTGGTGCGAGATCGGTGGAAAGTACCTGCCGTTCCTCCGCCGTGGCCATGACCACTACATCTGTGTCAGAATGGCAGAGAGCACCTTCCTGGCTCGGGTCTCTCCCTCCATCTACTCGGCCTGCCATATAAACTGTGAAAATGTCACTCAGAGCGAGGCTCACCTCCTCGATGATATTAACGTCAACCATTCCGACTGCAGGTACGGCAGGGAGCCTTTCACACTCCAAGATCTCATCATCACAATCCACGATGCTACTGACTTGTACACTTACTTCAATAATTGTATTACCAGACTCAGTGACATCCAGCCTGAACAAAAGTATTATCCTTATGGTTTGGTCAAAATTAATGGGCAGTCAATTGTCTGTATACCATTTATAATTCAGAAAAATATTTGCCACTTTTTTGTTTTGAAGGAGGAATTGATGAATTGAAAAGCTTGAATTTTTTCTTTAATAATTTTGGTTTTTTTTGTATACTTACGTTCGAAAGCTCAAATATAACTTGTTACCGGCAAAAAATAATTTCTTTACATAAGTGTAAAGTGTGGCGGAGAGGGACGCTTGGGATATATATGTCCCACTGGTATGTTTAAATGGGATTATACGTCCCACTGGTACTAATTTCATTAAATAAATTTTTCTAAAACAATGTTTTATTTGTATAAAAATAGTTACAATAAAAAAATTTGACTCGGTACGTTCAAATATTCTTCTAGGGAAAAAAAATTACAAATATAAAAATAGGTAAGATAGACCAATGATAGCATGCGAAATATTGTTTGCATAAAGGTACTTTGCAAATGGTTTTCGTCGATAGCATGCGAAATATTGTTTGCATAAAGGTACTTTGCAAATGGTTTTCGTCCTTGCCTTTTTCTTCATTTTGGCTCATCTACCATCTACCACCTTTGTAATTGTACCACCTTCCACGGTTAAACATCTCTTTCTCTTACCCCACTATTTTCTTTTCTTCTACTGTTTTGCCGGTGGAACAATGAATTGTAGCAATTTGACGTTTTTATTTTTGGTTTCGTTGAATATGATCCAAGCATTGACGAGAGACATCTTGAGTAATTTGTAGAAACCTTTTTTCCACCATTTTGGGATTTTCTATCATATTCATAAGTTCCAACTTATTGATCTGACAAGTCCATACATATATCGATTGCAAAATGAAATCAAACTTAGACCTCTGACTTCTATTTTCTCTCCATCTTTTTGTTTCCGTCTAACTTTACACTCAGCTGGTCCGTGACAATTACTCAAAGCCAAAACTTCTTTACTATCTTGCCACATTGCGGCTATGGTTCCAGAGCCATTTATCAAGTTGGCCCTTCTGCAATTTCTGCAGTGAACATATGCATGTTTTTCCTAACGATGCAGCTGGAAATATTATGGTGTATATCAGATTGACACTTGTAAAGAATCTGTCAAAAGTTAGTCACATTAGGATCCCGAATTGTACTAGCCAGCTTTAGAACAACTCTCTCTCGCAGAGTAGTTCCTATATTACTTTGTTCTGGATCTTTACCGGAGTAAATGTTCAAGTTATATACGTAGCCACTTTCAGAATCACATTTTTCCCTAATTTTTATGCCCCTTCAGAATCTTGATAGTACCTGTCGAAGTTCATCAGATGTATAAACTTTACGGCTCATTTTGAAGCTATAATACAAGAGAACTGTTAGCAAGCAATTGTAACTCTAAGTAATATAAAGAAAACAGTATATTACTTTATTACCGCTGGGACGTATATGTATCACAAAAAACACCAGAGGGATATATGTATCTCATAACGGTTCTATTACAATAATAACAAATTACTTACCAAAAACTTTAAAGTTTACCTTTTATTAGGACCCAAAGAAGAAATTATAATACAGAAACTGAAATTGTCAATACAGGATGCACAAGGAAAATATGGAACCTCCTCTTCGTTTGTTGTAAATATGTTTCGATATCTATGGTGAAGTTGAGGAACTAAATCCTACACCAATGAGATATAATACCAGTTTCGTTTGTTGTAAATATGTTTCGATATCTATGGTGAAGTTGAGGAACTAAATCCTACACCAATGAGATATAATACCAGTTTCGTTTGTTGTAAATATGTTTCGATATCTATGGTGAAGTTGAGGAACTAAATCCTACACCAATGAGGTATAATACCAGTTTCGTTTGTTGTAAATATGTTTCGATATCTATGGTGAAGTTGAGGAACTAAATCCTACACCAATGAGGTATAATACCAGTTTCGTTTGTTGTAAATATGTTTCGATATCTATGGTGAAGTTGAGGAACTAAATCCTACACCAATGAGGTATAATACCAGTTTCGTTTGTTGTAAATATGTTTCGATATCTATGGTGAAGTTGAGGAACTAAATCCTACACCAATGAGGTATAATACAAGTTTCGTTTGTTGTAAATATGTTTCGATACCTATGGTGAAGTTGAGGAACTAAATCCTACACCAATGAGGTATAATACCAGTTTCGTTTGTTGTAAATATGTTTCGATACCTATGGTGAAGTTGAGGAACTAAATCCTACACCAATGAGGTATAATACCAGTGGGACCCTGTCAAAGACAAATAGAACTGTTTTATTCCCCACTGATATTTTTTGAAAAACCTGGGACCCATGTGTACCGTTGTTAGTCAAAGGGTTAATAAAACTCTCATCATATCTTTTATAAAATAACATTTTTTGCAGAACTTTTATTTTTAACGTTTAATTGAAATAATTGAAAGTAAATAAAATTAGTAAATTATACCGATGTGTGATTTTCAACACTGAAGATCTAATTTTTATCAGATCCAAATTCATCAACTCAACTTTTTTTATTCTTTGGACATTATAATTGGGCATGTTGTGATGATAATGTTTATACAAGATAATTTCAGTACGACTAATAATGATCAAAATTAAAATGTCTTTGTTTCGACACCTCTAATTTTTTTCCCCGAACCAATGTTTTGAATAACGCATTTATTCTTCATCATAGAATTAGAATTATTATAAGCAATCTAGCTGAGATGACTCTTTCTTCCTGTCGATTCACAGTTTTCATAAATTCTTCGCATGCATATATTCTTCATCAGAAATGTAATAAAAAGGTCAATATCATAAAGAAGAAATATTGTCAAATAAATTCTTCTAATAAATCTCCAAAGACGTGGCTCTCAAAATCTTCCTCTGATATAATTATAAAACGAATTTGTTGACTCAAAGATTTGTCTACATAACCAAATGATCATCCCCTTGTCCAAAAAGCTGCAACCAATCAGCAGGAACAATATAGACCTTCTTCCTGAAGAGTCTACCACACAATGATATTGCAGAGGGACTTCCGCACTCCTGGAGTGTCAGACTTAGAACGACAGGCGGATTTCTGCATAGATAGCTGGAGTTTAGGAAATAATACCAACCCACGATAATTATATTATACATCTTTTCACTAAATATAATAATTAAAATTTCTCTTATATTCTGAACAACTTTCAAATTAATGAATAGAAGTATTTTAAAAATAGACGGTTAAAATCAATATGTTTCTAGGGGGTTTGCTCTTACATCTGTACTCTGGTTATAGATATAAAAACATTACTCCAGGATCTAAAATACTCTACATGATACAATACCTTTCCATTTTATAAAGTTTAGACTTAAAATAACAATAACCTAATTATGGGAAAATAAATGAAAAGAATATGAAGAAAATAAATATATTATTTAATAATGAGTAATAATAAGTCAATTGAACGAAAACTCTTATCTATGTATGTCAGTATCTATACAAGTATCTTATCACTGGTGTCGATATATTTCTCTGTAATATTTGGAAATAGATTCTTGAATTGTTTGTTGAATAAATCCTTATGGATATTCGATTCGACGAAAAAAAAAAAAAAAAGAAATTGTGATTAATAATGTTTAAAAATTTTTAGGTGTTGTTCTTGTGGGGTTCAGGTCATACATATAAATTTTCGTGTTGATACATTCATTCTATGGGTGTTATTAGAATTTTTGTGTTAATCCTACTAATACACAGATAGATAGGCATTTTTTTCCCCAATTTGGAATCAGGGGATCGAAAAACAAGAAATTGCGGTGAAAATTATCATAATATCTGAGCAATTACATAAGTTCCCCTATATTTCGAATAGTTGGGAGGTGAATGGCTGGGAAAGTGATTTCCTGTCCTTCAATACAAAAGTACTTTTTTAACTATTATATCTTATTTTCAATTCATATTCCCTAATTGGGTCACTGCCCTTAATAAAAACTAATTATTCGTATATCGTCGATTATCCGTTTGCTTCGTCAGATTACCTATTTTATTTAATAACTAAATTCCAGAAACAAATATGAATCTATCCTCCCATTCCTAAAAAGAAAATTTATTTGAAGGAAAAATGCAGCATAACTTTGAAATACCTAATAAATAATGTGACGACATTACTGACTATATTTGATTTTAATAAACAATACAACATTCCAAATAAAATATCCTATTATCATCTCTAATAGTATATTAAATATAATAAAGAAATACAGAGTTCCTAATAGCTAATAAACATTAAACTAAAATAAAAATATTTACATTCATGGACGGAAACAAACAGATACAAGGCTTAATTGGACATGGAAGCCAATTCCTGACTGGACAAGGAGAAGGTACGTCAAACCCTTACGAGACATTCTACTTCATACAGAGCTGCTCCATAAATCTTATTAATATGAGTTCTTGGAGGACAATATCCAATAACTGCCACTCTACAAATCCTGTACCATACACAAAACTTATATTTTTTAAATAACTTTGGAGTTATTAGGTTTGTTGTTGGCAACGGATACTATAATTGAAATATTCAATATATGAATTTATATACTATTAAAATTATTTATTATTTTCTCGTACTCTTTCTGACTGTTAATAATAAAGACTCAAATGCTTTTAACAGAAACTGTAACTTATATTATTTAAGAGAACACACATCATTATACAAGAATTCAAATAATCATAAAACAACAATCACTAGATATATTTCGTATAACTTTTTTGCCGCCTCTGGACCTCCACGAATTTCCGCTTGGCTTCGTGTTCGTACACTGCGCTATGAAATGTCCCTACTTGCCGCACTTAAAACACGCTTTGTCTTGTTTTCTTTCCGTCTTGAATGCATTAGAACTGTTTGTACTTCCTTCCTCTTTATCTTTTAATTCAACCATTTTAATTTTACTTTTTACATGTTCAACAGTCTGATCGCTTTCTTTTAACACATCAATTAAATCACCTAAATCACCAACATAGCTTAGTGAACTTGGAAGCATTTTAATCATGTAACTCATTTTTTCTTTTTCACTCACATTTGCACCTGCACTTTTAGTTCATTTAGTAACTTTTCAAACTCAGTAAAAAATGCACTCGAATCTTCAAAGTCTTTTAACTTTAAATTATCCAATCTATTTCTTACACAAATTTGCAATGCTGTAGATTCCTTTAGATACATCTCGTCGAACTTTTTTATTATTTCGTACGCCGTCTCTTTGTCTTTAATAAACTATAACTGATCGTTAGAAATGCCACTGTAAACCACGTTGATTGCCTTCAAGTCCTTTTCAATCCTCTTGTTCTCATCATCTGTTTCTGTTCTTTCCCTCATTGCTGCTTCACATTTCTTTAAGTGTAGAATCATCGTGATTCTTTTTTCCAACACTCGTACTCCTTGCCGTTAAAAACAGGAATTTTAATTTCATCTGCCATCTTGTTTCGTTTGTTTTCTTAGCACGTTTTTTTTTTTTTTTTTTTTTTTCTTTTCAACAAAACCACTGATTGCTACCATGTTAATAATAAAGACTCAAATGCTTTTAACAGAAACTGTAACTTTTATTATTTAAGAGAACACACATCATTATATGTATAAGAATTCAAACAATCATAAAACAACAATCACTAGAGAGAGAGAGTACATAGCTTGGTCAGTTAACGCCGCCATTACGGAACTAACTTCCTCAGTCTCTCACTAGATGTCGCTAGCTTCTTAATATAAATTTACCTTATTCCAACACTGACAATTCAAAACAATTTCCGAATCATTATCCAAATTTTTTTCTTCGAAGTATCTCATTTCAACTGCAAGGGTTTTTTCATCTACAATAGCTAACTGATCAGATTCTTTGGGAATAGAAACAATTTGCAAACAAACAGGTTGAGTAAGTTGACGTGGAAATGTCATGTGAATTGGTATCTCCATCTATAGAAGGGGTACATGGTATGCGTGCTTGCCTTCTTAGCTCGAAGGCGTGGGTTCGAGGCCCTTAGTTTATTTTATCTGGGAGGTGAAATAAACTTAAGCACGCCGTCCTTCGGATGGGACGTTAAGTGATGGTCCCGAGCCTGTACGATGTCAGGTACTCGTTAAAGACCCCTACCCTAGGTGAATAAAAAACTTGGGGTAGGCAAAATTTAGGACTCCCACAGTAGAGTCAGGCTCATATCCACCAGAGTGACGAAAGAGCGCTCTGGTAGTAGGCGATATATAAACTCGTAGTTAAAGCCCGGGCATAATAACATAATAATAATAACAGTCATAATAACTAACTAACTAGAAGGGGTTCGGTCAGGGTCAATCACCCCTTCTCTCGAAATTGGTATAGTAAGATTCCAAAGTATAGGGGTATTGAAATATCCAGAATTCCTGGGTTAGACATTTAGGGTCCGGCGGTAGCTACTTCTGTCTGGTTGAGGGACTGTATATGGTTTCCTAACATTAGAATAGGATTTGTCCATTGGAGGACTAGTGTAGTTTTGCTTTGATCTATACGTAGAATTATTCGAAGGGGTATTTTGAAAAAATCTTTGTTGGGGCCTAGAGTTGTATCGCATACCATGTACCCCTTCTATAGATGGAGATACCAATTCGCATGACATTTCCCCGCCACCTTACTCCCCCTGTTTGTTTGCAAATTGTTTCCATTCCCAAAGAATCTGATCAGTTAGCTTTTGTAGATGAAAAAACCTTTGTAGTTCACATCCAAGATAGTTCCGAAATTGAAAGTCACTTAAAAGAAAAATTTGTGAATAGCAATTTAGACATTATTGTAAATAAGCAGAACGACCGTGATGTTGAAATTGAAAGAATTTGTAGATAGTTGTTTGAAAAATATTGTTGAGAAATTATCTCTTTACTGGCCTCCATCTAGTTCCTTGTGTATAAGTCATGGTTTCGTCCCCAAAATGTGTTAGTAAATTCCTGGGTGAATATGTGGTAATTCGTAATTGCATCCTCTCTTGCCATGAATGGGTCCAGGGCCTGTCCATTCAAATCTGTCAATACAAATTTTCAAATTAGTGTACGGTCCCCAGTTATTAAATTGTAAATCAAGTAACTCTATAAATTCTTTGGGATTATCTTTTTGATTCTTGTAAGTTGTAATTTAATATTCTGCTGCAAGTTTTCAGCAATACGGAATTGGGAATTATCAATGAATTTACTAGTATTATTAATCTTGAAATTTAGGAAAAGATCAGGTTTTATTGGGTTATTTTCAAAACGTCTACATTTGAACCTATTTGAGAACCTGATTATTGAGAATTATTATTTAATATGAAATTTTTCTGTGCCTTTACCTGGATCAGTTCAATGTATAATTCATTTAACGCTGTTTCTAAAATAACTGTTCGTCTATTTAAGTTAGTGTTTTGTTCGTCTAATCGATCCAAAAATTCATCAGTACGTTGAAACTCTCTGCACTCTCTGTCATAGTTTCTTTTGTTAAATCTTCTGTCTTTATTTGTTCAGTCTGTAATTGATAATTGTTTTGTAAATGTACCCATTATTTGCTCAATGTGTTATTTCATCATTTGTTCAGTCTGTAATTTCTGTTGTTCAGTTTAATTTCTACTGTTCTATCATTTGTTCAAACATTCTCATCATATTTCTGTCCTTACTCAACATGTGACTTACATAATGGCTTCTGAATGGTCATTCTAAATTTAGTCTCGATACATTTATTACATCGACAGTTATTAGGGTATTTGAATCGTTCCCTTTTCTGGCCCCCTCCCTCTCAGCTGATTCCGCTGAAAATCAATAGGTGTCCTTATTGGATTGTGAAGTTACGTATGAACTTTCGTGTCAATACATTCATTACAACGGCAGTTATAGACCCTGTTTTCAATATGTTACTCTACTTTTCTTTCGTAAAATTAATATCTCAAGATATACTAGTCTTAAAAATGTATTTTTTTTGTTATGTTTAGTATGTTAATTAAGAGAAAGATACTTTCTGAAATAAATATGACGCTTTGACTATAAAATCGGAAATATTTGTATGCCTTTCATTACAGATTTATAAGCCCTTCTTTCTTGTTCTTCAAAGACTTTTTTTATACAAAACGTTTCTTGTCTACCACCTTGGCTTGTTTTTTTATACATATTTGATTATTTTTATAATTAAAAACCACGTAATCAGCAGCAGCACACAACGAATAGTTCTTCATCTGAAATATTATTAATATTTTTATCTGTTCACAGATTAACAGCTGGGAATTTCTGAAGATGTCAACTTCTCCCCGCAAAGTGAGCAGCCCTTCCACCCCCCTCCCCTCCCCTAGTCAGCGTGGATGGATTAGGTTAATTATTTTCCTGGCAATTATTCAATTGAGGTGCTCACAACAAAAACAGCTCTAGTCAAAAATAGCAAATTTTCAGGAAAAGAAAAAACGTTTGTGCTTCTTTCAGGTTCAAGTAATTCAAATGATTTTTTGCTGATGCTTAGTTTGGTATATTAGTAAACTAATGACATAAATTTTGCCAAACTCTACTATGCTTAAGGGGGGTAGCCAACCCTCAGAAATTGCATACCCCCTGACAAGGGTTGTTGTTGTATGAAATAAAAATGGGTGCAAAAAGAAATAAAACTTGTTTATCCACTGTTTTAATAGAACAATATTAGTACCTTATATAAAGCTTGTCAAAAAATACTTACATAATAATAGGAAAAAATAGAAAGTATATACAATAAAAAGGATATTATTACACATTTATTCATAAAAATAACTTTAAAGTAATATTAAAAAGTGGCTTTAAAAATATTCGCTAATTTATAAAATGTTTTTAAACAATATTGGGTATATGTAGAATAACAAGTTTTTACTGTTCGCCACTGCTATTGTCAGCCTCTCTTAAATCATCAGCACGACAAGTTGCAGCTGTTGTAGTAGAGAATAATTTATGGTTTCCAGATTTACTTTGTGAAGCTCCATTCTAGGAATAGATAATTAAAATACACAATTTCTTTGTCAAACTTCACTATATATGAGTTTATAAGTGACTTTTGATAATGCCATAACACGGCGAAACTAGTTGAGTATTTGAGAATATATAGTGAAGTTTGACAAAGAAATTGTGTATTTTAATTATCTACTGTAGTAGAGAGTTACTGTTGGAAAACAAAGCTTCATAAAACTCTCTACTTGTAGGTTTTAAAAACTGTAGTAGATTTTTAATATCCTCAATTTTATGAACATTAATTTGACAAACACGATTCAGAGGATGAAGTGTTATTTCACAAGGGAGTTTTTTCTTGTTTCGTAATGGAAGGGAACGCCACCCTCCACTATAGGAGTCTCTTAATGAAATGAACGGGGAAGAACTTTCTATTCTAAACATTCGTAATCCTTTTAGTTTCATCGTCTTCTGTCTTGATTTAATGAAGAAAGACTCAACAGCCTCTTTTATGTCAAATAGCATTGACCCATCTACCTTGACCATGTTGAAAGGTTTATTAATTGGCTTTGAATGATCCCATTCATCAGGCACTTCAATTGAAAATACTTTTTTCTTTTTCAATGATATCAGTGTAAAATCTTGATCATTCGGTAAATAAGAGTGACCTCTCAATGGAAAAAGATAAGTCACATGCTTGAAAATTTTCAGAATGTGAACCAAACAGTACACAAAATACATCACAAAATGTTTATTCTGACCGGGGCACCCGTCCGATATTAGGATGAGTTCTTCTTTTAAATCATCTTTATTTTTAAGGTAATGAAGCAGGGAGTGATGTTACATCATTTTGCCCCTTCTTTCCGACTCCTTCATGATACGTATACATGGTTCCTTTACCGGTACCTACCCAAATCATGGACACCAAATACTGCCAACATTTCCATCAAAAAATGCCCTTGTCAGTTGATATGGGTTGTTTTTGCAGAACCGGTCAAATTTCTCTGGTCTGTAACTCTAGACAGGGGCCGTTCTTATTTGCACTGGATTAACAGGGTTATTAGTACCATCTTCTACTACAAGAATGCGCGGAAATCTCAAAAACGTAAAAAATTGACAAGGGCTGTTTTTGTTATGAGCACCTCAATTGTATAAATTGTTTCTTTTGTTTATTTCAGTTCTCTGTACAAACAAATATTCCAGAAGCTGTGGGAATATTTAGATTATAATTAATGTTCTTAAGGTGGGTTTACACTAGGCGCAACATATTCACGCAACTGTTTTGCGAGGCAAGATTCGCTTAGTTTAGACAGAGCCCCCATACCGAAACTTGTTGCGCGAAGCAGCCTCGTGGCGTGCCACCCCCCAGTCGGTTTTTGGACGCGCTTCAAAGGGCCTCGCTCCTCCCGTTTCGTGTAATGTGAACGTCGATACTTGTTGCGCGCGAGAAAATGAACCAGGAGGAAAGCAACTACAAAACATGACGACTTGGTTGTCTCACCCAAACTGATGGCTCACCTTCTTTCGTGCCTGTTTCGCGCAACGTGTTTCGCTCAGTGTAAATAGGAAGGGTGAGACAGCCGTCGGGCGAATCATTCTCGCGAGTATGTTGTGCCTAGAGTAAACCAACCTTTAGAACCATATTTTTTTTTCTCTTGTCTAAGGGCTCGTTACACATCTCCAAGATGATAACGTCATTTGTGTTGTAAGCTTTTCTTCCTCCCAAGGAAAGGATAATGTTTTTTAAATTAGGAATGGAAAATTTAAATTCTTTCAAAATACTATATTATTTTTAGACGATTCAATATAATTTTTTCTTGTCCGGGTCAGAAAAATGTTATTTTCATCATACAGTTGAGTAACGAGCGCAAAGAGTTAAAAGGAAGTATTTTAGATAAATATTTATTGCCTCTTGATTTTGGATCAATTTATTAAAAAATATATATATATATTAAAAAATAGTGAATAAAATATGATTATAAAACGTTCTAAATTTGGTAAAAAAGTAAACGATAAAAAAGTTTGTTATTAAAAAAAAATTAATAGTAATACACGATATATTACCGTATATATGAACAAATATACGGTACTATATATAGAAGAATTATGAATAAAATATGTATTATAAATCGGTCCTAATTTCATATAATTTAAAATGTTATTATTAAAAAAACAATGTTAATAATAATATATGTTTTATATTAAATATATTTATCAATAAATAACTTTATTATTCTTAATGCCTTTTTTTTAATACACCTTTTTCAGTCTTCTTATTTAGTTATAAAATAATGAAAAGTGGGTGTACTGAATTTGAATTTGCCAGGTTCCCGCCATTCACTTTGATAAATAAGGGCGCTACAACTATTATAGCCTCGAGTTTCCCTTCTGTCTACTTTAATTTTGTTCTGGTTCCAGTATGGCGGACCCGAAGCTGTGAAATCGTCTGCTTTCTAGTGCCCCGCACTTAGAATATGAACCGGAGTCTTATTTTCCTCGCCACATTTCCTGCACAGAGGGCTTCTAGCGATGCCCATATTGTGTAGGATAATTTTTGGGGGTCGCTGAATTCAAATTTGATGTCAAAAATCTAGTTTTACATTTACACTTGTCAGAAAACTCTCATTAATTTTAACTAATAAACAATTTTCTTGATCAATTTTCTCAATCCATCCGTGATGTGATTTTATATGTTTTAGAGGTCGCTGATTTCAAATTTGATGTCAAAAACTGTCAATAATTCAAATTTATATACAATTTAATGAATACCTTTTTCAATGATGGATTATATATGATTTAGGGGCAGCTAAATTCAATTTTAATATCAAAAATTGATTTTTGACATTTCCGGTTGTCAAAAAACTGTCAATAATTCAAATTTATATACAATTTAATGAATACATTTTTCAATGATGGATTATATATGATTTAGGGGCAGCTAAATTCAATTTTAATATCAAAAATTGATTTTTGACATTTCCGGTTGTCAAAAAACTGTCAATAATTCAAAATTAAAAGCATTATTCGGAATCTATTAATTAGTCTTCCAATGGTATAATTTGATGTTTGAAATTTGAATTCAGCGACCCCTAAAACATATATAATCACATCATTGAAAAATTTATTCATGAAATAGTATATAAATTTGAGTTATTGACAGTTTTTTTACATCAAATTTGAAATCAGCGACCTCTAAAAACTATGAAATCACATCACGGATGGATTTTTTGAGAAAATTGTTTATTAGTTAAAATTAATGACAGTTTTTTGACAAGTGTAACTTTCAAAACTTGATTTTTGACATTAAATTTGAATTCAGCGACCCCCTAAACGTAAGAATACGAAATTTCAGAACAATCCATTCGAGGCATCAAAAGTTACGCTCTAAAGTCTCTCGAATCGCAAAATCCCCATTTAAACTCAATGTAAAACTTTAACACCTTACAGGCACGGGTTAATATGGTCAAAAAAATCTGAAAAAATTCAGGGGTCATTTTTTCAACATTCTAAACAAAATTCCGGGTGGAGGTCTGAGAAATTCAAACATTTTCAAAATAAGGGCCACCCCAGTGGCCATGCTTAATGCAGGGTCCTACATAATACCCCAGAAGATTGCTGAATGCCCGGTCCTCGGTGTGTTGTCCGGTATTAGGTTATTTGTTTTCAGCCTATAGGCTCCCCTTCTTATCAGACATCAATATTTATGCCCCTTCCGGTGAATTCCACAGCCGTTTCCCGTCATGCCTCAAGCAACAACGATGACCCATCCTTCAGCGACTGGACGGCCACAAGTCAGTACCTCATGTCAACCACCCTCTTCAGAACTTTCATCATGCCTGCTACAGCCTCAAGGAAGACATCTTAGCTATGCAAATGCCTAGGGACGTCAGAAGACCTCTTCTGGACTGGACAGATCGGATCCTCCGTCAGGGGGCGTGAGAGAGGAAGGGTCCAGGTGGGGAAGTTCATTGTCGTTGACATACCAACGATTTGTTTTCTCTTATTAAGTGCACTGAAATGGCAGTAGAAAGAAGTAATGAAAGGAAGAATGTTGAGTGATGTCCTACCTCACGTCACCGCCCATTGTTTGGATTTTTAAGGACCCAATTTATAGTCGCGAGATCTTCTCGCTATATCTACTATCTGGACCTCATAGCTGACACATGAGGGGTTATTATCGAGATGAGCTCCATCATGTATAATATCAATTCCCGAACTTTTTATTTGGCATACCATCTAATTAAATGGTCTGAAGGCAAATACCATGAACAAATTATAATAACATTTGTGTAATTCCAAACATCAAATAGGCCTGATGAAATACATAAATTAGGTGACAATAAATTGAAAGTAATCGATAGTTTGTAACAGTACAATAACGTTCAAGGGTTTCAGACATCGTGTTGGATAGCTCATCCTAGGTAATTTACGAACGTGACCCGAGTTGTGTATAGTGTCTAACCTTGAAATAAACCCCCTGTTGATTGTTAACCAGCCACAGCCCAGTTACGAAATAATTCAAAACAACTTCTTTTCTGTCACGTATTTCGCATATTGATTGGCGCAAAAATGTCGAAAATACTTAATTTTTTCGTTCTCGTATACTTAGGAGCAGCGAATGGTAAGGTCCAATACATTTTTCTACTATTTTACCAGTTTATTCTCGTCCAAATGTGATTTCCTTGGTGGAAACATTTATGTCCATCTTGTTTTTATTACCTAGATTGGATGACATTTCGCTTTTGACTTTTTCATTCGTTAATAATTCTGTTTTAATACCTTGACTAAAATTATTTTCACATTTTAATGTAAATGAACGTTTACTGTGATACATTTTGATTACTTAATTGCAAAATGTATGTACGTTGAAGGTAATTCGCCACCCTCTTTTGTTAATAATTGTTAGTATATATATATTTTTTTTTTATTCGAAATTACACAATATTTACTGAACAGGTGTTGTGATGTCATATTTAGATGCGGACCTTGAAATTGTGACTCATGATTTCGTGACCTCTCCTTGAGCCCTAATTGAATTTCCTAGTCAAAAATGTTTTGGCAAAATTCGGCTAGCGTTCAAATATCTATTTAAATTTTATTTAAAGTAGGTAATGTTTATTACATTTTTGAAAATTGTGGATATAGATTTAAATGAAAAGATTCCACCATAATCCATACATTATTTCAAAACACACTGTAGAAGAATACTATACATTGCTATATTAACAATGATTAAATTAGTTTCTTTGACTTAATCGAGCAGTGTAAAACTATAAACTGGAATAACTCAAAACTATCATTTCTGGACAGTCGTTGTACCGGGAAACCACTGATATTAAGCGACCTACTTCGAGATATACCGGGGTGGTCCACTATAAACCCGAAAAAAAACTTTGGGTAAAACTGCATCAAAAAAAGGAGTAAAACGCCACCAACCGCAGCTCTCTATCTCAAACCGTCTAGGCATATGATTTTTTAAAAGTTTGTTCAGAATTAACACGATTTGATACCGAAATAAGCATTTTTCTCAGCTTCTGGGACACGAATTTGCACTTCTCCACGAATTTTGCGAAAAATTTCCCGTCTAACGGAACCACAACCAGCCTTTTATCTTGCTTGAAAGTGTATTTTTTAACTGTTCAAACATCACAATTGCAGGAAAAATAAAATTTGTGCCACATTTCTAAATTTGGTCATTGCCCTATTCAATGATCTAGAAGTTGTCAAATTTCACAAAAACTTCCACATTACTACGCTTTCCAACGGTAGATCAAATGATGCGATTCGTCAAATACTTTTATATATTAAGATAAATTGCATTTTGAAGATAGAAAAATGTGGTTTCCGTTGCAGAGCCAGTACAGATTGGCCCTGCACATTTAAATCTTTCTTCATTCGTCATAGAGAGTGGCGTAGGGGAGTATAGACTCCCGGAGACACAGCCGTTTCCGTGATTAGCGTTGCAGACTTTTTGTTATTAATTTGGGAGACTCGGACCCCTAGAAGCTGCCTCTGAGGTAACCATTGACTGTAATACTTAAGTTGACTTTACATGAGCAGCAAAAATGCAAAGCGCAGCAGCAGCAAATGCACGCTATGGTTTCTGTGCTTTTAGAATTAAATGACTCACAAATAGCGTGCATTTGCTGCTGCTGCGCTTTGCATTTATTGCGCATGTAAAATCAGCTCTAAGAGTATAAAGTATAACATAAATGACGATTTTGAGCGAGAATATGAAATGATCGAATTCATATATATTTAAATAAATGTAATATGACTTGTTTTGTACATGTACATTTATGTAACAGCTGATTGCTGATTTAGGAATCAGACGCGCGGGAAATTTGAAGATCCTATTGGTAACTTGCAAGCAATCCATTTTTAATAAAAACATTTTTTTAGTTTATTCAATTTTTATCTTGGTTTTTTGCTTTGGCCAGGGGGGGCCCCTGGTCATAGATGAACCCACCATCAATTGTTTTTTATAACATGCATAGAGTGCAAGTGTCTTGAAGAAATAGCTACAAATTTGAAATGATCCTTTTTACTGTTCGTAGTTTTTTATTAAAAAGTTGAAAATAAGGAAAAATAAAAGGTCGGTGAGTCACCGACAGTGTACTTCCTAGAAAGAATTAATTAATTAACTCTTCGCCCCCCCTCCAAAACCAGTCGACCGTTTGCGCTAATAATCAATAGTTGACTTACATAGGAGCTTCTGAACCCACATATTAAATGTTGTGTCGATAAGTTCATAAGATCGGCAGTTGTTGGAGTTTTTGAGTTAACCCCCTTGATCGCCTCCTTCCCTTTGACTGATTCCGCAAAAAATTACTAAGTGTCGTCCTTATGGAATTTTGAATTTACTAGTGTCGTCCCTATGGGGTTTTGAATTTACGTATGACATTTTATATCAATACATTCATTACAACGGCAATTATTAAATAATTTATCTTCTTTTTCAGCTATGGATTGCAGTTTTGGCACCAGTAAAAACTTTGTGGATAAAGCAGTTAACGCCTGTCCTGGGATATTTGATGCCAGCGAAAAATCTTTTTGCTGTCCAAATACCGATGGAGAAATGGAGTGCTGCAAGTTGGAAACATTTATAATCACCTGGTAAGGAAATTTGTATATTTTTCGACATGAATTACATTTTTTTAAATTTATTAGTAGGACTTGAAGCTCTCTGTTCTCATCAAGCGTAACCAAATAAAGAAAACCTCACCTGTCGAGTTTCACTGGTGGTTAGAATTTCGATGAGTCAGTGAATAGTTAACCGCTGGTCTTTAAATATATAATAATGGATTAGTAAAGCTCCCCGGGGTCCCTAAGCTCGCATTTCCTGTACAGTTTCGTTATCAAGTTATACTGGTCAGCGCATGCGGTCCTCTTTTTAGAAGATTATTATGAAAATTACTTAATCCTCAGTATAGTCCTGATACTACCCGGAGCTCCTGAACAGCAGTCCCCTAGGCTAATGGGTCTGCGGCCACTCCTCTCCAGTCCCGCACCTGTAGGAGTCTCTTTCTCAGTCTTCCTTGCCGCCTAGATGACTGTAAAGTAATTTTCGCAGGATTCTTTTGTGATCCATCCTCTCCAGGTGGGCCAACCATTGCAAAAATCGTTCCTGATTGGTCTGGGGTCTTCAATGTCCGTCTTCCTGAACCGTTCCAAATACCTTTCTCAGTATCTCCCGCTCCCGCACTTCCAGAATTCTCTAAATTTCTTTCGTCAGGACCCACGTTTCACCGCCGTATTTTTTCCGGGGTGGGGTCGTTAGCTCTAATCCCCGACCTGGAGGACCAGGCTCTTTGATTTCGGCTGCTCTTTCCTTAGTAGAGTTGTTTTCACCCCGACTGTTGAATTTCTTCTACTGGTCTGCAGAATCCCAATTAACTCGGGATATGGATGCTGCTGTTAGCCATCTTCACATGGCTATTTCTCCGCAATACCGGGTGTGAGCCCCGTTCCACCTCACACCATCTTGACAGTCCTCGGCCCAAGCTACCCTCGAGTAGCTCTACCAGGACTCCCGTCTCTCGTCCGCTGGCCAGCTCAATACCTCCGAAGGGGTTCGTTACCACAACTTGGTTAATGGGATACTAGGGTTGTCAGGGCCCACCAGCAGATAGGTGAGAGTGGAGTTTATATAAATCACATTACGCGCACACCCTTAGATTCGTAAGATCTACCGAAACTATCATCATTTTTTTGTAGTGCATAGAGTCAAAGGTTCTGAATTTATTTTCTTTTATTTGATCTAAGAGCTATCTTGATGGTAAATTTGAAGTTTATAGCTTTAGCAATTTAGGCTCGGAATTTCGATAACCCATTTTTAAAGTTCCGACTGTATTTATCAATTTTGTTACGTAATTTTCGTTAAAAATATTTCTTATTATTTTCACAGGCAGGGCCATATTTTCATAGGTAGCGTGCCTGCCTACAGTGCTAAAGGTCACGAGTTCGATTCTCAGCGGGGGCCTTATCTAGTAGGTAAAAATCTGTCATTTGAAAGGGCCGTTAAATAGTTCTCCCGAGCTACTATGTTAGGTACTCATACGACCCCTATCCTAATAATACCTGGGTAGGCAACATTTTCGACTCCCAAAATAGAGTCGGAGCTCATGTCCTCCAGAAAGACGAAAAGCCGTCGGGTAGTAGACGATATGACCTCGTAGTCGAGGCCAGGATTTCTGTCACAAAAACGAAATAAACAGATTTTTCAGTTATTTCCACTGTTTACATTGCTTATATACGAAACGTATATATTTTTATGATATAATTAGTGTATTTTTGTTTTATGTTTCTGTCTTTAGGTCCACAATTGTATTTTTGGTAGTGCTTATCCCGTTTATCTTGAGTTGCGTTTGCTGCTGTCTGTGCCCATTTTGTTGTCTGTATCGTCGAAGACACGGTCGAGGTATTTTTGAATTATTATTATTTGTTGTACTCATAGGCGGAGAAAGGAATTTGAGTTGGGGGGGGGGGGGGGGGGGGGGGGCTGAGAAGCTTCTTAGGGAATTGAAATTTGCCAGACCAAGAGCTTCCTCGGAAATTGTTTGGAATTCATAAACCTGTTGAGCCAATTGTAGTGCTTCTGACACGTATATACAGCACAAAAACGGTACTGAACTTTCGGGAAAAAATTCCTTTAAAATCAAATTAGCTGGTTAAACCGCTTATTAGATCTAGAAATTACTTCTCGGAAATTTAGGAATGGCGAAATGGCATAGAAGCAATAACTAATGACTGGAGCAGAACCATCTGTTGTAACTCTTTCATCAGATCTGCTCCTTTGCCAATTTTCTAAATAACATGGCTCTACGGGGAACCGATTTTTTGATTTCCCCATAAGAAACCGAAATAACGTGTGGGAGAAAGCCCCCCTCCTAACTCCGCCTATGGTTCTATAAAAAAAATTGTAAACGCAATACTAATATATTATTTTACTAGGAAATATTTTTAATATGTTTTTTTTTCCATCCTCGCAGTCATCTGAAGTGTCCAAAAAACCATGTGCCAGAATAAGACAGAAAAATTGAATAGTTTCAATGCATTGTGTCTTTACTACGTGGTAAGTTTATAAATTTTGAAAATATTAAAAACTAGCAAAACCGGGGAGAAATTTCGTTGTTTATCTGACACGTGATACTTAAATATATGCATATGAACTCAGTTTGATGAGCTGAGTAAAATTCCCTCCGACTTACATAATACATATCTTTAGATTTATAGACTATGTGGAAGTGTAATAGAATTTGATCAATGAGTCTGTTGGTAAATGTTCCCTTTTATTTCGGAGTGTCCCAACTACAGTGACCACCATAGCTTTCTCGGAAACAAAATTGTTTTTTTTAATCCATAGAATATACTCAATATTGCAATAGTTTTACCAACTTTTCGCAATTTATTAATAATTTTTTTCGTTTTTTTTTTGTTCTAGTGTTGATGTGAAGAATATCCTCCATTAAGGTTTTATTTTTTTTTGCATGATCATAAATTTAATGTTTTATTTTTTTAATGAATGGAATAGCTGCTCTTCCATAAGTTTTCCTATTTACCTCTTATGTATTCATATCATTTTTTTTCTTCCATTTAAATTGTATTGTCTTTCATTTGGCTCTTCCATTCTTTTTTAAACATATTTATTTACATGTGAAATATTAGTTCATAAATTTTTTTTTATAACTTCATCTTTTTTATTTTATATTAATTTTTTTTAGATTTTGTATTTTTGCCATATTACCATAAAAGTCGGGTGACACATATTAGATAACCATTTTCAGAAGCCTAAAACGTGAAATTCTCCTAACGCTCGTTATTCTTTGGCCACTAATTAAAATATTCTCGAAACTACACAAGATGGAAATATTTCAGAGAAATGTAAAACCCTGATATCTTTCGATGGAAAGATTATTTCGATACGAAATTTTCTATCTGGATTCAGAAGTTCTGGAATGAGACAGCTGACTTTCAGCCAAATCGGACAAAGGAGAAGGATTTGGTGTGAGGGCCTATACTTGATTTATCAAAATTAATTCGAACTGCGAAACTACATTGCTAGTGATTCACCTACTACTTTTTGTAGTACACTATTGTGTTTTAATTATGGTATAGACCCCTTAACTTTCGAAAGGGTATTAAATCATTCGAAACTACAGAAGAGAAGTTTTTCTCTCATTTTTATTTTGTGTAGTTTTAGAGATGATTTTATTATTTTGAACATGCTCTGTACAAAAAACAATTACCTGAAGATTGAAAAAATGTTTATTACAAAATTTTCTCTTTAATTATGTAAACATTGAAAACTTTTAATATACTGTGATGTTTATATGATCTGTATTGTTCGAAATTATGATTAATCATATTCATTAATAGATTCCCGATTGTTCATAATATGATAATATTATGATAAATGACGTTAAAAAAAGAAAGGGAACCGGGTCTTTGTATTTGCGAAAAATTATTCTTGTTCTAATCTCTATACAAGAAGCCAGATTATGTACACATGAATCATTTCTGCCATTTAACCAGGAAAATTATTTCGAATCCTCTTATTGTTTAGAAAATTCTATTATTTTTCATTTTAAGACGCATGTTCAAGATACATATTTATAAAACTAAGACTAAATGTAATGAATAGAAATAATAGATGATCAAAACTGTGATGGCATGAATAACAGATTTTTTGCTCCCATTTTCCACTTGTATTGAAAAAAATGTTTTTCTATGTTTTCTTTGAAAATTTTTACATGTATTACCTCTCTCTTGCGCTCTATATCTATGAACGTATGTGAAAAATGCTCTAACGCAAGTTTGTAAAAAATATGTCCATGCACGTTGTTCATTGGCTTCATAGTTCCAAATAAATAAGTAAAATATATGTCCATGAACGTTGTTCAATGGCTTCATAGTTCCAAATAAATAAGTAAAATATATGTCCATGAACGTTGTTCATTGGCTTCATAGTTCCAAATAAATAAGTAAAATATATGCCCATGAACGTTGTTCATTGGCTTCATAGTTCCAAATAAATAAGTAAAATGTGAGTCCATTGCTCAAATTTGGTAATTTTTGTTGTCAGTAAACAAATGCATACCATGAGTCATTATCGGGTAGTGATGGCAATTAATAAATTGTTTTTTTACAACTGATTATGTTAATTCGATTTTTTTGACACTAAGTCTTGCATTAGTTCTCCAAGGTGGAAGAGCTGATTGATTTATCACAAGAGAAAACATTATTGGTTTTATTCAGGTCCACCACTGCCCTGACTCTACTCAAGAACCACAATTTATTAATAAATCCCAAAAATTTTTGAAGAGCTCCAGAAAAAATAGAGAATTTTGAGTTTTCAGACGTAAATTCCAGAATAAAGTTAGTTAGCTACCTATCGTTCCTTGTAAAAAAGTATTCTAAAAAAATTTATTTTGAATAGACTATTCAATGTTTTTGTGTTTTAATATGGTTATTTTTTATACGTTGTTTTGTATTATAAAATAAATATTTCTAGCTATTTTTGCATAAGATATATTATAGCTTTAAAATACTTAATATGTGTTGTTGAAATATGTATTTTTGAAAGAAAATAATTTATTATATTCTGCAACACTGCATATTGTTGTCTCCTTTATTTTTCCTATAATTTTTTTTCATTGTTCAGCTAAATTAAATAGGAGGGTTGCACAGGGCCCCGCGCGGAACTTCACAGATATATTGAAAAAAGTAAACTTCATATGTCCTAACAGACTGAGTCAGTATGGACTGCACTAGGCTGCATCGTTCATGCTGCCTACTCTCTTTTTTTTTTTTTTACTTCTCATCTCCACCTGATTTAATTAAATTACAAATTATAATAGTGAGAGTTAACTTTTAATTATAATTTACTGTATCATTATCAAATAAATCGTTATTCGGAGTATTGATAACATATTTTTCTCCAATCACTAATTATTCGACAAATTGTTAAGTAATGTTTAACCAATTACCAATTATTTGGGTAATTCATTTTATTTTCTACCCATTATTTGATTAATTGATAATACATTTTTGACCAACTATTGAGTAATTTATAATTCATTTTTATCAGTCAACAATTATACAGGTAATTGATATTTTTTTGATTAATTTCAGTTTTCCATCAATTACTACTTCTACAGTTATAACTATAAATACTCAGTCAACCGATCCCTCGATTTTTAGTCTTCTCCCTTGAGCACTTATTTAACTGGCGCCAGTGAACAGGGACCGCGAAAGTTGAAGATCGTAAGTCGTGATCAGTTGTCCCGCAGTGTCGTGTCCAATAGACCCGAAATACTTAAGCTTGCAGTTCTGTGCTTTATTCGCGGCTATCATCTATAAACTTATCAAAAAGAGAAACTAGGAGTGCGTGACTTTCCTGCGACCAGCCGTCTCAGACATATCTGTTAGACTTCTCTTCAAGCAAGAGGACTTTCCAACAACTTCGGAAAAACCCAACCTGGCAGACCAACTGCAACCATCAGAAAGCGTAAGTAACTCATCCATCCTTAAACCAATAATATAGAAAACAACCCCAATATGCCTAATAACTACAAAATATATAAAGAAGACTACGACCATCCGAATTAGCCTTTTTTTGTGAAATTGTAGAAAGTGCATATGCTCTAGTCTGTGCGGAAAATATAGCTGAAAGAAATTACAATCATCATATTTTGCTTATAAAAGTGAAAAGTAAATTAGTAGGACAAGCAAGAAATATACTTCTTTCAAACAATGTAGAACAGTTACCAATCTTGTTACAATTGTTGAAAGACAGTTTTGCAAACTCAAGATCTTATGAAATACTAAAGGATGAGATTTTTCAAACCAAAATACATTACAAAGAATCTCCAATTGATTTTGTTAAAATGTATCCAAGAAATGAGAAATTTAGTCTATATTAGACGTAAGTTAGATGGGTTATCAGTAGACACTCAAAAGCACATGATGACTCGAGTAGATAAAGAAATAATATTCCAAATTTACCTTCTACCTTGAGTAATCACAGCCTCAACACTCTAGATGAAGTAAGAAGTATTATTTATAACAGATGCTCCTTTATTGTCGCTAATATGCATTCTCAAGCTCCCAAGAAATCGTAACGATTTTTTTAAAAAACCTAACCAACCTCAACAATCTTATAGGCCTAATCTCAATTATAATGTCCCGTTGAATCACTTACCTTCGCCTAATTATCTAAACTATCAGAGACCTCAATTCAGTACTAACAAAACTTTTGAACAAAAACAGGAAACCTCTTCTTATTAACAACAATGAAGTTTCAGGATGCCAATGAATCCCGATGATATTAATCATCCCTTCAATAAACCCAGATTTAATTCCTACCCCAGGTTTTCACAAAACACGGTGTCAATGAGAACAGTAGGAAAACCCAGAACTATGAATTTTACGTATTGAACTGATTCCAGGTCTACTTTGTGAAAATTCATAATGAACAGGATAAAGGAATATAAACTCCACACACTACTTGTCAATATTTTCACTACATTGGTCAAAATTACACGACTATAGTTTCGCCTGTTACGGCATCATCAAGAGAACTAGACAGAGATTACTACTGAACTAACACAAGGCAGGACAAACAATGTCATAAATTAGACATGTGACTAGAAAGTAACTGTAAACAAGAATGTACAAAATGGAGAAGTGGTTGATTCCAATGAATGTAGAACCCCCAAAACTTTATGGGCTGGTCAAAGACCATAAAGAAGGCCATCCAGTTCGCCCTGTCGTCTCCTTCACTACAGCACCCAATTATAAAATCTCAAAATTTTTCAACCATAATTTTAGATATTTCACTTCTTTTAAACCAAAAAACAGTGTGAATAATGCTATAGATCTACCAGAAATCGGATAGCATTAAGATAGTTAACCATAATTTTAGACTTGTTTCGTTTGATGTTAGCAACATGTTTCCTAACATTCCTACAGACCATTGTATACCGCTAGTAGAAGACATATTGACCAAAAGTAGAGTTAGTCCTCCAGTGCAGATGGAATTGATAGATTTATTGAAATTATGCCTTAAGCAAAACTACTTTAAATTTGATAGTCAGTTTTTTAAACAAGATTCAGGTTTACCAATGTAGTCGAGTGCAATTAGGTTTATACCTCGGAACCCAGCTATAATAAATGGATTTGAATTTTTCCGTTTTTTAAAAATTTCTTATACTAAAAAGTAAAAAGTTTACCACTTGAAACTTTCCGCTAATGATTTTTTTTTTTTTTTTTAAGGATACTCCCATGAAAATGACGTTACTTCTAGTATAGTATATTCCTTTTACAGCTATATTCATTTTTTCTCTCCAGAATTATTTAATGTCTATATAAAGTAAACAAAGGGACAACAAACGTCCTTGAAAAGTAGGTATGGCAGGTACAGAAAAGGGAATAGGGTGGGGAAGTAGGGATAGTGGAGAACATGAGTGGCTCTGCTCCGAATGCTGACGTATTTGATAGGTTTAACTTAACAGAAATCCAAAAAAGTGATACATTTAAAAAAATAGTAGCTCTTTTCGAAAATGAGCTTAATGAGTTAGAGAAAAAGAATAAAACTGCCAAATTATGGATTTCTTATTTCCGAATGGTGACTATATTAAAGGATTTCATCGCTGCTGATCGAATGGGCGACTGGGAGTTACATCTACATGCAATGGAGTTAATGATTCCATATTTGCATGCAAGTGGACATTTTCCTTATGCAAAATCTTTGCAAATCCATTGGCAAGACATGAAAGAATTGTAGACTAAAATGGATTCACTAGAGTACAACAAGTTTACAAGCGACGGATATTTCACAGCTCGACGTTCAGATCAATGTTTTAGTGGTATCTCCACTGATCAAACTATCAAACAAACATTAATGAAGTCCATGAGTCGAAGGAGGGTCTTTCAAGCGTGGTGTTACAGAGAGTATTGTTTATAAATGGATAAAAGGAGTCGTTTATACCAAAGACGGCATTGAAGGAATTGAAGATTTTTGTAAAATATCTTTTAAAAAAAGTCATCAGGACGTAGATTCTTCAGATGCTCGAATCAAGCGTGATAATATTGATGTAAAAAAAATTGAAGAATTCTTCATACAACTTAATCCTTTCACTGATTTCGATGCTATTATGTCAATTGCAACTGGAATAACCGGTGATGAAAAAGTAAATTGCCATGATGCTTTTAATATAGGTGTAAAAGCCATGTAGAAAATGAATGGACAAAACTTGAAAGATTTAATATTAACAAAAAAAAATAAAGTTGTTTCGTTACGTGCTGTTAACAACAAAATCATGGTTTATGATGAAGTAATTCCAATAGATGAATTGTTGCTCTTCAACGTATTTGTGTTTTTAAAAAAATCAGAAGAAGAACTTCAAACATACATGAATTTTGAGTTAGCTCCATATCATGTAACTCTGTTCGATCAAGGTTTAATGCGAAAGACAGCTAAATCAAATTTTTATGATTATTATGATACAATATTGATCAGACGGTTAATTGTTTTTTCTTGGAATTTATTGTTCCTGGCTATCTGTTTTATTATTTCTATCTCTTTATTCTTGTGCTCATTTGATAGAGGAATATTGAAACATCTGTGTAGGGCGGAATTGAAGAAGGCCAGTTTATGGTTCTGTGCTGTAAATGAATTACCTGGAATAATTGCATCTGTGTAGGTGTCTTTCCTATATATATATTATATGTAGATCCTGTGTTAATGTTCCTAGTAATCGTTAGGTCCAGGAAGTTGAGAGTTCTATCCTTCTCTATTTCAACTGTAAACTTTATCTTTTCATGTAAGTTGTTTAAAAATTGTTGAATTGTGTTAATTGTCGTTCTGTTCCTGCGAAACCCGCTATGACATCATCCACATACCTAAACCAAAACACAATATGTTTTTTGGCCATCGAGGAGTCCAGCAACCTAGTCTCTAGATCATCCATGAAAATGTCTGCTGAAATAGGACTAAGTGGTGAGCCTATTGGTAAACCTGAATCTTGTTTAAAAAAATGACTATCAAATTTATGACATTGTTTGTCCAGCCTTGTGTTAGTTCAGTAGTAATCTCTGTCTAGTTCACTTGATGATGCCGTAACAGGCGAAACTATAGTCGTGTAATTTTGACCAATATAGTAAAAATATTGACAAGTAGTGTGTGGAGTTTATATTCCTTAGTGTGTGTATATTCCTTTATCCTGTTCATTATGAATTTTACGTCTCCCTACGAGTTAACCCACTGTAACACCTACGACAATCAGGGAAATTATGACGAACAAAGCAAAAATACATACGATAATAGAATATCCCACTTAGAAAATACTATCGGACAAATTACAGAAAAACTGGACTATTTTTTAGACTTAGGTCCCAAGCACCAAGGGAACCCCCCGAGTTCAACATGAACCTAGTCAACAAATCATTGCCGTACTTCAAAGATAAATCTGGCTTAAAATGGTTGATAGATACAGGATCCTCGGAAAATTATATTAGCCCTACTGCTGTTCCCTCTAACGTTCTGTTGTCAACAAACCCCTTTATAATTTCTACCCCAACAGGAAAAAAGAAGGGTGAACAATCTTGCAAACTTAACGTTCAGAAAATATTCAATGTAGATCTAGAAGCAAAATTTCATTTGTTTTCATTTTTCAGATAAATACGATGTATTACTAGGACATAAAACCATGCAAAACCTAAGTATAAATATAGATTTAAATAATAATGTCCCCTCATACCCCCAAGGGATAATTCCTTTAAAATTTACTCTTAATTTCCCGGAAGATGACGTAACTGCAATCACCTTAAAACAAGGTGTTAACTTCATAGAAGTTCCTATTAAGAATAAGAATTAAAAACATGGACTTGTTAATAAGGATAAAAAAATTAATGATAAATGAGAACGGTGATCCTCGTAATTTACCTTCTGATCTTGGCGAACGTAGTCAAGACAATCACGGTTGCCACCTTTTTTTTGTGCAAATAAAGTACATTGGTTACTAAAGGTAGAAAAAAAAAGTGCATTGTGTCAAAATAAAGTTCGATTTATTTTACTTTATTATTTTGCTTAAAACATATTTTGCATTACTTTTAGCAACTTTTAAATAATTATCACTGCTAAACAGCTTCACAGCATATTAAATATATGTAAATTTTACAGTCTATATTTAAGTTAAAGTAAATAAGTAATTAATTTTTTATCAGATTCAGAGACGCTTTGATTCTTTCGTCTCGCCATTTGCTATTTATCACAGAAAAAACTCTCTCTGTGAATGCTGACGTGGCGGGAATCGATAGTAAAAATGAAATTAATTTATACAAATTTGAAAAACTATCATCAGTCTTATTAAATACTTGCTGCCATATTTGTGCAGTAGACAATTCCGCAAAACCTTCAGAGCTATATATTTGATTATATAATTTGTTTAATAAAGAAATTTCTCCATAAAGATCATCCATATTTATATTAAGTTTTTGCAGATTTAAATTTTCAACTATGTTAACAAAATGATCAAATTCGACATTGCTTTTTATGGAGGAGGAGTTATGTGAACGTCTACCTCTCCGGAGTATACCAGCTCAGCAGAATACTATACAGGATGGCCCAGACAAGCGGGCCACAAGTGAAATAACTCCTAAACGGTTAGAGATATCAAAATTGTACATAGGACTAAAGTTGTAGCACAAGAAAACAAGAAAGAACTGTGAAAACAGATTTTTGATACGTCAAGTAATTCTCGAAAAAAAAAGTTTAAAGTTGCAAGTTTTTCTTATTCTGCAGTTATTAAATTCCAACTAACTTCAGATTAAGAAAAACGTGCAACTTAAACGTTTTTGTTCCGAGAACTACTTGACGTATCAAAAATCTGTTTGCACAGTTCTTCCTTGTTTCTTTAGTACTTTAATAAAATGTAATGAAACTTAATGGTCAAAAGGGAACCCCGCCCTTCGAAGGGCTATTTGAGCCATTAAAAGGGTCAATTTTGTCTTCTCAAGGACGCCATACTATAGCTCTCGGTGAGTGCTACAGCTTTAGTCCTATGCACAATTTTGATATCTCTTACCGTTTAGGAGTTATTTCACTTGTGGCCCGCTTATCTGGGCCACCCTGTATATACTCTCCCGTTACAGCAGGCCGGATCGTCATTCTTCATCTAGCTATAGATCTGTTACTATGTTCATTTTCTTGTAAAATTTAAAATAAAGTTTTTTTTAGTCTTCTCCCTTGAGCACTTATTTAACTCCCATTATTTGATTAATTGATAATACATTTTTGACCATCTATTGAGTAATTTATAATTTTTTTATCAGTCAACAATTATACAGGTAATTGATATTTTTTTGATTAATTTCAGTTTTCCATCAATTACTACTTCTACAGTTATAACTATAAATACTCAGTCAACCGATCCCTGGTTAGTACCTAACATTTTTCAGAATATTGTTCCCAAACGGTGTCCTGGTGGACAATATCCCAGGGATTTTGGATTAAAGCGAACAATATTGTGAAAAAAATTCTAATGAAATATATGCACCTCCTGGGTGTGTTTCATTTATTATTGGAAGGGGGGATGTGACTGTAATTAATCAAAAATTGTATGATTCTAATGTAAAAAAAACACGTGTTTGACCAGAGTTTGATCATTTGAAAGGTGATAAAATACCGCCCATTGAAATAAAAAAGTACAAATCCATTTTCCATATTCCCGAGTTAGCTGGAAACAGAAAATCGGTATTTTTACGACTGTATCATTTTAATTTAAAAAAAGTCTAAATTACTTGATAACTTCACAAAAAAAATATTATTTTATAGGTTAGGTTTTATGACTCATGCCTGGGCTTTAACTACGAGGTCATATCGCCTACTACCAGAGCGCTCTTTCGTCACTCTGGTGGACATGAGCCCGACTCTACTGTGGGAGTCCTAAATTTTGCCTACCCTAAATTTTTATTCATCTAGGGTAGGGGTCTTTAACGAGTACCTGACATCATACAGGCTCGGGACCATCGCTTAACGTCCCATCCGAAGGACGGCGTGCTTAAGTTTATTTTACCTCCCAGATAAAATAAACTAAGGGCCTCGGTCGGGCTACGAACCCACGACCTTGAGCTCAGAAGTCAAGCACGCATACTATTATTTTATATGTTCTTAAACTTACTAAAATTAGGCCGAAATTAAAGATACTATTTTGGGAAAATATGTTACATAATTATAAACTAATTCAGTCAAGGTTGAAAGGGGATACAATTCCGTTCAATATACAAAAAAGTCCAAATCCACCCAAATGGTCTCAGTAAAATTATTCCGATATCCCAAAATCCGTTATTTGTCCAAAAAAAAATCACTGAAATTGACGCCACTTTTTGACGCCACAAAAAAAAAGTCCGTGAACACGAGAACTCCTGATAGAATGAATGTATCGACACGAATTTTTATGTATATCCAGTACCCTTCAAGGACGGCATCTATTGATATTCAGCCAAATCGACCAAAGGGAAAGGGGGGAGGCTTAACACAAATTATTGGTCGGGTGAGCTAACTGATTTCTACAGATATCCGCTAAAATCCGATTCTCAATAAAGGTCTTGGGATTAGCCGGAATTCGGATGAGTGAGGGTTTGGATTGCGGAGACTCCTTACGATGACCATCTGTTTAGATAAGTAGGCGATGATGACTCATTGTCAATATGACTTATTTTTTGAATGGTAGGTCTATGGTCTGTGGGTGGATCTCCATCTGAACCGGTTCTCTTCAACTCTCACTTAACTCATTATATAACTATTCTAACATATCTCTGTTTTGCCCCTATTAAGCATCATCGATGGGAGGAGCATGAAGGAGACAGAACAAGGGAGATGATTTGAAGAGGTTCACAATGGAGAACTACCCATGGTATCGATGGCAATTATAATTTGGATTAGTACAGTGTATGTACACTTATGCTTACAATTAACAAGAACGCATTTTTTTAAAATTCAGAATCAAGACATTAAAATCAAACATAAGTAATATACAGGGTGATTCCCTCGTAACTTAAAAAAAATTGGATGAAACTAGACCGAAAATGGAGTAGAATGCCGCCAACCGCACCTTTCTATTTCAATCCGTTGCCGAGATATGATTTTTTTAAGGTTTTTTCGAGAAAACCACGTTTTTTGCCATCAAGTCCCACATTTCTCCCCTTTTCTCAACTTTTGACCACATTTTCGGAATCAGCCTAACATTTCCTATCAGACTAGTGTACTTTCAACTTTGAAAATCACCAACTTAGAACCGAAATAACAGCTAAAACGTTAACATTTTAGAAAAATTAAAATTTGGGGAAATACTTCCACGTCAACTACTTTCCCGCTCAAGGACCGCTTCAACCGTTCAGGGGGCTTAATAATAGGCTAATTTAATCAGCTTTCTATTGGTATGGTCAACTTTGCGATTCCGTATCGATTTTATGGAGAAATTTAAGGTTGAATGCGAAAAAACGTGATGTAAATCGGATCTAAAGAGGTCACAAATGCAAAATTTTTATGTTTTGTAATCTAGAGATGATAAGTGTCCACTCTTGTTATTGTGAGACCTGAACTGGCCACACTTATGATCTCTAGATAGAAAAAAAAAAAAAAAAAAATTATATCTTATGTGAGTCTATACAAAAATTCGTTCCTAAATTCTCTTATAGAAAAGGTAAATTCCCTGTCTGGTTTTCTTCAGTGTTAAAAAAATTAACTATTGAGAAAAAAAATTGCCCATCGTTTGTATAAAAAATTTGGTACAGTTCAGCATTATTATAAATTTTCATTGCTTCGAGCATATTGCAAACTTTTATCTAACGAATGTTATAATAATCACATAGCCAGAGTAGACAATGCCATCCATTCTAACTCAAAAATGTTTTGGCAGTATACTAATTCATTAAAGAACTCGTCTCAATTACCAACAAGTTTGGAACTAGATGATCTTGTAGCCACGACAGATTATTACATAGCCAATCTATTTGCGAGAAATTTTCCTTCAATTCAAAAAGATGACAATCCTTGTATCCCTATTTATGAGAATGAGAATCTTACCATTATTCTTAGCACTCTTTCCATTTCTAATTCCAATATTTTGAATGGCTTAATTGCTCTTGATTCCCACAAATCACCCGGACCTGATTTTATCTCTCCTCTTTTTTTGAAAAATTGTGCAAGCAATTTAAGTGAACCTTTGTCTATTCTATTCAACTTATCTCTATCTGTTGGCGAATTTCCCCAACTGTGGAAATCTTCTTATGTGACACCTATTCACAAATCAGAAAGTAAGCAAGATATTAAAAACTATAGAGGTGTTGCCTGTCTTTCCATTATACCAAAGCTGTTTGAATGCATTGTCCATAATAAAATATCACCCCTTTTCTCAAGGTTCTTCTGTCCTGAACAGCACGGCTTTATCTCTGGCAAGTCAACTGTTACCAATCTTCTAATTTTTCAGAATTTTGTTATCAACTCAATTGAAAAAGGCATGCAAGTTGACTGTGTCTATACTGATTTTAATAAAGCATTCGATTCTGTTAACCTACCATTACTAATTCACAAACTTCATTTAGCTGGGTTCAATGGATCTCTACTGAGCTGGTGTGCTTCGTATTTGACAAATAGGGTTCAATTTGTGAAAGTGAGGAATTCTATTTCATCACCAATTCATATAACATCTGGCGTTCCTCAAGGATCTCATTTGGACCCACTGTTTTTTAATATATTTATAAATGACATTAGCAATATTTTAAATAACGTTTCATTCCTTCTTTTCGCAGATGATCTAAAGATTTTTACAACAATTAACAAAATGCAGGATCAGAACCTTATTCAAGATAATTTGCATTCCTTAATTAATTGGTGTATTGTTAATTGTCTCCAGTTAAATCCAAACAAATGTACAACTATCTCATTTTCACACTGAAAAATTATTATTCCCACAAACTATTTTTTTGGATCTCATCAATTAACTAGATCTGAAGTTGTGAAAGATCTTGGTGTATTTTTCGATACAAAATTAACTTTTAAATATCATATAAATCATATAACTTTTTCTCCACTAAAAATGCTCGGTTTTATTCTTCGGAACAGCAAACATTTCTCTTCCATTAATACTATTAAAATTCTTTTTAGTTCATTTGTCCGCTCTCTTGTTAAGTATGCTTCCTCTATATGGTCTCCTTATAAGGTTACCTATATTCATACTGTTGAAAAAGTACAACACAAATTCCTTCGATATGTTGCATTCAAATCAGGATCATCTGTACGTAATATCGACTATAATATCTTTCTCTCTTCTCTTAAATTAGATACTCTGGAGTCAAGACGAATCAAAGCCGATTTATCTTTCTTTTTCAAATTATTAAATAATACAATTGACTGTCCGGATCTACTTTCTCTCGTAAAATTTCAATATTCCCTCACGTACTTGTCGTTCAGTTCTCCCCTTCTCACCTAATTTTCATTACACTGATTATGGGTTTTATTCCCCCATAGATCGATTTCAAAGGCTTGCTAATAGTATTTCTGATAAATTCGATTTTTTCACAGACAATATAAATACTATCGAATCAATTGTGTAGAAATGGTGATATAAAGCATTATAGTACTTATTTAAGTATTTGTTAATAAGAGTAAATTTTAAATAATTGTTATTATTATATTTGTACAAATCAAAATAATTTTATTTTACTTTTTGTTTATTTATGACGTATTTTATGAGGTTGATTGTAAATCATTTTATTTTGTTTTATTTATTTTATATTATATACCTTTTTGTTGTGTAATAATAGGCTTTGCCTGTAGAAATAAATAAATAAACACCGAGATCTGTCTTCAGCCGTGGATATCCTTCAACCATGTGTGGAAGTCTTGGCGTATTGGTTCAACAGGTTAATGCTGCCAAAACGGGGGCCAAAATTGTCTCTCTTCGAAGAATAGACACTACCACATTGACAAAACTACACGTGAACAAAGCTTTCATAGACTACATTCCTAACCACGAAACAATTAAATATCTTGGCATTCATTTGGACACAAAATTAACATGGAAACACCCCATAAACAACAAACTCACGCAAGCATATACCAGACTATCGCAACTCTAACCCCTCATCAACAGAAGATCGCCACTCAAGTACACTTGCAGCATTCTTCTCTATACATCTCTACTTAGACCAATATTCACATATGCAGCAGCCATCTGACTAACAACAAACAAAACAAACATGCAAAAACTTCGATGATTTGAAAACAAGGTTCTTCGTTTGGCAGTAACCGCACCCTGGTTCGTCCGGAACACCCTAATTCGTCGAGAAACCGGTCTTCCAGATATTGCAGACTTTTTGAAAAAAATTACCACGTCTCACCACGAAGGGCTATCTTTGGTATCGGGAGCTCAATTTTATCGATTGGGCCAACCAACCCAAAACAGAAGGCTAAAACCTCGCCTTTACCAGGACACTGTACTCAACTATTTATTTATTTATTCTTTTTTTTTTCTTGCTGTGTAGTGTGCTTTGTGCACTGGAAACCGAAATAAAGTTTTTTTTTTTTCTTTTAGATCCTATTTTTGTGAAAATATATTACGTAATTATAAACTAATTCAGCCAGGGTTCGATCATTTGATAGGGGGTACAATACCGTACAATAAAAATGCCTGCCTGGGTAAATTGAAATGGGTTCAGTCTTGTGGATTCACATGACTTGACCACCAATAGCCCCATGTAAGATGGGGAGGGAGACAGTGATGCTTCAGTCTTGTGGATTCACATGACTTGGCCACCAATAGCCCCATGTAAGATGGGGAGGGAGACAGTGATGCTTCAGTCTTGTGGATTCACATGACTTGGCCACCAATAGCCCCATGAAAGATGGGGAGGGAGACAGTGATGCAACTCAAGATCTAAGCAATGAGAGGGCAAGGCCACGAGAATGGCTGGCTATTTAGTATTTAGCATCACTCACCACACCCGACATCATTTCTACAATATTACTGTAAGTGGGCCTTCCCACTCACAATCAGACCCACTCCGCATCTTTCTGTCCTTTTGAACCATTCATTACAACGGCAGTTATTAGAGTTAAGCCTCCCCCTAAACCCCCCTCCCCTTGGCCTATTTAGCTGAAAATCAGTGCAGGATTTACGTATAAGCTACACAAGCTATAGCTTAGACCCCCCATTTTTTTGGGGGCCCCCAAAAAATTGTCCGAGTGAGCAATTGTCATATACAGGGTGTCCAAAAAGTATGGAAACGGTCGAATTTCACAAAAATTTCAGGTCCAAATGCAAAAACAAAAAAACACGTGTCCAATATTTTTCTAAAAGCTATCCAATGACACCAATATTGAAAGTACTGTGGGTGGGGCAGGGGGCAGCTTTGGAAAGTTAAACGGGATTAGATAATGTAGACAAAACATTATGTTATAAAGTAAGATTGGGACACTGTCAGGTAGTTGAAGGGCATCAGTTTGAACATCTTATTAATTAAGGAATCCGCCGTTATTACCTACGTGGTGAGAGGCAAGGGGCCTCACCTTAAACAGGCACCCCGCCGGTGAGAGGCAAGGGGCCTCACCTTAAACAGGCACCCCGCCGGTGAGAGGCAAGGGGCCTCACCTTAAACAGGCACCCCGCCGGTGAGAGGCAAGGGGCCTCACCTTAAACAGGCACCCCGCCGGTGAGAGGCAAGGGGCCTCACCTTAAACAAGCACCCCGCCGGTGAGAGGCAAGGAGCCTCACCTTAAACAGGCACCCCGCCGGTGAGAGGCAAGGGGCCTCACCTTAAACAAGCACCCCGCCGGTGAGAGGCAAGGGGCCTCACCTTAAACAAGCACCCCGCCGGTGAGAGGCAAGGGGCCTCACCTTAAACAAGCACCCCGCCGGTGAGAGGCAAGGAGCCTCACCTTAAACAGGCACCCCGCCGGTGAGAGGCAAGGGGCCTCACCTTAAACAAGCACCCCGCCGGTGAGAGGCAAGGGGCCTCACCTTAAACAGGCACCCCGCCGGTGAGAGGCAAGGGGCCTCACCTTAAACAGGCACCTCGCCGGTGAGAGGCAAGGGGCCTCACCTTAAACAAGCACCCCGACGGTGAGAGGCAAGGGGCCTCACCTTAAACAAGCACCCCAACGGTAAGAGGCAAGGGGCCTCACCTTAAACAGGCACCCCGCCGGTGAGAGGCAAGGGGCCTCACCTTAAACAAGCACCCCGCCGGTGAGAGGCAAGGGGCCTCACCTTAAACAGGCACCCCGCCGGTGAGAGGCAAGGGGCCTCAACTTAAACAAGCACCCCGCCGGTGAGAGGCAAGGAGCCTCACCTTAAACAGGCACCCCGCCGGTGAGAGGCAAGGGGCCTCACCTTAAACAGGCACCCCGACGGTGAGAGGCAAGGGGCTTCACCTTAAACAAGCACCCCGACGGTGAGAGGCAAGGGGCCTCACCTTAAACAAGCACCCCGACGGTGAGAGGCAAGGGGCCTCACCTTAAACAAGCACCCCGACGGTGAGAGGCAAGGGGCCTCACCTTAAACAAGCACCCCGATGGTGAGAGGCAAGGGGCCTCACCTTAAACAAGCACCCCGACGGTGAGAGGCAAGGGGCCTCACCTTAAACAAGCTCCCCGACGGTGAGAGGCAAGGGGCCTCACCTTAAACAAGCACCCCGATGGTGAGAGGCAAGGGGCCTCACCTTAAACAAGCACCCCGACGGTGAGAGGCAAGGGGCCTCACCTTAAACAAGCACCCCGCCGGTGAGAGGCAAGGAGCCTCACCTTAAACAAGCACCCCGCCGGTGAGAGGCAAGGGGCCTCACCTTAAACAAGCACCCCGACGGTGAGAGGCAAGGGGCCTCACCTTAAACAAGCACCCCGACGGTGAGAGGCAAGGGGCCTCACCTTAAACAAGCGCCCCGACGGTGAGAGGCAAGGGGCCTCACCTTAAACAAGCACTCCGACGGTGAGAGGCAAGGAGCCTCACCTTAAGAGGTTTTTCCTCTTGAAATCGGGAAAAAAACTTATCATTACGATTACGACATGATCTGATGCAAATCGAGAGAAATGTTCAAACAAAACTTACGTATTTTGATGCAAGAAACCCGAATCTGCAATAAAAAATAGGGGTTCCCGTTTAACTTTTTAAAGTTGCCCCCTGCCTCACCCACAGGGGGTGGGGTGGGGGGGTCGATATTGGTGTCGTTAAATAGCTTTTGAAAGAATATTGGACAAGTGTTTCTTGTTTTTGCATTCGGACCTGAAATTTTCGTGAAATTGGACCGTTTCCATACTTTTTGGACACGTTTTAATTTTCGAAATTTCAGTACTTTTTATCAATAATTTCGAAAAATGTTTCGAACAAAATTTACGTATTTTGATGCAAGAAAACCGAATCTGCAATAAAAAATAGGGGTTCCCGTTTAACTTTTTAAAGTTGCCCCCTGCCTCACCCACAGGGGGTGGGGTGGGGGGGTCGATATTGGTGTCGTTAAATAGCTTTTGAAAGAATATTGGACAAGTGTTTTTTGTTTTTGCATTCGGACCTGAAATTTTCGTGAAATTGGACCGTTTCCATACTTTTTGGACACGTTTTAATTTTCGAAATTTCAGTACTTTTTATCAATAATTTCGAAAAATGTTTCGAACAAAATTTACGTATTTTGATGCAAGAAACCCGAATCTGCAATAAAAAATAGGGGTTCCCATTTAACTTTCCAAAGTTGCCCCCTGCCTCACCCACAGGGGGTGGGGTGGGGGGGTCAATATTGGTGTCGTTAAATAGCTTTTGAAAAAATATTGGACACGTGTTTTTTTTTTTTTTTGCATTTGGACCTGAAATTTTTGTGAAATTCTACCGTTTCCATACTTTTTGGACACCCTGTATATGTACTTAAATATACTGCAGCATTATTTGTCCCAATGCCGCACGTCCGGAACGTCCCACACACTTCACCCAATTTTTTTAGCGCGTCTTTTCGAAGAACAAAGCGTTATTATGTTCCCTCAGTCTCATGTGCATAGAAAGTGACAAACTACGCAGTTTATCATTTGATGATGTCATCAGTGACTTTGCTCTGGCAAAGGCAAGAAAGAAAATATTTTAGTTTAATATAATTCCTTAATCCTTATAACATGTTTCAAGAGATCAGATAATAAGCCTTTGTAAATTGTGCCTTTTAAAAGAACTTTTGTTTCTTTTTACCAGAGTTTGCATTTTTAAGTTTGTTATGAATAAAAATGATTTTAAGTTAAAGATTTATTATTTCACTATCTATATACTTCCTAATTGTATTTCAGTTTAACCCTCTAGGTATCCGAAAATCATATTTGGCACTGAGACATAATATCTGGACTTATAAAGGGCCCCATATCTCAAATAGCTTAGGGCCTTATCAAGCCTAAATTCGGCCCTGCTGAAAATCGATAGGTGTTGTCCTTATGGGGTTTTGAATTTACATATGAATTGTTGTGTCAATATAATTAATACAACGGCCAGTTATTAGAGTTTTGGTGTTCAGCCTCTCCCCTAATCCCCCCTTCCATTTAGTCGATTTGGCTGAAAATCAATGTGTCGATGCATTCATCCTAGGGGCCATTCATAAATTACGTAAGGCTTTTTTAAAGCTAATTTGACCCCCCCCCCCCCCCCCCTTGATAAGAAATTTTCGTATTGATAAAATAAAAGACAGTTTGAGCAGCTTGTACCCAAGCTTTAAATAATAGTGGGTGTAAATATGCAGACATGTCAGGTATAATAAATAAATTATACTAAAATGACAATTATTTTTCAAAATTCGACGGCGAGACAATAGAATAAAAAAATGTCTAGAGGTACTGAGACCATATGATTTCTGTAGGATTCAATACTGAATTTGAGAACTAAGTACAGATGGCGCTATCCAATAGCGCCATTTCTTAGCGCGAAAGTAGTAGATTTTAAATTCAGAAATTTACATAAGATCAAATTCTTTACCCCTCTCCCTTATAGTAAGAACTAGCAGTAATACCCGGCGTTGCCCGGGGAACTTTGACTTTTCTACTAATATCTCCTAAAAGTCTTTTAAATTCTTCAACAGTACATTCATGATGTCAATTATTCAATTATTCATACGGGATAAGGCTTATTGTCCTTCAACGTCAAACACCCCAGCTAGTAAGTTTTTAGGACCCCTGGGCATCACAGCTAGTATGCGTCTTTCAACGGCGGAAACCACAGATAGTGAATACTTAGCATCGCTGGACATCCTAGCCAGTGCGTACTTAAGAACGCTATTGACCGCAGCTAGTAAATGCCTTGCAACAGCGGACCCCACAGCGAATACATAGTTACTACTACTACATGTGAAATTCATGCCAATCCGCTTACCCTTTAACAGTACATTCATGATGTTATAATTTTCAATTATTCATACGGAATAAGGCTTATAGTCCTTCAACTATAGCAACGCTAGTAAGTTTTTAGGACCCCTGGGCACCACAGCTAGTATGCGCCTTTCAACGGCGGAAACCACAGCTAGTGAATACTTAGCTTCGCTGGACGTCCTAGCCAGTGCGAACTTAAGAACGTTTGTGACCACAGCTAATATATGCCTTGCAACGGCGGATCCCACAGCTAGTATGTAGTTAGAACGCTGGTCACCGCTGCTAGTATGTGTCTCGCAAGAGCGGACCCCACAGCTAGTACGAAGTTAGGAACGCTGGGCATCACAGCTAGTAAGTGCCTTGCAACAGCGGCCCCCACAGCTAGTACGTAGTTAGAACCACTGGGCATCACAGCTAGTATGTGTTTTGCAACGGCGGACCCCACAGCTAGTACGTAGTTAGGAACGCTGGTCACCACAGCTAGTATGTGCCTCGCAACAGCGGACCCCACAGCTAGTACGAAGTTAGGAACACTGGGCCCTACAGGTAGTAGGTGCCTTGCAACTGCGGACCCCACAGATAGTATGTAGTTAGAACCACAGGGTATCATTGCTAGTATGAGTTTTGCAACGGCGGACCCCACAGCTAGTACCTACGTAGTTAAATA
Organism: Aradus depressus; assembly: GCA_963662175.1. NCBI lineage: Eukaryota > Metazoa > Arthropoda > Insecta > Hemiptera > Aradidae > Aradus > Aradus depressus. The sequence goes on along the minus strand of OY759218.1, from coordinate 43,205,680 downwards.
CGCTGGGCCACACTGCTAGCGCCTTGCAACAGCAGACCCCACAGCTAGTACGTAATTAGGAACGCTGGGCATCACAGCTAGTAAATGTCTTGTAGGTGCCTTGCAACAGCGAACCCCACAGCCAGTACATAGTTAGGAACGCTGGGGCTGAGCACTACAGCTAGTAAGTGCCTTGCAACAGCGGACCCCACAGCTAGTACGATATTAGGAACCCTGGGCATCACAGCTAGTATGCTTTTGCAACGACGGACCCCACAGCTAGTACGTTTTTAGGTACGCTGGGCCCTACAGGTAGTAGGTGCCTTGCAACTGCGGACCCCACAGATAGTATGTAGTTAAAACCACAGGGCATCACAGCTAGTATGAGTTTTGCAACGGTGGACCCCACAGCTAGTATGTAGTTAAATACGCTGGGCATTACAGTTAGTAAGTGCTTTGCAACAGCGAACTTCACAGCTAGTACATAGTTAGGAACGCTGGGCACTACAGCTAGTAAATGCCTTGCAACAACGGACCCCACAGCTAGTACGTAGTTAGGAACGCTGGTCACCACAGCTAGTATGTTCCTCGCAACAGCGGACCCCACAGCTAGTACGAAGTTAGGAACGCTGGGCATCACAGCTATTAAGTGCCTTGCAACAGCGGACCCCACAGCTAGTACGTAGTTAAATACGCTGGGCATTACAGTTAGTAAGTGCTTTGCAACAGCGAACTTCACAGCTAGTACATAGTTAGGAACGCTGGGCCCTACAGGTAGTAGGTGCCTTGCAACTGCGGACCCCACAGATAGTATGTAGTTAGAACCACAGGGCATCACAGCTAGTATGAGTTTTGCAACGGTGGACCCCACAGCTAGTACCTACGTAGTTAAATACGCTGGGCCACACTGCTAGCGCCTTGCAACAGCAGACCCCACAGCTAGTACGTAATTAAGAACGCTGGGCATCACAGCTAGTAAATGTCTTGTAGGTGCCTTGTAACAGCGAACCCAGTAAGTACATAGTTAGGAACGCTGGGGCTGAGCACTACAGCTAGTAAGTGCCTTGCAACAGCGGACCCCACAGCTAGTACGATATTAGGAACGCTGGACATCACAGCTAGTAAATGTCTTGCAACAGTGAACCCCACAGCGAATACATAGTTACTACTACTACTACATGTGAAATTCATGACAATCCGATTCATGACAATACGATCAACCGTTAATGAGCTAACTCTATATGTATATTTAGCCCCCCCCCCCACAACCCTCCTCCTGTTCAAAATTTTGGGCCGTCACACACCTAATATTTCTATTTGACCTTTAGGAATATTACATGTGAAATTTCATGACGATTCGCCCATTAGTTAATGAGTTAGCTCTATATTTATACTTAGGCCCCCCACAACCCCACTCCCGTTCAAAACTTTGGGACCCCACACACCTTTTTTTCCTATTTGGCCTTCAGGAATACTCCATGTGAAATTTCGTGACAATCCGACCAACCATTAAAGAGTTAGCTCTATATTTATACTTAGACTCCCCCACAACCCCCCCTCCCGTTCAAAACTTTGGGACGCCACACACCTTTTTTTCCTATTTGGCTTTTAAAAAGACTACGTGTGAAATTTCATGACGATTCGCCCATTAGTTAATGAGTTAGCTCTATATTTATACTTAGGCCCCCCTTACAACCCCCCCTCCCGATCAAAACTTTGGGACGCCACACACCTTCTTTTCCTATTTGGCTTTTAAAAATACTACATGTGAAATTTCATGACGATTCGCCCATTAGTTAATGAGTTAGCACTATTTATATACTTAGGCCCCCCTTACAACCTCCCCTCCCGATCAAAATTTTGGGACGCCACATAGCCTATTATTCAATCGGGCTCAAAAGAATGCTACATGGGAAGTTTCATAAAAATCCGTCCAGCGGTTTGGGCGTGATGCTGGAACAAACATACAAACAAACAAACAAACCCCGTTTCAACTTTATTAATATAGATTATATCACAATGTACACAAGTTTTAATTTGTGTGCGGTGTCACCATATTTAAAGTCAGTCTGAACGTTGTGCTGACGTTGGCATAATCCGAAACCAGCACACACTATGGCTCTGTCAGTTAACAAATATTAAATCTATAAACCGTTAAAAAGCAAGAAATTTGAAGAATGGAGTCTACCGAGCTCAGGATCGCCGCTTAGAAATCTAGCTGAGGCACTTAGGTCAGATGTTTTAATCGGGAAGTTAAAAATAACTTTGAGCACTTCGTCCTTCGGATGGGACTTTAAGCGATGTTCCAGGACTTTTTCGAATGTGAGGTACTGGATAATGAGACGTATGTTATGTAAATAAACCTGGGTAGGTGAAATTTCACTTAGGTTGAAAATAGCCTTGAGCACGTCGTCCTTCGGATGGGACTTTCCGGATAAATCTGAATCTCTCGTATCAGTTTTAACAATTATTAAGCCTATAAACCGTTAAATAGCGCAAATTTTTTGAAAAACATTTTTATTTTGATTTTTGTGTAGGATTCAGATAATCCGGTCGTTCTCTATCAGTTTTAGCAAATATTAAATCTATAAACCGTTAAAAAGCGAGAAATTTCAAGAATGGAGTCTACCGAGCTCAGGATCGCCACTTAGAAATCTAGTTGAGGCACTTAGGTCAGATGTTTTAATCGGGAAGCTAAAAATAACGTTGAGCACGTCGTCCTTCGGATGGGACATTAAGCAATGATCCAGGGCTTTTTCGAATGTGAGGTACTCGATAATGAGACGTATGTTATGTAAATAAACCTGGGTAGGTCAATTTCTACTTAGGTTGAAAGCCTTGAGCACGTCGTCCTTCGGATGGGACTTTCCGGATAAATCTGAATCTGTCGTATCAGTTTTAACAATTATTAAGCCTATAAACCGTTAAATAGCGCAAATTTTTTGAAAAACATTTTTATTTTGATTTTTGTGTAGGATTCAGATAATCCGGTCGTTCTCTATCAGTTTTAACAAATATTTAATCTATAAACCGTTAAAAAGCGAGAAATTTGAAGAATGGAGTCTACCGAGCTCAGGATCGCCACTTAGAAATCTAGCTGAGGCACTTAGGTCAGATGTTTTAATCGGGAAGTGAAAAATAACTATGAGCACGTCGTCCTTCGGATGGGACTTTAAGCGATGTTCCAGGACTTTTTCGAATGTGAGGTACTCGATAATGAGACGTATGTTATGTAAATAAACCTGGGTAGGTGAAATTTCGCTTAGGTTGAAAATAGCCTTGAGCACGTCGTCCTTCGGATGGGACTTTCCGGATAAATCTGAATCTCTCGTATCAGTTTTAACAATTATTAAGCCTATAAACCGTTAAATAGCGCAAATTTTTTGAAAAACATTTTTATTTTGATTTTTGTGTAGGATTCAGATAATCCGGTCGTTCTCTATCAGTTTTAACAAATATTTAATCTATAAACCGTTAAAAAGCGAGAAATTTGAAGAATGGAGTCTACCGAGCTCAGGATCGCCACTTAGAAATCTAGCTGAGGCACTTAGGTCAGATGTTTTAATCGGGAAGTGAAAAATAACTATGAGCACGTCGTCCTTCGGATGGGACTTTAAGCGATGTTCCAGGACTTTTTCGAATGTGAGGTACTCGATAATGAGACGTATGTTATGTAAATAAACCTGGGTAGGTGAAATTTCACTTAGGTTGAAAATAGCCTTGAGCACGTCGTCCTTCGGATGGGACTTTCCGGATAAATCTGAATCTCTCGTATCAGTTTTAACAATTATTAAGCCTATAAACCGTTAAATAGCGCAAATTTTTTGAAAAACATTTTTATTTTGATTTTTGTGTAGGATTCAGATAATCCGGTCGTTCTCTATCAGTTTTAACAAATATTAAATCTATAAACCGTTAAAAAGCGAGAAATTTCAAGAATGGAGTCTACCGAGCTCAGGATCGCCACTTAGAAATCTAGTTGAGGCACTTAGGTCAGATGTTTTAATCGGGAAGCTAAAAATAACTTTGAGCACGTCGTCCTTCGGATGGGACATTAAGCAATGATCCAGGGCTTTTTCGAATGTGAGGTACTCGATAATGAGACGTATGTTATGTAAATAAACCTGGGTAGGTCAATTTCTACTTAGATTGAAAGCCTTGAGCACGTCGTCCTTCGGATGGGACTTTCCGGATAAATCTGAATCTGTCGTATCAGTTTTAACAATTATTAAGCCTATAAACCGTTAAATAGCGCAAATTTTTTGAAAAACATTTTTATTTTGATTTTTGTGTAGGATTCAGATAATCCGGTCGTTCTCTATCAGTTTTAACAAATATTAAATCTATAAACCGTTAAAAAGCGAGAAATTTCAAGAATGGAGTCTACCGAGCTCAGGATCGCCACTTAGAAATCTAGTTGAGGCACTTAGGTCAGATGTTTCAATCGGGAAGTTAAAAAACACTTTGAGCACGTCGTCCTTCGGATGGGACTTTAAGCGATGATCCAGGGCTTTTTCGAATGTGAGGTACTCGATAATGAGACGTATGTTATGTAAATAAACCTGGTTAGGTGAAATTTCACTTAGGTTGAAAATAGCCTTGAGCACGTCGTCCGTCGGATGGGACTTTTCGGATATATCTGATTCTGTCGTATCAGTTTTAACAATTATTAAGCCTATAAACCGTTAAATAGCGTGAATTTTTTGAAAAACATTTTTATTTTGATTTTTGTGTAGGATTCAGATAATCCGGTCGTTCTCTATCAGTTTTAACAAATATTAAATCTATAAACCGTTAAAAAGCGAGAAATTTCAAGAATGGAGTCTACCGAGCTCAGGATCGCCACTTAGAAATCTAGTTGAGGCACTTAGGTCAGATGTTTTAATCGGGAAGCTAAAAATAACTTTGAGCACGTCGTCCTTCGGATGGGACATTAAGCAATGATCCAGGGCTTTTTCGAATGTGAGGTACTCGATAATGAGACGTATGTTATGTAAATAAACCTGGGTAGGTCAATTTCTACTTAGGTTGAAAGCCTTGAGCACGTCGTCCGTCGGATGGGACTTTTCGGATATATCTGATTCTGTCGTATCAGTTTTAACAATTATTAAGCCTATAAACCGTTAAATAGCGTGAATTTTTTGAAAAACATTTTTATTTTGATTTTTGTGTAGGATTCAGATAATCCGGTCGTTCTCTATCAGTTTTTACAAATATTAAATCTATAAACCGTTAAAAAGCGAGAAATTTCAAGAATGGAGTCTACCGAGCTCAGGATCGCCACTTAGAAATCTAGTTGAGGCACTTAGGTCAGATGTTTTAATCGGGAAGCTAAAAATAACTTTGAGCACGTCGTCCTTCGGATGGGACATTAAGCAATGATCCAGGGCTTTTTCGAATGTGAGGTACTCGATAATGAGACGTATGTTATGTAAATAAACCTGGGTAGGTCAATTTCTACTTAGGTTGAAAGCCTTGAGCACGTCGTCCTTCGGATGGGACTTTCCGGATAAATCTGAATCTGTCGTATCAGTTTTAACAATTATTAAGCCTATAAACCGTTAAATAGCGCAAATTTTTTGAAAAACATTTTTATTTTGATTTTTGTGTAGGATTCAGATAATCCGGTCGTTCTCTATCAGTTTTAACAAATATTTAATCTATAAACCGTTAAAAAGCGAGAAATTTCAAGAATGGAGTCTACCGAGCTCAGGATCGCCACTTAGAAATCTAGCTGAGGCACTTAGGTCAGATGTTTTAATCGGGAAGTGAAAAATAACTATGAGCACGTCGTCCTTCGGATGGGACTTTAAGCGATGTTCCAGGACTTTTTCGAATGTGAGGTACTCGATAATGAGACGTATGTTATGTAAATAAACCTGGGTAGGTGAAATTTCACTTAGGTTGAAAATAGCCTTGAGCACGTCGTCCTTCGGATGGGACTTTCCGGATAAATCTGAATCTCTCGTATCAGTTTTAACAATTATTAAGCCTATAAACCGTTAAATAGCGTGAATTTTTTGAAAAACATTTTTATTTTGATTTTTGTGTAGGATTCAGATAATCCGGTCGTTCTCTATCAGTTTTAACAAATATTAAATCTATAAACCGTTAAAAAGCGAGAAATTTCAAGAATGGAGTCTACCGAGCTCAGGATCGCCACTTAGAAATCTAGTTGAGGCACTTAGGTCAGATGTTTTAATCGGGAAGTGAAAAATAACTATGAGCACGTCGTCCTTCGGATGGGACTTTAAGCGATGTTCCAGGACTTTTTCGAATGTGAGGTACTCGATAATGAGACGTATGTTATGTAAATAAACCTGGGTAGGTGAAATTTCACTTAGGTTGAAAATAGCCTTGAGCACGTCGTCCTTCGGATGGGACTTTCCGGATAAATCTGAATCTCTCGTATCAGTTTTAACAATTATTAAGCCTATAAACCGTTAAATAGCGCAAATTTTTTGAAAAACATTTTTATTTTGATTTTTGTGTAGGATTCAGATAATCCGGTCGTTCTCTATCAGTTTTAACAAATATTAAATCTATAAACCGTTAAAAAGCGAGAAATTTCAAGAATGGAGTCTACCGAGCTCAGGATCGCCACTTAGAAATCTAGTTGAGGCACTTAGGTCAGATGTTTTAATCGGGAAGCTAAAAATAACTTTGAGCACGTCGTCCTTCGGATGGGACATTAAGCAATGATCCAGGGCTTTTTCGAATGTGAGGTACTCGATAATGAGACGTATGTTATGTAAATAAACCTGGGTAGGTCAATTTCTACTTAGATTGAAAGCCTTGAGCACGTCGTCCTTCGGATGGGACTTTCCGGATAAATCTGAATCTGTCGTATCAGTTTTAACAATTATTAAGCCTATAAACCGTTAAATAGCGCAAATTTTTTGAAAAACATTTTTATTTTGATTTTTGTGTAGGATTCAGATAATCCGGTCGTTCTCTATCAGTTTTAACAAATATTTAATCTATAAACCGTTAAAAAGCGAGAAATTTGAAGAATGGAGTCTACCGAGCTCAGGATCGCCACTTAGAAATCTAGCTGAGGCACTTAGGTCAGATGTTTTAATCGGGAAGTGAAAAATAACTATGAGCACGTCGTCCTTCGGATGGGACTTTAAGCGATGTTCCAGGACTTTTTCGAATGTGAGGTACTCGATAATGAGACGTATGTTATGTAAATAAACCTGGGTAGGTGAAATTTCACTTAGGTTGAAAATAGCCTTGAGCACGTCGTCCTTCGGATGGGACTTTCCGGATAAATCTGAATCTCTCGTATCAGTTTTAACAATTATTAAGCCTATAAACCGTTAAATAGCGCAAATTTTTTGAAAAACATTTTTATTTTGATTTTTGTGTAGGATTCAGATAATCCGGTCGTTCTCTATCAGTTTTAACAAATATTTAATCTATAAACCGTTAAAAAGCGAGAAATTTCAAGAATGGAGTCTACCGAGCTCAGGATCGCCACTTAGAAATCTAGCTGAGGCACTTAGGTCAGATGTTTTAATCGGGAAGTGAAAAATAACTATGAGCACGTCGTCCTTCGGATGGGACTTTAAGCGATGTTCCAGGACTTTTTCGAATGTGAGGTACTCGATAATGAGACGTATGTTATGTAAATAAACCTGGGTAGGTGAAATTTCACTTAGGTTGAAAATAGCCTTGAGCACGTCGTCCTTCGGATGGGACTTTCCGGATAAATCTGAATCTCTCGTATCAGTTTTAACAATTATTAAGCCTATAAACCGTTAAATAGCGCAAATTTTTTGAAAAATATTTTTATTTTGATTTTTGTGTAGGATTCAGATAATCCGGTCGTTCTCTATCAGTTTTAACAAATATTAAATCTATAAACCGTTAAAAAGCGAGAAATTTCAAGAATGGAGTCTACCGAGCTCAGGATCGCCACTTAGAAATCTAGTTGAGGCACTTAGGTCAGATGTTTTAATCGGGAAGCTAAAAATAACTTTGAGCACGTCGTCCTTCGGATGGGACATTAAGCAATGATCCAGGGCTTTTTCGAATGTGAGGTACTCGATAATGAGACGTATGTTATGTAAATAAACCTGGGTAGGTCAATTTCTACTTAGATTGAAAGCCTTGAGCACGTCGTCCTTCGGATGGGACTTTCCGGATAAATCTGAATCTGTCGTATCAGTTTTAACAATTATTAAGCCTATAAACCGTTAAATAGCGCAAATTTTTTGAAAAACATTTTTATTTTGATTTTTGTGTAGGATTCAGATAATCCGGTCGTTCTCTATCAGTTTTAACAAATATTAAATCTATAAACCGTTAAAAAGCGAGAAATTTCAAGAATGGAGTCTACCGAGCTCAGGATCGCCACTTAGAAATCTAGTTGAGGCACTTAGGTCAGATGTTTCAATCGGGAAGTTAAAAAACACTTTGAGCACGTCGTCCTTCGGATGGGACTTTAAGCGATGATCCAGGGCTTTTTCGAATGTGAGGTACTCGATAATGAGACGTATGTTATGTAAATAAACCTGGTTAGGTGAAATTTCACTTAGGTTGAAAATAGCCTTGAGCACGTCGTCCGTCGGATGGGACTTTTCGGATATATCTGATTCTGTCGTATCAGTTTTAACAATTATTAAGCCTATAAACCGTTAAATAGCGTGAATTTTTTGAAAAACATTTTTATTTTGATTTTTGTGTAGGATTCAGATAATCCGGTCGTTCTCTATCAGTTTTAACAAATATTAAATCTATAAACCGTTAAAAAGCGAGAAATTTCAAGAATGGAGTCTACCGAGCTCAGGATCGCCACTTAGAAATCTAGTTGAGGCACTTAGGTCAGATGTTTTAATCGGGAAGCTAAAAATAACTTTGAGCACGTCGTCCTTCGGATGGGACATTAAGCAATGATCCAGGGCTTTTTCGAATGTGAGGTACTCGATAATGAGACGTATGTTATGTAAATAAACCTGGGTAGGTCAATTTCTACTTAGGTTGAAAGCCTTGAGCACGTCGTCCGTCGGATGGGACTTTTCGGATATATCTGATTCTGTCGTATCAGTTTTAACAATTATTAAGCCTATAAACCGTTAAATAGCGTGAATTTTTTGAAAAACATTTTTATTTTGATTTTTGTGTAGGATTCAGATAATCCGGTCGTTCTCTATCAGTTTTTACAAATATTAAATCTATAAACCGTTAAAAAGCGAGAAATTTCAAGAATGGAGTCTACCGAGCTCAGGATCGCCACTTAGAAATCTAGTTGAGGCACTTAGGTCAGATGTTTTGATCGGGAAGCTAAAAATAACTTTGAGCACGTCGTCCTTCGGATGGGACATTAAGCAATGATCCAGGGCTTTTTCGAATGTGAGGTACTCGATAATGAGACGTATGTTATGTAAATAAACCTGGGTAGGTCAATTTCTACTTAGGTTGAAAGCCTTGAGCACGTCGTCCTTCGGATGGGACTTTCCGGATAAATCTGAATCTGTCGTATCAGTTTTAACAATTATTAAGCCTATAAACCGTTAAATAGCGCAAATTTTTTGAAAAACATTTTTATTTTGATTTTTGTGTAGGATTCAGATAATCCGGTCGTTCTCTATCAGTTTTAACAAATATTTAATCTATAAACCGTTAAAAAGCGAGAAATTTCAAGAATGGAGTCTACCGAGCTCAGGATCGCCACTTAGAAATCTAGCTGAGGCACTTAGGTCAGATGTTTTAATCGGGAAGTGAAAAATAACTATGAGCACGTCGTCCTTCGGATGGGACTTTAAGCGATGTTCCAGGACTTTTTCGAATGTGAGGTACTCGATAATGAGACGTATGTTATGTAAATAAACCTGGGTAGGTGAAATTTCACTTAGGTTGAAAATAGCCTTGAGCACGTCGTCCTTCGGATGGGACTTTCCGGATAAATCTGAATCTCTCGTATCAGTTTTAACAATTATTAAGCCTATAAACCGTTAAATAGCGCAAATTTTTTGAAAAACATTTTTATTTTGATTTTTGTGTAGGATTCAGATAATCCGGTCGTTCTCTATCAGTTTTAACAAATATTAAATCTATAAACCGTTAAAAAGCGAGAAATTTCAAGAATGGAGTCTACCGAGCTCAGGATCGCCACTTAGAAATCTAGTTGAGGCACTTAGGTCAGATGTTTTAATCGGGAAGCTAAAAATAACTTTGAGCACGTCGTCCTTCGGATGGGACATTAAGCAATGATCCAGGGCTTTTTCGAATGTGAGGTACTCGATAATGAGACGTATGTTATGTAAATAAACCTGGGTAGGTGAAATTTCACTTAGGTTGAAAATAGCCTTGAGCACGTCGTCCTTCGGATGGGACTTTCCGGATAAATCTGAATCTCTCGTATCAGTTTTAACAATTATTAAGCCTATAAACCGTTAAATAGCGCAAATTTTTTGAAAAACATTTTTATTTTGATTTTTGTGTAGGATTCAGATAATCCGGTCGTTCTCTATCAGTTTTAACAAATATTTAATCTATAAACCGTTAAAAAGCGAGAAATTTGAAGAATGGAGTCTACCGAGCTCAGGATCGCCACTTAGAAATCTAGCTGAGGCACTTAGGTCAGATGTTTTAATCGGGAAGTGAAAAATAACTATGAGCACGTCGTCCTTCGGATGGGACTTTAAGCGATGTTCCAGGACTTTTTCGAATGTGAGGTACTCGATAATGAGACGTATGTTATGTAAATAAACCTGGGTAGGTGAAATTTCACTTAGGTTGAAAATAGCCTTGAGCACGTCGTCCTTCGGATGGGACTTTCCGGATAAATCTGAATCTCTCGTATCAGTTTTAACAATTATTAAGCCTATAAACCGTTAAATAGCGCAAATTTTTTGAAAAACATTTTTATTTTGATTTTTGTGTAGGATTCAGATAATCCGGTCGTTCTCTATCAGTTTTAACAAATATTAAATCTATAAACCGTTAAAAAGCGAGAAATTTCAAGAATGGAGTCTACCGAGCTCAGGATCGCCACTTAGAAATCTAGTTGAGGCACTTAGGTCAGATGTTTTAATCGGGAAGCTAAAAATAACTTTGAGCACGTCGTCCTTCGGATGGGACATTAAGCAATGATCCAGGGCTTTTTCGAATGTGAGGTACTCGATAATGAGACGTATGTTATGTAAATAAACCTGGGTAGGTCAATTTCTACTTAGATTGAAAGCCTTGAGCACGTCGTCCTTCGGATGGGACTTTCCGGATAAATCTGAATCTGTCGTATCAGTTTTAACAATTATTAAGCCTATAAACCGTTAAATAGCGCAAATTTTTTGAAAAACATTTTTATTTTGATTTTTGTGTAGGATTCAGATAATCCGGTCGTTCTCTATCAGTTTTAACAAATATTAAATCTATAAACCGTTAAAAAGCGAGAAATTTCAAGAATGGAGTCTACCGAGCTCAGGATCGCCACTTAGAAATCTAGTTGAGGCACTTAGGTCAGATGTTTCAATCGGGAAGTTAAAAAACACTTTGAGCACGTCGTCCTTCGGATGGGACTTTAAGCGATGATCCAGGGCTTTTTCGAATGTGAGGTACTCGATAATGAGACGTATGTTATGTAAATAAACCTGGTTAGGTGAAATTTCACTTAGGTTGAAAATAGCCTTGAGCACGTCGTCCGTCGGATGGGACTTTTCGGATATATCTGATTCTGTCGTATCAGTTTTAACAATTATTAAGCCTATAAACCGTTAAATAGCGTGAATTTTTTGAAAAACATTTTTATTTTGATTTTTGTGTAGGATTCAGATAATCCGGTCGTTCTCTATCAGTTTTAACAAATATTAAATCTATAAACCGTTAAAAAGCGAGAAATTTCAAGAATGGAGTCTACCGAGCTCAGGATCGCCACTTAGAAATCTAGTTGAGGCACTTAGGTCAGATGTTTTAATCGGGAAGCTAAAAATAACTTTGAGCACGTCGTCCTTCGGATGGGACATTAAGCAATGATCCAGGGCTTTTTCGAATGTGAGGTACTCGATAATGAGACGTATGTTATGTAAATAAACCTGGGTAGGTCAATTTCTACTTAGGTTGAAAGCCTTGAGCACGTCGTCCGTCGGATGGGACTTTTCGGATATATCTGATTCTGTCGTATCAGTTTTAACAATTATTAAGCCTATAAACCGTTAAATAGCGTGAATTTTTTGAAAAACATTTTTATTTTGATTTTTGTGTAGGATTCAGATAATCCGGTCGTTCTCTATCAGTTTTTACAAATATTAAATCTATAAACCGTTAAAAAGCGAGAAATTTCAAGAATGGAGTCTACCGAGCTCAGGATCGCCACTTAGAAATCTAGTTGAGGCACTTAGGTCAGATGTTTTAATCGGGAAGCTAAAAATAACTTTGAGCACGTCGTCCTTCGGATGGGACATTAAGCAATGATCCAGGGCTTTTTCGAATGTGAGGTACTCGATAATGAGACGTATGTTATGTAAATAAACCTGGGTAGGTCAATTTCTACTTAGGTTGAAAGCCTTGAGCACGTCGTCCTTCGGATGGGACTTTCCGGATAAATCTGAATCTGTCGTATCAGTTTTAACAATTATTAAGCCTATAAACCGTTAAATAGCGCAAATTTTTTGAAAAACATTTTTATTTTGATTTTTGTGTAGGATTCAGATAATCCGGTCGTTCTCTATCAGTTTTAACAAATATTTAATCTATAAACCGTTAAAAAGCGAGAAATTTCAAGAATGGAGTCTACCGAGCTCAGGATCGCCACTTAGAAATCTAGCTGAGGCACTTAGGTCAGATGTTTTAATCGGGAAGTGAAAAATAACTATGAGCACGTCGTCCTTCGGATGGGACTTTAAGCGATGTTCCAGGACTTTTTCGAATGTGAGGTACTCGATAATGAGACGTATGTTATGTAAATAAACCTGGGTAGGTGAAATTTCACTTAGGTTGAAAATAGCCTTGAGCACGTCGTCCTTCGGATTCTGTCGTATCAGTTTTAACAATTATTAAGCCTATAAACCGTTAAATAGCGTGAATTTTTTGAAAAACATTTTTATTTTGATTTTTGTGTAGGATTCAGATAATCCGGTCGTTCTCTATCAGTTTTAACAAATATTAAATCTATAGCAGTTATACCCGGCGTTGCCCGGGGAACGTTGATTTTTCTCCCAATATCTTCTATAACGCTATTCAGTTCCTCGACAGTACATTCATGATGATATAATTTTCAATTATTCATACGGAATAAGGCTTATAGTCCTTCAGCTGTTGTAACGCTAGTAAGTTTTTAGGACCCCTGGGCACCACAGCTAGTATGCGCATTTCAACGGCAGAAGCCACACCTAGTGAATACTTAGCATCGCTGGACGTCCTAGTCAGTGCGTACTTAAGAACGTTTGTGACCACAGCTAGTATGTGGCTTGCAACGCTGAGCACCACAGCTAGTACGTAGTTGGGAATGCTGGGCATCATAGCTAGTATGTGCCTTGCGACGGCGGACCCAACAGCTAGTACGTAGTTAGGAACGCTGGTCACCACAGCTAGTATGTGCCTCGCAACAGTGGACCCCACAGCTAGTACGAAGTTAGGAACGCTGGGCATCACAGCTATTAAGTGCCTTGCAACAGCGGACCCCACAGCTAATATGTAGTTAAATACGCTGGGCATTACAGTTAGTAAGTGCTTTGCAACAGCGAACTTCACAGCTAGTACATAGTTAGGAACGCTGGGCACTACAGCTAGTAAATGCCTTGCAACAACGGACCCCACAGCTAGTACGATATTAGGAACCCTGGGCATCACAGCTAGTATGCTTTTGCAACGACGGACCCCACAGCTGGTACGTTTTTAGGAACGCTGGGCCCTACAGGTAGTAGGTGCCTTGCAACTGCGAACCCCACAGATAGTATGTAGTTAGAACCACAGGGCATCACAGCTAGTATGAGTTTTGCAACGGCGGACCCCACAGCTAGTACCTACGAGTGAAATACGCTGGGCCACACTGCTAGCGCCTTGCAACAGCAGACCCCACAGCTAGTACGTAATTAGAAACGCTGGGCATTACAGCTAGTAAATGTCTTATAGGTGCCTTGCAACAGCGAACCCCACAGCCAGTACATAGTTAGGAACGCTGGGGCTGAGCACTACAGCTAGTAAGTACCTTGCAACAGCGGACCCCACAGCTAGTACGATATTAGGAACGCTGGACATCACAGCTAGTAAATGTCTTGCAACAGTGAACCCCACAGCGAATACATAGTTACTACTACTACATGTGAAATTCATGACAATCCGATTCATGACAATACGATCAACCGTTAATGAGCTAGCTCTATATTTATACTTAGTCCCCCCCCCCTCAACCCCGCCACCCGTTCAAAACTTCGGGACGCCACACTCCTTATTTTTCTATTTGGCCTTCAGGAATAATATATGCGAAATTTCGTGACAATACGACCAACCGTTAATGAGCTAACTCTATATGTATATTTAGCCCCCCCAACAACCCTCCATCCTGTTCAAAATTTTGGGCCGTCACACACCTAATATTTCTATTTGACCTTTAGGAATACTACATGTGAAATTTCATGACAATTCGACCATTAGTTAATGAGTTAGCACTATTTATATACGTAGGCCCCCCTTACAACCCCCCCTTCCGATCAAAACTTTGGAACGCCACACACCTTATTTTTCTATTTGGCCTTCAGGAATACTCCATGTGAAATTTCGTGACAATCCGACCAACCGTTAAAGAGTTAGCTCTATATTTATACTTAGACCCCCCCACAACCCCCCCTCCCGTTCAAAACATTGGGACGCCACACACCTTTTTTTCCTATTTGGCTTTTAAAAATACTACATGTGAAATTTCATGACGATTCGCCCATTAGTTAATGAGTTAGCTCTATATTTATACTTAGGCCCCCCAACTACCTCCCCCTCCCGTAAAACATTTTGAGCCGTCACACCGCCTATTTTTCTATTTGGTCTTCAGGAATACTCCATGTGAAATTTCGTGACAATCCGACCAACCGTTAAAGAGTTAGCTCTATATTTATACTTAGGCCCCCCCACAACCCCCCCTCCCGTTCAAAACTTTGGGACGCCACACACCTTTTTTTCCTATTTGGCTTTAAAAAATACTACATGTGAAATTTCATGACGATTCGCCCATTAGTTAATGAGTTAGCTCTATATTTATACTTAGGCCCCCCCACAACCCCCCCTCCCGTTCAAAACTTTGGGACGATGCTGGAACAAAGATACAAACAAACAAACAAACCCCGTTTCAGCTTTATTAATATAGATTATATCACAATGTACACAAGTTTTAATTTGTGTTCATATCTATACATACATCTTTTTTTTTTTGGCATTTTTCTTCCATAGTGGATCGGTGTCACCATATTTAAAGTCAGTCTGAACGTTGTGCTGACGTTGGCATAATCCGAAACCAGCACACTCTATGGCTCTGTCAGTTAACAAATATTAAATCTATAAACCGTTAAAAAGCGAGAAATTTCAAGAATGGAGTCTACCGAGCTCAGGATCGCCACTTAGAAATCTAGCTGAGGCACTTAGGTCAGATGTTTCAATCGGGAAGTTAAAAAACACTTTGAGCACGTCGTCCTTCGGATGGGACTTTAAGCGATGATCCAGGACTTTTTCGAATGTGAGGTACTCGATAATGAGACGTATGTTATGTAAATAAACCTGGTTAGGTGAAATTTCCCTTAGGTTGAAAATAGCCTTGAGCACGTCGTCCGTCGGATTCTGTCGTATCAGTTTTAACAATTATTAAGCCTATAAACCGTTAAATAGCGTGAATTTTTTGAAAAACATTTTTATTTTGATTTTAGTGTAGGATTCAGATAATCCGGTCGTTCTCTATCAGTTTTAACAAATATTAAATCTATAGCAGTTATACCCGGCGTTGCCCGGGGAACTTTGATTTTTCTCCCAATATCTTCTATAACGCTATTCAGTTCCTCGACAGTACATTCATGATGTTATAATTTTCAATTATTCATACGGAATAAGGCTTATAGTCCTTCAGCTGTTGTAACGCTAGTAAGTTTTTAGGACCCCTGGGCACCACAGCTAGTATGCGCATTTCAACGGCGGAAGCCACACCTAGTGAATACTTAGCATCGCTGGACGTCCTAGTCAGTGCGTACTTAAGAACGTTTGTGACCACAGCTAGTATGTGGCTTGCAACGCTGAGCACCACAGCTAGTACGTAGTTGGGAATGCTGGGCATCATAGCTAGTATGTGCCTTGCGACGGCGGACCCAACAGCTAGTACGTAGTTAGGAACGCTGGTCACCACAGCTAGTATGTGCCTCGCAACAGTGGACCCCACAGCTAGTACGAAGTTAGGAACGCTGGGCATCACAGCTATTAAGTGCCTTGCAACAGCGGACCCCACAGCTAGTATGTAGTTAAATACGCTGGGCATTACAGTTAGTAAGTGCTTTGCAACAGCGAACTTCACAGCTAGTACATAGTTAGGAACGCTGGGCACTACAGCTAGTAAATGCCTTGCAACAACGGACCCCACAGCTAGTACGATATTAGGAACCCTGGGCATCACAGCTAGTATGCTTTTGCAACGACGGACCCCACAGCTGGTACGTTTTTAGGAACGCTGGGCCCTACAGGTAGTAGGTGCCTTGCAACTGCGAACCCCACAGATAGTATGTAGTTAGAACCACAGGGCATCACAGCTAGTATGAGTTTTGCAACGGCGGACCCCACAGCTAGTACCTACGAGTGAAATACGCTGGGCCACACTGCTAGCGCCTTGCAACAGCAGATCCCACAGCTAGCACGTAATTAGAAACGCTGGGCATTACAGCTAGTAAATGTCTTATAGGTGCCTTGCAACAGCGAACCCCACAGCCAGTACATAGTTAGGAACGCTGGGGCTGAGCACTACAGCTAGTAAGTACCTTGCAACAGCGGACCCCACAACTAGTACGATATTAGGAACGCTGGACATCACAGCTAGTAAATGTCTTGCAACAGTGAACCCCACAGCGAATACATAGTTACTACTACTACATGTGAAATTCATGACAATCCGATTCATGACAATACGGTCAACCGTTAATGAGCTAGCTCTATATTTATACTTAGTCCCCCCCCCCCCCTCAACCCCGCCACCCGTTCAAAACTTCGGGACGCCACACTCCTTATTTTTCTATTTGGCCTTCAGGAATAATATATGCGAAATTTCGTGACAATACGACCAACCGTTAATGAGCTAACTCTATATGTATATTTAGCCCCCCCAACAACCCTCCTTCCTGTTCGAAATTTTGGGCCGTCACACACCTAATATTTCTATTTGACCTTTAGGAATACTACATGTGAAATTTCATGACAATTCGACCATTAGTTAATGAGTTAGCACTATTTATATACGTAGGCCCCCCTTACAACCCCCCCTCCCGATCAAAACTTTGGAACGCCACACACCTTATTTTTCTATTTGGCCTTCAGGAATACTCCATGTGAAATTTCGTGACAATCCGACCAACCGTTAAAGAGTTAGCTCTATATTTATACTTAGACCCCCCCACAACCCCCCCTCCCGTTCAAAACTTTGGGACGCCACACACCTTTTTTTCCTATTTGGCTTTTAAAAATACTACATGTGAAATTTCATGACGATTCGCCCATTAGTTAATGAGTTAGCTCTATATTTATACTTAGGCCCCCCAACTACCTCCCCCTCCCGTAAAACATTTTGAGCCGTCACACCGCCTATTTTTCTATTTGGTCTTCAGGAATACTCCATGTGAAATTTCGTGACAATCCGACCAACCGTTAAAGAGTTAGCTCTATATTTATACTTAGGCCCCCTCACAACCCCCCCTCCCGTTCAAAACTTTGGGACGCCACACACCTTTTTTTCCTATTTGGCTTTTAAAAATACTACATGTGAAATTTCATGACGATTCGCCCATTAGTTAATGAGTTAGCTCTATATTTATACTTAGGCCCCCCCACAACCCCCCCTCCCGTTCAAAACTTTGGGACGATGCTGGAACAAACATACAAACAAACAAACAAACCCCGTTTCAGCTTTATTAATATAGATTATATCACAATGTACACAAGTTTTAATTTGTGTTCATATCTATACATACATCTTTTTTTTTTTGGCATTTTTCTTCCATAGTGGATCGGTGTCACCATATTTAAAGTCAGTCTGAACGTTGTGCTGACGTTGGCATAATCCGAAACCAGCACACTCTATGGCTCTGTCAGTTAACAAATATTAAATCCATAAACCGTTAAAAAGCAAGAAATTTGAAGAATGGAGTCTACCGAGCTCAGGATCGCCACTTAGAAATCTAGCTGAGGCACTTAGGTCAGATGTTTTAATCGGGAAGTTAAAAATAACTTTGAGCACTTCGTCCTTCGGATGGTACATTAAGCGATGATCCAGGGCTTTTTCGAATGTGAGGTACTCGATAATGAGACGTATGTTATGTAAATAAACCTGGGTAGGTGAAATTTCACTTAGGTTGAAAATAGCCTTGAGCACGTCGTCCTTCGGATGGGACTTTTCGGATAAATCTGAATCTGTCGTATCAGTTTTAACAATTATTAAGCCTATAAACCGTTAAATAGCGCAAATTTTTTAAAAAACATTTTTATTTTGATTTTTGTGTAGAATTCAGATAATCCGGTCGTTCTCTATCAGTTTTAACAAATATTAAATCTATAAACCGTTAAAAAGCGAGAAATTTGAAGAATGGAGTCTACCGAGCTCAGGATCGCCACTTAGAAATCTAGTTGAGGCACTTAGGTCAGATGTTTCAATCGGGAAGTTAAAAAACACTTTGAGCACGTCGTCCTTCGGATGGGACTTTAAGCGATGATCCAGGGCTTTTTCGAATGTGAGGTACTCGGTAATGAGACGTATGTTATGTAAATAAACCTGGTTAGGTGAAATTTCACTTAGGTTGAAAATAGCCTTGAGCACGTCGTCCGTCGGATGGGACTTTTCGGATATATCTGATTCTGTCGTATCAGTTTTAACAATTATTAAGCCTATAAACCGTTAAATAGCGTGAATTTTTTGAAAAACATTTTTATTTTGATTTTTGTGTAGGATTCAGATAATCCGGTCGTTCTCTATCAGTTTTTACAAATATTAAATCTATAAACCGTTAAAAAGCGAGAAATTTCAAGAATGGAGTCTACCGAGCTCAGGATCGCCACTTAGAAATCTAGTTGAGGCACTTAGGTCAGATGTTTTAATCGGGAAGCTAAAAATAACTTTGAGCACGTCGTCCTTTGGATGGGACATTAAGCAATGATCCAGGGCTTTTTCGAATGTGAGGTACTCGATAATGAGACGTATGTTATGTAAATAAACCTGGGTAGGTCAATTTCTACTTAGGTTGAAAGCCTTGAGCACGTCGTCCTTCGGATGGGACTTTCCGGATAAATCTGAATCTGTCGTATCAGTTTTAACAATTATTAAGCCTATAAACCGTTAAATAGCGCAAATTTTTTGAAAAACATTTTTATTTTGATTTTTGTGTAGGATTCAGATAATCCGGTCGTTCTCTATCAGTTTTAACAAATATTTAATCTATAAACCGTTAAATAGCGAGAAATTTGAAGAATGGAGTCTACCGAGCTCAGGATCGCCACTTAGAAATCTAGCTGAGGCACTTAGGTCAGATGTTTTAATCGGGATGTGAAAAATAACTATGAGCACGTCGTCCTTCGGATGGGACTTTAAGCGATGTTCCAGGACTTTTTCAAATGTGAGGTACTCGATAATGAGACGTATGTTATGTAAATAAACCTGGGTAGGTGAAATTTCACTTAGGTTGAAAATAGCCTTGAGCACGTCGTCCTTCGGATGAGACTTTCCGGATAAATCTGAATCTGTCGTATCAGTTTTAACAATTATTAAGCCTATAAACCGTTAAATAGCGCAAATTTTTTGAAAAACATTTTTATTTTGATTTTTATGTAGGATTCAGATAATCCGGTCGTTCTCTATCAGTTTTAACAAATATTAAATCTATAAACCGTTAAAAAGCGAGAAATTTCAAGAATGGAGTCTACCGAGCTCAGGATCGCCACTTAGAAATCTAGCTGAGGCACTTAGGTCAGACGTTTCAATCGGGAAGTTAAAAAACACTTTGAGCACGTCGTCCTTCGGATGGGACTTTAAGCGATAATCCAGGGCTTTTTCGAATGTGAGGTACTCGATAATGAGACGTATGTTATGTAAATAAACCTGGGTAGGTGAAATATCACTTAGGTTGAAAATAGCCTTGAGCACGTCGTCCGTCGGATTCTGTCGTATCAGTTTTAACAATTATTAAGCCTATAAACCGTTAAATAGCGTGAATTTTTTGAAAAACATTTTTATTTTGATTTTTGTGTAGGATTCAGATAATCCGGTCGTTCTCTATCAGTTTTAACAAATATTAAATCTATAAACCGTTAAAAAGCGAGAAATTTCAAGAATGGAGTCTACCGAGCTCAGGATCGCCACTTAGAAATCTAGCTGAGGCACTTAGGTCAGATGTTTCAATCGGGAAGTTAAAAAACACTTTGAGCACGTCGTCCTTCGGATGGGACTTTAAGCGATGATCCAGGGCTTTTTCGAATGTGAGGTAATCGATAATGAGACGTATGCTATGTAAATAAACCTGGTTAGGTGAAATTTCCCTTAGGTTGAAAATAGCCTTGAGCACGTCGTCCGTCGGATTCTGTCGTATCAGTTTTAACAATTATTAAGCCTATAAACCGTTAAATAGCGTGAATTTTTTGAAAAACATTTTTATTTTGATTTTTGTGCAGGATTCAGATAATCCGGTCGTTCTCTATCAGTTTTAATAAATATTAAATCTATAGCAGTTATACCCGGCGTTGCCCGGGGAATTTTGATTTTTCTCCCAATATCTTCTATAACGCTATTCAGTTCCTCGACAGTACATTCATGATGTTATAATTTTCAATTATTCATACGGAATAAGGCTTATAGTCCTTCAGCTGTTGTAACGCTAGTAAGTTTTTAGGCCCCCTGGGCACCACAGCTAGTATGCGCCTTTCAACGGCGGAAGCCACACCTAGTGAATACTTAGCATCGCTGGACGTCCTAGTCAGTGCGTACTTAAGAACGTTTGTGACCACAGCTAGTATGTGGCTTGCAACGCTGAGCACCACAGCTAGTACGTAGTTGGGAATGCTGGGCATCATAGCTAGTATGTGCCTTGCGACGGCGGACCCAACAGCTAGTACGTAGTTAGGAACGCTGGTCACCACGGCTAGTATGTGTCTCGCAACAGCGGACCCCACAGCTAGTACGAAGTTAGGAACGCTGGGGCTGAGCACTACAGCTAGTAAGTACCTTGCAACAGCGGACCCCACAGCTAGTACGATATTAGGAACGCTGGACATCACAGCTAGTAAATGTCTTGCAACAGTGAACCCCACAGCGAATACATAGTTACTACTACTACATGTGAAATTCATGACAATCCGATTCATGACAATACGATCAACCGTTAATGAGCTAGCTCTATATTTATACTTAGTCCCCCCCCCCCCTCAACCCCGCCACCCGTTCAAAACTTCGGGACGCCACACTCCTTATTTTTCTATTTGGCCTTCAGGAATAATATATGCGAAATTTCGTGACAATACGACCAACCGTTAATGAGCTAACTCTATATGTATATTTAGCCCCCCCAACAACCCTCCTTCCTGTTCAAAATTTTGGGCCGTCACACACCTAATATTTCTATTTGACCTTTAGGAATACTACATGTGAAATTTCATGACAATTCGACCATTAGTTAATGAGTTAGCACTATTTATATACGTAGGCCCCCCCACAACCCCCCCTCCCGTTCAAAACTTTGGGACGCCACACACCTTTTTTTCCTATTTGGCTTTTAAAAATACTACATGTGAAATTTCATGACGATTCGCCCATTAGTTAATGAGTTAGCTCTATATTTATACTTAGGCCCCCCCACAACCCCCCCTCCCGTTCAAAACTTTGGTACGCCACACACTTTTTTTTTCCTGTTTGGCTTTTAAAAAAACTACGTGTGAAATTTCATGACAATTTGACCATTAGTTAATGAGTTAGCACTATTTATATACTTAGGCCCCCCTTACAACCCCCCCTCCCGATCAAAATTTTGGGACGCCACATAGCCTATTATTCAATCGGGCTCAAAAGAATGCTACATGGGAAGTTTCATAAAAATCCGTCCAGCGGTTTGGGCGTGATGCTGGAACATACATACAAACAAACAAACAAACCCCGTTTCAGCTTTATTAATATAGATTAGTAATTTTGAGCTTATATTTCTGACCGATTACATTACTTGCCTTATACTTGGTCTGGCCTTCCTACAGGATAAACATATGGAACAACATTTGGATGAGAGGAAGACACTTATTATTTTTTAGCCAAACTGACTGAAGAGGAGAAAGGCTTAGAGGGACAGAGAACATTTAGTTCATCTTCACAAATAATTCGAGCTGGGGAGGTAAATTGGCGATGATTCCGACATTTTTTTTTCTCTATTCTTTTTCTTCCTTCAAAGCCAGCAGCCTTAACAAATATGGTAGTAGTAGGTTGTATATATATATATGTGTATGTATCAAGAGAAAGTGGTTTGGCATTGAGAATTTAGCAGCCTACCTGTCTGTCTCAACGTATAACCTATATAGCTGTCTCAATTTCTGATTATCCTCTGAAAAATCAAAAAAAGAGGTCGGTGAGTGACCGGCTATGTACTTCCCCAACACGAGTTAATCAGTTAGGTTTAATAATTATCTCTACCTCTGAAACTAATCTACCGATTTGGTTCAAAATCAATAGCTATATATTCAGAGGGCGCCGCTCAGTGGGGCGAATGACCTTTTTAGGTGGACAAAAGTCAAGTCAAAAATTTAAGATTTCCCGCCCTAGACATTGTTGTCGAAAGGTGAGTGGCTCCGAGAATGTAAATATTTACCTTATAATGAAAATAAATACTGCATAGAGTTGGAACAAATCAAGTATACACGTTTGAACAAGTGTTGTCATTCTACTGCTATAAAACGCGGATTTATCAGTCTGACTGCAATAATATCAGTCCGATCATTGTTTGAGCTATATTCGGCAGTTGAAATGGACACTAAAGAGAAAGGTAAGTAATCATATGCACGGTTCTTGTAAGTAGTGTTCAGTTACAGAAATATTTGAACTGTTTTATTAGAAAATCCGTTACATTCATAATTTTGAACGAGAAAAAATAATGTTTACCCAAAAGCTCCCAAGCTAATTGACCCATTTTCCTTTTCGTTATCAGATTCATTTGTATCTTTTTGCTATACTTCGTTTATCTGGGAGGTAACATAAACTTAAGCACACCGTCCTTCGGATGGGACGTTAAGCGATGGTCCCGAGCCTGTACGATGTCAGGTACTCGTTAAAGACCCCTCCCTATCTTAGGTGAATAAAAATTTAGGGTAGGCAAAATTTAGGAATCCCACAGTAGAGTCGGGCTCATGTCCACCAGAGTGACGAAAGAGCGCTCTGGTAGTAGGCGATATGACCTCGTTGTTAAAGCCCGGGCATGAGTCATAAAACCTAACCTAATAGCTATATCCATTCAGGGACTTCAGTATTAATCTACTTCCTTCTCTGTTCTTGCCAGATTGGACAGCTTACTTCTAGCATGATGCTCTCCCTTGCAATTAATGCATGTTATGGGAGTGCAGAAATTCATATGAATGGGCTTTCCATACACGCACAGATCTGCCGTCTCTTTACATATTGTTAATAATACTACTTATTTCTGTTAAACCATAACGTGGTAATAGGAGACGTCATAAGAATGTACCTATACATTAAGATAGCGTACAAATTAGACCATAAACGGATATTAACTCTTAGAGTTTGACACACATGGATTAACAATACTTCGAAAAAACAAAATGAAAGAAATAATACTTGAAATAATGAGTATAAAAATAATAATATTATACAGTAGGTAGAGGTTTAGGTTTAATGACTCATGCCCGGGCTTTAACTACGAGGTCATATCGCCTACTACTAGAGCGCTCTTTCGTCACTCTAGTCGACATGAGCCCGACTCTACTGTGGGAGTCCTAAATTTTGCCTACCCTAAACTTTTATTCACCTAGGGCATGGGTCTTTAACGAGTACCTCACATCGTACAGGCTCGGGACCATTGCTTAACGTCCCATCCGAAGGACGGCGTGCTTAAGTTTATTTTACCTCCCAGATAAAATAAACTAAGGGCCTCGGTCGGGTTCGAACCCACTTGTTGAGCTCAAAAGGTAAGCACGCTTACCACTGAGCTACCGGCGCCCCTTTATACAGTAGATAAATAAAGAATATAATAAATGGTGTAAATATATTTCTTAGTTTAATTAAAATTAAGATGACAATTGTTCATAACATTTCCGGAAGTGTCTTTCACGACGACATTTTGGGACGTTCTTACGTCCCTTCCTCAGGTCACAATGTGCGAAATGTAGAAAAGAGAGAAAAAAAAAAACAATTATAAAATTTATATATCTATAAATAAATAAAAAATAAATAGAAATAAATATAATTTTAATAAAGATACATAAAAAAGAAAACTAAATCAGTATATGAGTATAAATAATAAAAAATTATTAATAAAACGTATATTCGACAGACCTTAACAAGGATACTCTGCCAAAAAAAAAAAAAAAAAAAAAATGGAAGCTATACTGCCGCCACAAAGAAAAACGCAGTATGTGAAAAAGATTACATATAGAGAATTTTATATCGTTGGAATCGTCTCGACCAGCCCTATCATATTCGTTTAGTAAAATAGCAGAATCTTTACTGGAATATATATTTTTCTACTTCAAAAGTGCAGTATTAATACCATTAGAAATTGATTACTTCAGAAAAGCGCAGTATGTTAATACTGTCTAGAAAAAATGCAGTATGTGACACGTCTATACTGCGTTTATCCTCAGGACCTACTAGATACTGCGTTTTCTCTAAGCATCGTGGCTATCATAACCTATTCAACTGTAACATCATTTTGTTGTTCTAACATTTTTGTTCTTTGATATTTTCAGTTTCAGTTAGTCGTTCTTTTATTATTTTTAATCTGAAAAGTGTAGAAGTTATTGTAATATTTTGAAATGTATAGCAAGAGGACGAAATGTATTATTGAAAATGCTAAAAAAGAATTTAATAAATGTAGCAGAGAGGCTTTATCAAATTCAAGTCTTACCGGAAATAAATCTGAGGAGCCAGGAAGAGTCATCACTGAGCCAGTCACTGAGGACTTGTCTACTAATAACGATGATAATACAGTAGAACCTCTTTAAGTCGAAAACCTCCAAAACTCGAAAAGAAGTTTTGTTCCTTTCCCTTCAAGCCCCAAAACCTCCATTACTCGAAATCTCAACCCTCTATTAGTCGAAATAATCAGTGAGTCCCTACAAGCGAATAATGAATTGTACCTCTGTATCTCGAATATAGCAATGTTTTATTTTACAACCTTTACAACTCGATTATTTGAAACTTATTACCTCTATAGCTCGAAGAAAAATAAGTTACCGACTTTAAGAATTTGCCGACAATGTACACCATTGTTTCTTACAAAACAATTTAGGAGTATACAATAAATAGGATTACCAATTCTAAGAAATGATAAAGGATATTATTATTGATTTCATTTGAACTTTAGTGAAGCAAGTCATTTGTTATCGATCTGAAAAATTGTCAGAAGTAGTTTGGTTCTACCGCAATACATATAATTTTTTACAACAGTTTACGAATAAAATTGTTAAAACATGAGTGCTGTGAAACGTAAACCGAAAACTTTGAGTCTCGCTGAAAAGTTAAAAGTGCTCGAAGCTGTGAAGAGCTGTCAAAAGAAGAAAGATGTTGCTGAACAATTTGGCCTACCAATGAGTACTCTGTCAACATTAATAAAAAATGTTTGTTACCTCTGTAACTTGAATTTTGATTTATTTCACCTCTCTAACTCAAAATTAGTTAGAATGAATCTTAATCTCTACAAGTCGAATCAAAATCCGCCTAAGTCGAAAACTCTATAACTCGAATTTTTTGGCGTCTCCCTTGATGTTCGTTCGACTTATAGAGGTTCTACTGTATTTTGTTTCTTGAAAATATTATATTTGTAGAAAATGAAACATTGAATTTAGCAAATATTATTCAACCAGGAGATACTGTTATTTTGGATTTTGTTTCCGTTACTGAAAACGACAGTGTTTACAATGCAACAAGTGTAACAACTACTGAAGCTATTAAAAGTGACAATATTAATAATGCTCCTGTGAATGATAATTTCGATGAGAACAATGAAGCAGGTAATAATTATCAATTAGAAAATAATAATATAGCTGGTAGCTCTTCAGCACTTGAAAATCCTGAGGGTGACGATGTTCTTATGAACCCTGGTTTGGATACAACAACTGTGAGTTTGTAGGCAATCAGTTGACAAAAAAAGTATAGGTACCTTAAAGGATTTGCATAGCGTTCTTGAACCATGCAATGAAGTGTGTAAGTTGAAGTGTTTTAATAACCAGAAGAAGGTAGACAAGAGGTAAATAGTCAGTTTTGGGATATGTCTTGGTTAGATAGAAGAGCTTTTGTCCTGGCAATGTGCGAAAGACTGGATCTAACAATCCCTGGAGTGTAAAACATTTTTTCTTACAACGCTTGGGTCTAAAAAAAACAAATGATCGTTTTATTTTCGAAGTGCTATCAAAAACTCCTAAAAAACAAATTTCTCCCCTTCCGGACCAGCGAACTTCATTTCCAAAAAGTAAATAATAGACCATATTAAATCGTTCAACCCAGAAATAGCGCATTATGGGAGAGAGCACGCGACAAATACATTATATTTACCTAGTGACATAAATGTTAGTTTTATGCACCATGATTTTTCTGAAAAGCATCCTGAATTTAAAGTTTCCTACAATACCTACAGATGCGAAGTGAAAAAAATGAACATTTCTTTCGCAAAGCTGGGAAATGAGGAGTGTGAAACTTGTGAAGTTTAAACTACACGGCCACAAACAGGAAAATATGGTCGATGACTGCAAAGAATGTGCATACTGGAAGATGCATATAAACGCAGCAATTGAAGCCAGAACTCTATACAAGGAGCAGAGTGAAAAACCTCTCTCCGGCACTTTAGTATTCACTGCTGATTTACAAAAAATTATTGTTACCCAGAGTGGATTCCTTCAAGAATGTTTTATTCACAAAGAGACTAATTGTTTACAATGAGACCTTCGTACCAGCCGGAAAGAAGTCAGATGAGAAGGTGCCATTTGCTGTTGTGTGGCATGAAGCAATTTCTGGACGTACCAAGACAAGACCTAATTAGCACATTCTATGCATTTTTGAAAAGCAAGAGAGACATTATCTGGTTGGACAACTGTTCAAGTCAAAACAAAAACTGGTGTTTTCATTCGTTTCTAGTTTCAATAATTAATTCTGAAGAAATTGATGCTCAGACGATCACTATGAACTATTTTGAAACTGGTCATACGTTCATGAGTGCTGACAGCTTTCATCATAACGTTGAACAATCTCTGAAGAAACATAGTAAAACATATGACTTGTAAGACTTTGTTGACGCTGTAAAATCTTCAAGGAAAGAAGTTGTTGTAAAAGTGATGTTGCCCAGTGATTTCCTTGACTTGAAAGATGTCACTTCCAAAACAAAACTTAATAAAGACCCAGATCGAACTTATATGAAAAATATTGCCCAAATAACAGCAGTTCGTGGAGAATATACTTTAAAATGCAAGAGTTCTCTATCCTCTGAAAATGTCAAAGTTTTAGATTTTTTAATGGCAAAGTCTTTAAAGAAAAAATTAATAATCTTTCCACCTCCTGCTTTATTACTTGCTCCACATGGTTTTCCAAAGGAAAAGAAAGAAAGCATCGTAAAAAACCCTTTTCAAGTGATTCCTCCAAACAGGAGAAAAATTTGGCTAGAACTTCCAGAACTTTAAACTTTTTTTAACATTTTATACATATGGAATTTTATGTATTAGTTGTAAATTACTAATAAACATATAAAAACCTGCATTTTTATTAATAACTCCTAAAATTAGAACAATGCTTAGCAAAAACGCAGGAAGTATCTTTTTAACCAAAGATAGTGGTAGATTTTATTGTTAAATTCATATAAGTTATATATATATAAGGATCATTTAAGTTTTTTTTAAATAAATATAAGTGTGCTCAAAATACTGAATCTAAAAAAACAGAAATTTCTCAAAAGGATATTGGAAGGGCCACCTTGGTAAAGTCAAAGCCGATTTTCTCCACTTCTAGGTTTCATCACATACTGCATTTGTCCTTGTGGGGGCAGTGTATATCAAAGAATGTTTTTAAATATGAAAATATAGAGAAATGTGTGTGCAAATCTGTGACTTTTGAAGCACTGCAAGGCCTCTAAAATGCAACAGGGAATAACTTCTATGCCACTATGCTGGCGCAAGCCCGGAGAGCAGCCCTTTTAAGGGTTACAAAGGCCTATCGTACTGTCTCTACGGCTGCGCCACAGGTGCAGGCAGGAGCTCCGCCCATAGACTCGATGTCTTGATATAGTCCTGGCCACCATACCTGAAACTTAGCAATCGACTTCATCGCCACCAAAGCCGGATGTCCTTCATGCAACATTTTTAATATGATTCTTCGCAACTCATGTGGAACAATAATTCTTCCCTGCCAAAGCATATCTAGATTCATCCCAGACCACTTATGACGACACCCTCTGCTTCACATAGAGAAAGTATATCAATCTTTGACGTCATAATATACACGGAGAAAGTATGGCAATGTCTAAAGTACAGCAGGATCAATGCACATCCCCAGCTCTAACCACTGATTACGTAATCATTGAGAAATAGACAAAGTAGGTACAGCAATCTCGTATGCATAGGCAAAGTATAGTCCACATGGAGAAAGTCTGGCAATGGCTCTGCATAGACAAAGTACAGCAATGCCTGTGCATAGAAAAGCAGGATCAATGTACATTAGGGTGTCCGCTAATTTTATAAAGTTCGTTTTTTTGAGGTCCCTGCTCAAAATAAATCGTGTGTAGTTTGGGGAAAAAAATTGTGTGATTTCTTTTAGAATTTTTCAATTGAATTAAATGTGAGAGGTTAAAGTTTAACATGCGGTTTAAATGGGGATTTGAAGTTGTTTTAATATTTTCGGCGTAGTTCCCGGTATTTAAATAGAAAACATCTGAAAATATGTGCATTTGGGTTTTGAAGATTGCTGATTTCGAATTTCATGTCAAAAATGCATTTCATTAAGTTGTAGTAGACAAAAAACCTAAATAAAAAGACGTAAATTATCACTTTTATGAAATAATAATCAAATATATCAATTTATACGTTTTTAAGGCCTCTGAACTCAAATTCGATGTCAAATTCAACATTCAACAATTACAGCTGTGTGACACTGTTATGAATTTATCCAAATTATTATTAATGAATTGATAAATTAATTATTTTATGAATTATAATATAATAAATTAATTGATAAATCAATAAATAGTGTCGATTAATTAATTATCAAGTATTAATAATATAATAACCTATAAATTGATATATTTGATTATTATTTAATAAAAGTTATAATTTACGTCTTTTTATATAGGTTTTTTGACAACTACAACTTAAGGAAATGTATTTTTGACATGAAATGCGAAATCAGTAAATGCACATATTTTCAGATTTTTTCTATTTAAATACCGGGAACTACGCTGAAAAGATTAAAACAACTTCAAATCCCCATTTAAACCGCATTTTAAACTTTAACCTCTTACAGGAACCTTTTAATTCAATTGAAAATTCACACAATTTTTTCCCCCAAACTAAACACGATTTTGAGCAGGAACCTCAAAAAAAAGAACTTTTTAAAATTAGCGGACACCCTAATGTACATCCCCCCAGCTCTATCCACTGATTACGTAATCATTGAAAAATAGACAAAGTACAGCAATCTCTTATGCATAGACAAAGTATAGTCCACATGGAGCAAGTACAGCAATAGATATGCATAGGCAAATACTAACATCCCTCACTCCTCGCCTCCCCCCCTCCCCCCGCCCAGAGGGCCCTCATCTCAAACAATTTTTTGAAGCCACCTCACTCCTCCCAGAACCCCCTCCCAAAACATTTCTTGAAGGCACTCAACTGGATTTTCCAAGACGTAACCAGAGAGCTCCCACTCCATCACTTATGTACTTCCCCACAAGTTTCCTCTCTCCCAATTCAAGGTCATTCACTCCTTGTGAACAGATCCTCATTTCTTTCTTCTAATTTTTCTGATCCACTTCTACTTCCCCACATCAATTGTCTCCCAAAAACCTTTTTTTTATCACTTTGGCATAGTAATTTACACCTCCCGGGCACCGTCCTCACATCACAGCAGCCACTATGATGGCATTCTATACTAGAGTTTTTCACTTTGAATCACCCTCAATGTACATCCCCACCTCAAATCACTACTAAAGTACATCCCCACATCAATTGTGTATTATCACACGAAACTTTTAATTTTTTATTACAGTCTCACTTTCATGCTTCGGTCAGAGTCTGAACCCCAATAGGAACCCTTACACCGAGCCTCCTTACTAGCAAATCGAATTTCTTTCTTCTTTTTTCAATCTAGTCTATCCGCCACATCAATTTTCTCGTCTAAATATTTTTCACAACTTGGTGTAGCCAATCGCCCCTTCCAATTTCTATGATCCACTTCTACTTCCCTACCTCAATTGTATGCTCTACCTACGAATCACTAACTCCTGTCTTCAGTATAGTGGCATAGCCAACCACCCATTCTTTTTTTCTTTCTGATTAAATTCTAAATTTTTTTTCTTAGATATTAAGTATTCACTATTCCTCTAGACTTACCTTCAACTCCGCAGAATGCTAGCTCCTCTCCATAACACTTGTACCTTTTTCAAGCATTCCAGTAGACCCTCTCCTAAAGATGTATTACAGTGTACTCTACATGTTAAAATTCCCCAGATTTTTGAAGCGATGTAGTCACTAATTTTTTGCTTGCCCTTTAATAAGAATAAGTTCGCGAGGTTTCCGACATCCAAACCAACTAAGTTTTAACTATACACATCACTCAATAACAGTATTCTGATAATGTGAATTATGTAAAATAAAGTAAATAAAAAAAAATATAATTAATAATAAATAAATAATTAAATGAAATTAAATAATAAAATTACCAAATTTCCTGTAGAAATTTTATAGCTGGTCTTCTACTAAATTTTGATTTCTACAGTAATTTCCAAAAAGGGCTCTAATAAAAAATATCAAAAGTTCAAGAAGTGCAATTTTTGAGAAAGGGCACGTATTTAAAAAAAATGTTAATTAACAAACTTTTAATTTGAATTACTTCTAAATTTACTAAAAAGATGCCATATTGTTTTTCTAAATTTTGCAAAAATGTTAAATCTAATCCAAAGGTATCAATTATCTTATTGGGAAAACAGGGAAAATGAATAGCATAGAATTAGAGAACAAATATTGGGCTTATTTACTTAAACCTACATTATAAAATTAAAAACTAAGACTGGAAACAAAAATCAAACTAAATAAAACAAACTTATTTTTTGAAATATTGTCTATTCCACTAAAGATATTTATAAAACTTCCGGTTTCGGCCTCACACCATCGTCAGGTCTAGTTATGAACTAAAAGTATCAGGTCAACTAAAAGTTCATAACTAGACCTGACGATGGAGTGAGGCCGAAACCGATAGTTTTATAAATATCTTTAGTGGAATAGACAATATTTCAAAAAATAAGTTTGTTTTATTGGATTTATTACAAATTCCACAAAATGTCCGCGTTCCTCAACTTAGAAAAATGAAACTATTTAAAAGAAAAACTTTACAAACTAAATTCTTAAAACTATTTCATTTTTTTTTTTCTGTTTTATATTTTTGGCCCAATTTAGCCTCTTCACTCTCTATTTGAAACAGCTGATTGTCATCTTTTGTTTTCAACTCATTGGTTCTTTTTAAAACAAAATGTGACTTTATATATTTGTTCACTAATTTAGTTACTTCACTGTTTTTATACAAATAAATATAATTAATTTTATAATATTAATAATTTGAATGTGTATAATTTTATACATCACAATATACGTTACAGATCTGAACTGATATTCCTATAAACTTAGAAGTTGTACAGACACAACAACCCAAAACTAAGGAAATATTTCCTTCCAGCTAAATTCTCGTAGCATCTCCTGTACAGTATACCTTAAGCTCTACAGTGAATCAGCCCGATCCTAACACAATTCCTATCACTATATGCACTATTTATTTGTAATGGTAATAATAGAGTCATATTACCTCTCGACATTTTTATACAACTAACTAACACTCAACCAGTGCCCCAATTAAGATTAGCACCATGTGCTCAACGATACTCCACTCTATGGTATTTTTTATTCAAATTCTAAACCTAAATATCATTTTTCGCACATCCGACATTTTCATCATACCCATTACGATACATGAACCTACATTCTACGTCCAATAACCGCCCCATCACTCTACAATAATCTTCGCCTTTCATGCGTCTCATGAAGACATTCTTGGGCTGCGGAATATTTAACTTACCATCTTTTTACATGCTGCTTTTTGTATACCTTTATCTCAATTAGGATGCTTCTCACCTACAGCACTCGCTTGGGCTGCTTCTCACCGACATCTCTTCTTTTTTTTTTTTCACGGGTGCTCATCGTCGGGGAAAGAGGATATACAAAATTATGGTTTTATTTACAATTTTATTTATTTGTTGCTATGGGTGTCTGGGGGCGACAGCCTCTGGTCCCTTGCGAGACAGACTGGCGCTCCCAGACCCCCTTGTGTTCCGGCTTCCAGAACTCGGGCCTGGCTCGTCAATCGCCCCCGGTGCCGGGTCAAGCGGGCTTTTTCTGTTCCCGCCAGGAGGTGACAAACCGGTCGAACGCCGGATAGTTCGACTCCGTCATCAACTCCGGCTGGCTCAATCCCAGATATGATCCTGTCGCACGGATCAACTCCACCCTAGACCTGTCGTACAGCGGACAATCGAGGACCACATGTTCTGCAGTCTCAATGCCGCCACACGAGCAGTTCGGGCTATCCTTCCTCTTGAAGAAGAAGAGTTTGGAGTTGAAGTCGCCGTGACCTGATAGTATCTGGGATGTCCAGTGATCCGATTGTACCCAAGTGGAGCGCAGGCGGACCTGGACGTCGGGAATGTACGCCATTCGATTGTACGACAAACGTGCACACCAAGGCCCGTTTCCAAGCACTAGAGAAGTGTCCTCGCTTTAGGCAGGCGTTGTAAAAGTAGAGTAGATCTGTCTTAATGATCGGGTAGGCTTTCTTGATTATGGCCGCGTCCATGAGATCGCTCCCAAAGGGCCACCATCATCTACCTTCATCTCATACTGAAACATACTTTATGAGGGATGTCTCTTCCAATCCTAGTTAATAGCGGCTAAACACTATCTTTCTCATCCCCCCAACTATACTAATTGCTCTCCTAGTCTTCTCAAATTTAGGGGCCCCGCACCATTCTGACAACGGCCAAGCCATCCCAAATTAAGAGCCCCCGCACCATTCTGACAACGGCCAAGCCAACCCAAATTTAGGGGCCCCGCACCATTCTGACAACGGCCAAGCCAACCCAAATTTTAGGGACCCTGCACCATTCTGACAGCGGCCAAGCCATCCCAAATTTAGGGGCCCTGCACCATTCTGACAATGGCCAAGCCATACCAAATTTCTGTTCTCCACTTCTGGATACATGCATATCGAGTCAGACTATCAACCTACCCGTGTACCAGGCAGCCTACTCAGCCGTCAACATCCCACCTCACTTGCCCCTCTAAACCTTTCACTCAGACACACATACTCCAAACACACATCATCACACATACCCTTCCACTCCAACATTTTCATCATAGTTCAGCCAGTATCACTTTTACTTTTAGCACCGTACATACACAAAACCCCTGCTTCACACTTTTCTTCGCCCAACTAATATCACCGATACATACACCGGTATCAACCTACAGACCCATTCCACCCAGACTTTTTCATCATATTATTAGGTTTTTAAAAAAATATTGTCTATTTCACAAATAATATATAATATTCTGGTGGTATTGAGGGTCAGTCAATGATGAAAACACTATTCAAATGCCAACGTTTCGATATATTTCATATCATCATCAGGGCCTAACAAAAACAAGACAAACATGGGGGAATCAAGATTGGAAAAATATAATGAGTGATCGATTAAAATTATATATAGGTACATAAATATACACTCACAACATACACATATCCACATAAATACATATATCCACACATGTCTGTCTTGTTTTTGTTAGGCCCTGATGATGATATGAAATATATCGAAACGTTGGCATTTGAATAGTGTTTTCATCATTGACTGACCCTCAATACCCCCAGAATTTTGAATTCTACAGTCGCTAGCAAACATCTACTAAAATATATAATATGCGAGTACTTTCGGTATTGCTACCATCTTCAGCCACGACTTAACAAATACTCAGTATTTGTTAAGTCGAGGCTGAAGATGGTAGCAATACCGAAAGTACTCCCATATTATATACTAGCAGTAATACACGGCGTTGCCCGGGGAACTTTGACTTTTCTCCCAATATCTCCTATAAGGCTATTCAGTTCCTCGACAGTACATTCATGATGTTATAATTTTCAATTAATCATACGGAATAAGGGTTATAGTCCTTCAACTGTAGTAACGCTAGCTTTGGAGCTAAAACTAATTTATTCAAAAATATTTCTCATTAATCGTTGCAATGGTTTTCGAGTTACAAAGATTGCGTGAGTGGATGCTGGGATGGACCAGGGGTTGATTAAAAAATAGACCTTAACCTTCCGGTAGATAAAACTTATCTATTCAAAAAGATTCCTCATTAATCATTGCAGTGGTTTTTGAGTTACAAAGATTGCGTGGGTGGATGCTGGGATGGACCAGATATTGAGGTACTAATACGCCTATAACCTTCCACAGACGATGACGAACAAATTAAAAAAAAAATTAATCAAATCCATCAAGCCGTTCGTGAGTTATAGCGGTACAACGCACAGACATTTTCAGCTTTATATATATAATTATTTGTGAAATAGACAATTTTTTTTTTAAAACATACATTTTATTTATTTTTATCAAGTGTTTCACAATATCTCTGCAAAAATGTTAAATATCATTAACAATCACTTTTACTTTTAGCACCATCCATACCCAAAACACCTGCTTCACACGTATAGTCGTCTTCACCCAGCGTCCATCACCACAACCAGTAGTGTTTATTTCAGATCCTCTCATCCTAGCATCTCCTTCTACCACTTATACACCATATTTTTTAATTCAGGTCCATCTACTATCCCCCACCAATCATACACACTCAGCTCATGTCGAGAATCGAACCCAGTCCTGGAGAACCTAAGGCTGACCACTAGACCACCGTGGCTGATGGAATGATCGTCTGTCTTTACGCACTTACTGCCTGATTTTCTCCTTACTTAGCAGGAACCAACTTGCAAAGCATCCAAAGACGAAAACCCTGCAAAAAAAAAAAAAAAGATGAATGTTAAAATGTAAACAAAAAAAAAAAATTAATCTTGATTAGAAAAACAAACAAAAATAACAACGTCAACAAAAATTCAAGAAACAAAAAAACAACAAACTATATATATATATATTTTTTTTTTTTTGCAATCTATATACAATATATCTCTCTGTGTAGGACTTTATTGGTAATGTAGAAAGGAGCGTTGATAATTCGTCGCAGGAGTTTGGACTGGAATGCTTGGATACGATTGATGTTCGACTGTTCAGCTGCACCCCAAAGTTCGAGTCCGTACGTCCAGATGGGACGTATAATATTCTTGTAAATCGTAAGTTTGTTGTTAGTTGTCAGTTTTGATTTTGGTCGACTTAACAGTCCGTATCTTCGATTCAGTTCTTGTCGTTTAAGTCGTGTATGTGGGTTCCACGTTAGTCTACTGTCTAGGTAAAACCCGAGGTAGCGGACTTGGTTGGAAGAGGGAATCAGGATGTTGTTAATGGTGATTGGAGGACAGGATTGGCGGCGTAGGGTAAATGTGACTTGAACGCATTTCTGCTCATTCAACTTAATTCTCCAGAGGTTGCACCACCTCTCTATTTCAGTGAGGTGCTCCTGGAGGATGAGTGAGGCTACACCGGGATCAGGACTGGTAGACAGGATTGCTGTGTCGTCAGCGTAAGTCTAAGAAAGGGCTAAAATCGAGCTTACCAAACTTTGTTGGAAACTCCCGTACGTAACAGTTAATGAATATAGGAAATTATCGCTTCTTCGACATTTGAGATCGGAGAAAGTAATTTCAGTTGGCTTCAGGAGCTGGGAGTTATACGAATACCCGCTATTACCTGCTACACAAAGACAAGTGTGGGCGGTTAAAACATCTAATCAGATGGAGCAACCTCGATACATAATATTAGCATTCTCTATCAACAGGACAAATAACATTCAGCGGGATGCTGATCACTGTCATCTGTCCAATGTTAAACTGTACCTAAATTCGAAATCATATCCCTATGATGATCTTAATATTAACTTTGATAGAAATCAATATGCAGTTTTGTACTACATGTATGCAGGTTTCCAATGCTCATATTATCCCGAATTACCATCACATCCCCTACTTTCTTCTCCTAATTTCAAGGACAAAGCTCCTTTAGCGGTAATAGATTGTTCAAAGCAATCGGAGTCCATTAAGACCTGGCCGGTGGATGTTCGTCTAGAATTTGATACCATGGCTTATTGCATAATCATACATGATAGCGCCATAGAATACAATCCGCTCACAAACGTATTGCGAAGACTGCTATAAATAACAGCCCTATTTCAATCAGTACATGCAAAAACAGGTTACATCATGAATATACATGTCACTACATGTTGGGGGGTAGGTGACGTCCTTCCTTGAACATGCACTTGCTTGCAGTTCCCCCTCCCCTTTTTTGGACTACAGCGCATGCGTCAACGACAACAGCGGTTATTGTTGAGATTCAGTGTTTCCTGGACGATAACTTGGAATATATTTTGAAGGAACTGTCCATTATGGACGTTACCCGCTTTGCGAGTAGACACTCGATATTCAAACCCCCTAAACAACCTATTACAAATGTTAAAAGTGTAAGAACGAATAGATGGCTTATGAAAAATTACCACAGATTAGAATGGAGTGATGGGGAAGTAGAATACGAAGAAGTTGAACATATTCTAATGACTACTCTACTGAAATATCGAGACATTTTTGTCAAGGGATTGGAAAAGAAGAGGTTTTTATATAATTTACTTAAGACACGACAATATTGTTAATATGGAAGATTTTTTTTCGTTTTTGGCATTATTATTTTTTTAACCACGATAGCCAAAGTAATAACATGGCAAAAAGGTCCAGACTACAACTGACTTTATTTTCAAGATATTTTCCGAACACATGTTAATTATAATGTATTTAACATAATTTAGAAAAACATATTATTTTAATATTAATTAATTTCCAACAACAATGAACATAAAATATGTATTTTCAGTAACAAAGATTTTGTAAAACATGTTTTTCAATAAAATAAATAGTTCTTGCAGAAATATATTTTTGAAAGTATTATACTATTTTATATATTTTTATATTTAAATAACTACATAATTTAAGCCTCAAAGTGAATTTCTTTTTTCGTTTGTGAAATGTGAAGTGACGAGAGGCCCGGTTAGCCAACTGGCCAGCCCCAGCCCGACTTTATGCTTGAGATAGAGGCGCAAGGTTGGGGAGAAACAATGCTGGTTTCTTAACTTGCAGTTCTCGTTATACAACACGAGATAGCTATCTCCAGCCCTCCCCTCACATCCGCCATTCTCACCCAATATACAATCTTGTACACCGTACATCTCACACCTAACAACTAACCATCCTCACAACTAATCCTAATCTTCCATCTCAATCACGGTATTCTTCCTACAAAAAAGAGCCACCATGGTATTAGAGGCTTGGTCCTTTTAGTAGACTTATCTGGAAGGTTTCATGGAGTCGAAGCATAAGAAATGGTGATGAAGTAGATGCGATGTTCCCCTTAACGCACATATTCAAGTTTAATAAGTTTACATCTAATACGTATTTTTTTAAATATTGTCTATTTCACAAAATGTATATAAAATATGTGGGAGCACTTTCGTTATTGCTACCATTTTCAGTCTTAACAAATTCTAAGTGAAAGTTCAACAGTTCACTTTCCGAACTGTCCCTTCTCCAGCCCCACGGGATTTTTCCCTATCCCTTTCCCCTCTCCTGTACAGTAAAGTCTCAAACTGTAATCTTAATAATAAAAGAAAAATGTTTGAAATAGTATCAGTGCTGATGAAAATACAAATATATATGTATATATGAACTGATTCGAAGATGACAATAATAAGTGTATGAATAAAAATACACAGTTTTGAGAACGTAAGTACGTATACACAGAGACCAGAGTAGGGGATTATATTATTGGCGATAAAAGGGGTGAATATTTGAGATTGGTCTCATCGTTCATATAATTTCCCTTTTGTAGTGCTCTGTTTATTTCCAGTTGTTCCATTAAGTGGAGTAATGTACCTTTGTCAAAGAAATCTAGGTATTTCATGCTTGTATTTATCTCACAATGGTGTTTGTTTAAGTTGATGTGTTGTGCGAAAGTTGATTTTACTGTATTTATGTTGCCTCAGTACTTAACCCTATTTCTGATATGTGTTCGCTTATCCTGTTTTTAAATGGTCTTTCAGCGATCTTGAGCTCAGTAAGCAAGCACACATACCACTGAGCTACCGGCGCCTTTTAAGGTGAAAAGGCGGCTATTTGCTTGCGAGAAAGATTCCTAAAATCATTCTAAAATAACGTTTTGAAATCCATTTTTTAGACGTTTCCTCTGATCCATACAAAAAATGTTTCTTATTAAATTGTCAACCATCAACGAGCCCTCGTTGTATAATAATACGACCAGAGATATACCGCCCCAAAGAATGTACAATACAATTGTTGCATGTTTAAATGGTAACGCAATGCAACAAATCTTTTCACTGTTGGTAGTTTTTTATTATAAGATAAAAATAAGGAAAAATGTGAATCATCGACTGTGTACTTCCCCAGAACGAGTTAATCAAATAACTTTTCGCTCCCCCTACAAAACTAATATTCAACAGTTGATTTACATCGGGGCTCCTAAATCCTCATATTGAATTTTGTGTCGATAAATTCATTAAATCGACAGTTTTGGGGGTTTTTGAGTTGAGCCCCCACTGTTCCCCTTCTTCCCTAAAAATAAAAAGTGGACTTGTTTGAATTCACATATGAAATTATGTGTGCATACATTCAATTCATCGGCAGTTATTAGGTTTTTGTGTTAACTTTTGTTGTAAACTATCAAACAACCTGTTTTTTGAGGGGAAATGGAGGTATTTGAAGCTCAACTGAAGGCAATTTAATAATTTTATACTTAATTTTAGTTTTACCTCTGTTATTGAAAATATCTGATGTGGTCATAACAGGACTTTCTTATACCAACTGTACTTTTACAGATCACTCCCATTCCTCCTCCCCATTACTAGGTATATGAAAGTAATGTGATGGCATCTGCGGTTTTCTTTGTTCCATGGTACAGAGTAATTCTCAGAGTCACTTTCTTATACCTAATAATCCTAGTGTGAAATGAATTTAAGAGGGGGAGGGATAGTTATCTGTGCAAAAGTGGTTAGTATAAAAAAATCCAGTTATTTTGACATACCACACATATGGTAATAGGTTAGGTTAGGTTTTATGACTCATGCCCGGGCTTTTAACTACGAGGTCATATCGCCTACTACCAGAGCGCTCTTTCGTCACTGTGGTGGACATGAGCCCGACTCTACTGTGGGAGTCCTAAATTTTGCCTACCCTAAATTTTTATTCACCTAGGGTAGGGGTCTTTAACAAGTACCTGACATCGTACAGGCTCGGGACCATCGCTTAACGTCCCGTCCGAAGGACGGCGTGCTTAAGTTTATTTTACCTCCCAGATAAAATAAACTAAGGGCCTCGGTCGGGTTACGAACCCACGATCTTGAGCTCAGAAGTCAAGCACGCTTACCACTGAGCTACCGGCGCCCTCCATATGGTAATAGATAATTAAAATACACAATTTCTTTGTCAAACTTCACTATATATTCTCAAATACTCAACTAGTTTCGCCATGTTAAGGCATTATCAAGAGTCACTTATAAACTCTTTACTTATAAACAGTTTATAAGTGACTCTTGATAATGCCTTAACACGGCGAAACTAGTTGAGTATTTGAGAATATATAGTGAAGTTTGACAAAGAAATTGTGTATTTTAATTATCTATTCCTAGAATGGAGCTTCACAAAGTAAATCTGGAAACCATAAATTATTTGACACACATATGGTATATTTTATTTTTATTTTCATAAAAAACTGCCAATAATAAAAAGATATTTTAAAATTTGTTGGTAAGCGTAACAATTTAAACATTAATTAGGAACATTTCCTAAAGAAATTTAATGTTCGTTCCTTGAGACGCAAAAACTTTGTTCGTATTGGTCTTATCTCATATTTGAGGGCGGTTCGTTTCGAACATTTGTTGAACATTTACGAAGAACTAACCGTTTTCGCGTAAATCGAACATCTTCAAACATCTTAAAAAATGAGTTTTTAAAACGACTTTCAGGACGGTTTTTGGCATGTATCTCGCAAACTGGGAGACCTATGAAAAAAACCTCTTTCATATAAAATGTGCCATTCAGTTTTTTCTATGTATGATCTTTTATTTGAAGAGAGTTTTGAGTAGGTCGTATGTGTACTGAAGCCCCGAAGTAAAGTTTGTACATGTGACATCCTCAAATTTCAATTTCTTAGCTACAATAGTTTCTGAGTTAGGGCGCTCATGAAGTTCCAATCTCACACACTTTAAAATTCATCTGGATATTTTGGCGGAAAATTAATAAACTGACAAAACAAAAACAAAATTGAATAATTATGAACGTGAGAGAAGTGATAAGGAAATATATTATGGTGTTTAGGCTGATAACATTTTTTGAAATAACTTTGTCTCTAATAAACATCTATACAAAATATACTTTATGAGACCGGATGCGAGAGCTATCGTTTAACACAGAAACAGAGATCTAGGAGGGTCAAAATAGACGGAGCGAAGCGAGAAAAGTATGAAGTATATAGACATTAATAACTAATTAAATAAGAATGCATGGAGATGAGAATAGATGAATCATTAATGTGGGTTGGGAGTTTGTCCTTTTAAAGTGGGATCGAGGTAGTTGTGTGAGGCTGAGGCGGGTAGTGTTGGCGGAGTGAGTGGGAGTAGACGGCAGAGGGAGGGGAAACCCGTCCGTGAGGAAACCAAGGATCTTCAGTAGAGGAGGAGACGGCAACATGAACCCAGGACCAGCACCGCCACCAGCTGTCAGGAAGATGAAGAAGGAAGGAGTATCCACAACAGTCGAGGAGGTGACAGGTGAGTCCGTTGTTGTATCCAAGTGCAAAACAAAGAGCCAGAGTGTGGCCAAGTCAAGGATTACAACCACAGGCAATGTGAGAACCACCACCATTCTGGACAGTGAGGGGAATGTCATCAAATCGTTCATCGAACAGGAGAAGACATTACCGTCGACGTTCACTCTGGAAGGCTCTCTACAGAAGGCTAGGTCCTCACCCGAGAAAGTCACACTTCAGACTAAGCTCCATGAGTCTCATTCAAATAAAGATTTGGTTGTTACTGATGGAATGTCTCAGCAAGCTGCAGGCAAGACACAACGCACATCTAAAAGAGAATCAGTGAGTTCATCATTTGAAAGTGAAACATCGCGCAACGTTACAAGAAATGACATTCATTTGGACGAGAAAAATGTGAAAATGATAGGTTCAAAAATAATAAAAACATCAGGTGATACAGATTCTCAAACACATTCTGGAACTGAAATGACTAAGCTCCATGAGCCTCATTCAAATAAAGATTTGGTTGTTACTGATGGAATGTCTCAGCAAGCTGCAGGCAAGACACAACGCACATCTAAAGGAGAATCAGTGAGTTCATCATTTGAAAGTGAAACATCGCGCAACGTTACAAGAAATGTCATTCATATGGACGAGAAAAATGTGAAAATGATAGGTTCAAAAATAATAAAAGCATCAGGTGATACAGATTCTCAAACACATTCTGGAACTGAAATGACTAAGCTCCATGAGCCTCATTCAAATAAAGATTTGGTTGTTACTGATGGAATGTCTCAGCAAGCTGCAGGCAAGACACAACGCACATCTAAAGGAGAATCAGTGAGTTCATCATTTGAAAGTGAAACATCGCGCAACGTTACAAGAAATGTCATTCATATGGACGAGAAAAATGTGAAAATGATAGGTTCAAAAATAATAAAAGCATCAGGTGATACAGATTCTCAAACACATTCTGGAACTGAAATGACTAAGCTCCACGAGCCTCATTCAAATAAAGATTTGGTTGTTACTGATGGAATGTCTCAGCAAGCTACAGGCAAGACACAACGCACATCTAAAGGAGAATCAGTGAGTTCATCATTTGAAAGTGAAACATCGCGCAACGTTACAAGAAATGACATTCATTTGGACGAGAAAAATGTGAAAATGATAGATTCAAAAATAATAAAAGCATCAGGTGATACAGATTCTCAAACACATTCTGGAACTGAAATTCGTTCAAGTGGCCAACATGGCAGTGCATCTGGAGAAACCGAATCAAAAGAAGCGTTTACAAGAACTACACCTTTTGAATCCCAAGTGCCAAGTTCTTCAACATTTCTAAAAAAGGAAATCATTATGGAAAAAAATTTGCAACCAGAAAGACAACATAAAAAGATTGAAAATGGGTTTGTGAAGATTGGTGCGGCCTCCGGCCAAAAAGTTAAGAAAACCAACTCAACTTCCGGAAAAAATGTTGCCAAAGGCAAATCGATTAAAAAAGAAGGTAAACTTAGAGTAAGGATGGTTGGATCTAAGCTTATAAAGGAATTTGAGGAAGAAGAAGTGGCCTCCACGGAAGGAACTGAGGATACTTCGGAGTTTCAGAACTCTGGGTATATGGATGAGAACAGTTCTGTAAGGATGGAGGAATCATCACATCTTCATGAGGCTTCAAAGTATTCATCCTACAGCACCTCAGAGAAAGAGAGCAGGGACACCGGCTTCAACTCACAAACTCATGATGCAGCAGACAAGTCTAGTCTGCTACACTTGACAACCAGTACCACCCAAGTTCTTGGGAAGCAGAGAGCTGAAGAGAAATCAAATGTTCAAGTTTCAAATGTTGGGCAGACAAAATCAGAAGTCAGGATGGTCGGTTCGAAAATTGTCAGAGTACCTGCTCAGATAACAACAGAAACTGGAGGAAATGAATCCCAAACTGGTGACAAAACTTCCGTATCACAAATCGTTAGTTTTGACGGTCATAGTTCCGCTTCTGGAATGAAAGTTACCGATGGTAAAAGTAGCGTTACAAGATCAACGAAACAAACTGAAAGTGTGAGTCACGGACCCACTGTTACAGAGTATCTTGGAAAGGGATTTCCAGCGGGATCCCAGAATACATCGATAATAGTTGATGGAGGATCATATTCTACAGAAAGTCGTACTTCCACATCTCAAGTCACCGGTGGTAAGAACGTTTCATCGTCAACGAAACAAACTGAAATTGTAAGTCACGGACCCACCGTTGCAGGTTATGTTGGAAAGGGATTTCCAGCAGAATCCAGGAGTACATCGACAATAGTTGATGGAGGATCATATTCTACAGAAAGTCGTACTTCCACATCTCAAGTCACCGGTGGTAAGAACGTTTCATCGTCAACGAAACAAACTGAAATTGTAAGTCACGGACCCACCGTTGCAGAGTATGTTGGAAAGGGATTTCCAGCAGAATCCAGGAGTACATCGACAATAGTTGATGGAGGATCATATTCTGCAGAAAGTCGTACTTCCACATCTCAAGTCACCGGTGGTAAAAGCGTTACAACCTCAACGAAACAAACTGAAGTACTCAGTCATGGACCCACAATTACAGATGTTAAGAATTACGTCATAAAGGAATCTCCGATAGTATCAAAGAAAACAGAAGTAGTATCGCAAAAGAGAGTTAGCAATATTACGGAGAAACACATCGCAACGGTTCAGAATGTTTCCCAAGTAAGAATGGTTGGTGGGAAAATAGTCAAAACCTCCTCAGGAGCTGATGTGTCGTTTCAAGAGATCGAACCTTCGACAAGAACAACCATCGTCGAAAGAAGTCCATCAAGTGGTGTGGTGAAAGAATCTTCTGTTCATACGTCCTCCGAAGTGAAGGTCAATTCGAAAATAAT
The DNA here is from genome assembly GCA_963662175.1 of Aradus depressus. Lineage (NCBI taxonomy): Eukaryota > Metazoa > Arthropoda > Insecta > Hemiptera > Aradidae > Aradus > Aradus depressus. The sequence goes on along the minus strand of OY759218.1, from coordinate 43,161,162 downwards.
TACTAGTTCCTCCTCCGAAAAAGTGAACTCTAGCATGAGTCAGGTGACGGATACAAGCTATGACAAAGTAGACAGTGGCTATTCTGAAACATCAGCTAGGAAGGCAGTCAGTTCTATGAAGATGCAGAGTCAGTTTGATCAAGTCGTCCAGAGATCAACAGCGACAGTTATATCCAGCGACACCAAGACAACCAATAAGGAGTCCATCGGGAAAACGGAGATGAAGGAGCAGTGCATCTGCGAGATGTGCACCTGCGGGTGAGTACACTTATTTATACATTAGCTGTGGTACCCGACGCTGTCCGGAAAAAGTGCAATCTTTTATGTCATTTCGAGTCTTTTATAAGTGAATTTCTTAATTAAAACAATAATTATTATTGCGTTACCATCAATTTGAATGCATGGATGATGTCAAAGGTTTGGAGATGCAATGTCAGATTGTGAATATCCCGAGCAACGCCAAGCACCACATGTTGATCTTACATATAAAGGACATGTTTCTTTATACGTGTCCGAACTGTTGATAGAATTAGGATGAAACTTTACACAATTTTAGATTATTATCTAGCCAAGTTTCAGTGAAGGTTTAGTTTCGAAAGTGCCAAAAGGTTTTTTTTTTTTTTTTTTTTTTTTTTTATTTTTGAGATTATTGGTTATTTACACCACATCCATGGCCCCCCGGGAGACAGTTTTATCTATGAAATATAACTTTCGTCCGAATAGGATTCGAACCCGCGACCTTGGTGGGTCCATTCAACCAATGCTTTACGCTCTAACCCACACAACCCATGCCAATACGTAATTAGCAATAATTTAAATTATCGTGAAAAAGATATTGTGGTTTTTCCAGGGGGAGTGGATTAGCTAAGTAATAAGACTGAAAGTTACTCCCGTGCAACGCCGGGTAACCTCTAGTCTACAGTATACCTATCTATATGGTATGTTATAGTAGCGCCAATGGTATTTACTAAAATTAAAGCCACATCAGTCTGTATACACAGTTGTCAATAACTCACTGGCTAAATAATATTTGAATACTTTATTGGCACTTTAATGCAATGGCGTAGACAGACCCACTACTTCGGGGGCCCAAGGTCAATCTGTTTTTTTTTTTGCTATGCGGTTAAATGAGATTTTTGAAGTGAAACTTCTTTACCCTCACTGGGCAACGTGGGGACTAAGCTGGTAAATGAGTTATTTTCTTTACGATTTTATTTAAAAGAATTTTAATTAATGTTCCTGCGCTGGATAAATGAGAATTTTTTGTGAACAGGCCCCTTAGAAACATTTCCACGTATGCCACTATTATCAAATAAAAACAAACTTTTAGAATTTCTCCTAAGCTTTTGGCACTGAATGGTGCTTCCTAAGGATATACATATGTATATACATTATCAGTGTGTTTACACTGATAATGTATATATGTATATATATATATATTATTATTATTATTATATTCGTTTGTATTTTTTGTGTTGTTAATAGGATACCGTTAAATGATATTTTAGATTTACCTAAGTTATTAATTGATAGACATATTGTTGTTTAATTAATCTATATTAATAAATCTGAAACGGGGTTTTGTGAACAGGATGTTTAAAATAATACAAATAATAAATATAATAGTTGGTTTTTAGTTTAGTTATAAATGTACTTGTGGGCACTATTTTCAACATACCCTCTGTCGACTGCTACAAACTAAATCTATAAAAAATAGCCATTCCTAATCCTATAAAACAGCTGACTGCTGCAGGGGTTTGTTTGTTTGTTCCAACATCACACTCAAACCGCTGGAGGGATTTTCATGAAACTACAGATGTAGCATCCTTTCAAGCCAGATTGAAAAAAAGGCTATGTGACGTCCCAAAATTGTTGGTCGGATTGTCATGGAATTTCACATGTTATATATGTGTATATATATATATAAAATAAACACTAAAGCTAAATGTGAATAAACAAAATCTACATCATGAGCGAATACAACTTTTAAATTTTTACACCAAAACTAGATCATATTGCCTACTACCAGAGTGCTCTTTCGTCGCTCTTGTGGACATGAGCCTGACTCTACTTTGGGAGAACAAAATGTTGCGTAACCAGGTTTAGTTACTTAAGATAGGGGTCTTTAACGTGTACCTGACATCGCACACCGGGACCATCTCTTAACGTCCCATCCGAAGGACGGCGTGCTTATGTTTTTTTTTTAAACTCTCAGATAAAATAAACTAAGGGCCTTGGCCGGGTTACGAACCCACGGTCTTGAGCTCAGTGACTAGCACGCTATCTCTGAGTTACCTGGCGCCCTCAACGGTGCCAAAACTTCACCAACTAAAATATTAATATAAATAAAATAAAGTTTTATTTATAATTGTTTGTGTTTAGATATAATATTTTTGAGAGGGCGCCGGTAGCTCAGTGGTATGCGTGCTTGTCTTCTGAGCTCAAGAACGTGAGTTCGTAACCCGACCGAGGCCCTTAGTTTATTTTATTTGGGAGGTAAGATAAACGTAAGCACGCCGTCCTTCGTTAAGCGATGGTCCCGAGCCTGTACGATGTCAGGTACTCGTTAAAATTTAGGACTCCCACAGTAGAGTCGGGCTCAGCTCCACCTGAGTGAGGAAAGTGCGCTCTGGTAGTAGGCGATATGACCTCGTAGTTAAAGCCCGGGCATGAGTCATGTTAACCTAAAACCTAACCTAACTAGGAAATCACCGTGGTTTTACAATTAGAACTTTTTTTGTTCTGAAATATTTACTCCCCTTTTTTTCAATAATAGTGGCATCAAATTAAAGATATTTTTGTATCTTCAATAATAGTAATAATATATATATGTATATAATAATAATAATAATTAAATACTGTGCGGCAAGTGTTGTAAAGAAAATGAGTGTGTGTATGTGTGAATTCGTGTATGAATGTAATTTGCTACAGGAACGACTGTGATGATCCGTGTACTGAATTCATGATTAGACCATTTTCGACTTTCTTCTTATTTATATTTTGATTTTTAAGTTGAAATTACATTATTTTAAGCCGATTTGGCGGAACAGGCGAAAGGTATAGGAGATCAAGTTGATTACAAATAATTTGAACTAGGAAAGTCCATAGCCGATGATTTACTGTTGACTTTTTTTTTTTTCAAGGGAAGGTGAATGGGGGGGATGACCCTGATGTGAGTAGTGTTGTGACACACAAATTTGAACAATAGCCATTGAAGTGCATTAGCAGAGACGAACACAGGTAGAAAGGAGGAGTGGGTGTGGCCCACCATTAAAGTCATTTGGTAGTAAAGGAAGACAAAATTAAAATAAAAAAAGTCCTATATGAATCACCAGCAGTGTACTTCCCCAGTTCGAATTAATCAACTAAGTTTTCGCTATCTCTCTGAAACCAATCAACCTATTTGGTACCTCTTTTTTTGGACCTATTTATTCATCACATCAATCAGTTATTAGTGATTACATTTGAACCTGCCCCTCTGATATTATATCATTATACAATTTTTATTTTAAGAGACTTTCGATTGACCCAAAAATATAAGCGATATCAGGCAATATGATGGACCTCGAAGTAAAGTGAAGCTCCAATTAAAAATTTAATGCTAATCGTTTTAGATTTTTTAATAAATAATAAATAAATTGAGCTGCATGACGTAATGAGGGTAGAGGAGGCCACGGTAGCCCGGGTCACCTGTATGACCTCACTCAGCTAGCCTCTGATCAGCAGCAATGGCAGATTCATATAAATAGGAAGAGTTGAATGTGAGTGAATACATGAGGAGAGAAACTCATTTAAAGCGTTAAAAAAATTCCAGTCTCAGACAAATACATCACCGCAAAAATCGTGTTCAGGGAACCAGGTAATTCAGTTGAAAACTAGATCTTGAATTTTTGCACGTTTACAATACATACTATCTTATATTATGATATGAAAAATTAAAAATATTGAAATGAATAGATCTATAAAAACAGGCCGGGATATATTTGGAATGTAACCGGAAAATTTCCGGAGATCTCAAAACCGGAAATTCTCGAACTTTCGCTATTCCCGAACTACGAGTAATTTTTCAAAATTTCCCTAACGACCAATCGTTCCCAAGATCCCGATCACTTTCGGTTCTCGTAGAGGCTTGAGTTTAATGAGTCACAGGGGCACGCCGCCGTCTCTTATCTCTATCGTTTAATTGATAAGATAAAATTTCTTAATAAAATTATATGTAAGCGTAGTTATATTCACATATTTATGTATGATTTTATAAAGTTTAAAATCTGCCACAATCATGGAAGTATATAGATAATTAATTAAATTATTATTAAACGTCAACATTCTTCTATCCTTAATTATTATCTGATTTTGCGAAATTATAAATGGAACCATCGAAATGCCAAACCGAACTTATGCAGTAAGTTTCATAAAAACCTTATTTTAGATAAATAAATTCAGTACGTAAATATCTAAATACGTTTTAAAGCTAAAAGTTAACTATAGTTATTGCCTCCTGGTTTATCTGAAGGTAGCTTTGTGATCGTTTCCGAGAGTCTAAAATTTGTTGATCTTAGATTTCAAAATTACCCTCAGATCTTTGTATTTAAATTATCATATTTGTATTTAATCAGCATATACTATTTCAAAAAATTTCCTTTTTATCAACAGTTCTATTTATTTTTATGTTTTCCATGTTTTTAAGACGTTACTGTACAAGAGGGAGAGGGAAAAAACGCCGTGTTGTGTAACGTAATGGGTTTTGGTAACGTAACATAACGCTTTTTCATGACGCAAATTTTCAGTTAACCCCACTAAAAATGTTTTTCAAACTTATGCAGCTCCATGGAGCCCAGAGTAACGTCAACTACGTCTTTCTCTAGGACGATAATACTAAGTGGCTTCGAAAAGACGTAGGAACGCACCTATATTCTTCAGCTATTATCAGCTACTATGATATTTTTACGATCTTGACGCGATCCTCTGAAACCAATCTATCGATTTGCTTGAAAATATATATATATCTTACTCAGGGACTTCTGGTTAGTTAGTTATCATGCCTTAGACCTGATTAGATTTTAACCGAAATCGGATGAAAATTGAGACCACTTTACTTTGGGGAGAGAAGGTGATCTGTAAGTGTGGACGGTATAAGAATGTCCTAATAGAGATGGCCTTGTTCAAAAGATTTGATCCCAGATCAGTCGGCGCTATGAGAACTGTCAGATAGAGAAATCTCAGAGCCTACCAGTTTTCTAGTTCCACAACATAGACTGTCTTCTGTCTGGGCTTCACCAAATATTTTCATACATCTTATTATATATAAAAATTTTCAAATGTTCAGCCAAGAAAAAATTATTCACTATTAATCTAGCTGATTTTTTATTTTCCAAATAAAAATGTTTTATAAAATTTGTAGATATGAAACTCATTAATAGTTAATTTTACATCGGCCGTTTCGACAAATTAATTCAACTACATTTGTATATCTATACAAAATATAAACATAGGTAATTCAGTCCATTAGTATTGATTTAAGTTATCAGTCTTAGGGGGGAGGTTTATTTCCTCAGCTGTACGAAGTAACGGGGAAATTATGTAATCAGTCAGAAATTCTATGTTGAGTTTTCGTAGGAATTTTATGTTTTCCAACCCTCTGACTTTCAGCCAAATCGGACAAAAGGAAGGGGGAAGATATAAGGACGACACCTATTAATTTTCATCGGAACCAGCCGAAGGGTCGGGAGGATCAGGGGGCTCAACTAAAAAATCACAATAACTGCCGATGTAATGAATGTATCGACATAAAATTTAGTATGTGTATTCCATATATGGGCCGACTATGTAAGTCAAATATTGAGGTTTAGTCCAAATAGTCGATTGGCTTTGGAGGGAGAGCGAAAACGTTATTGATTGATTCGTGCTGGGGAAGTACATAGCCAGTGATAATAATGAAAATATGTAATTGTTCTATTTGACCGGCTCGGTCGAGAACCTGGTGGGCTGAGGGGCAATTAATGTCTGACCTTCACTCAAATTCTTCATTCATTTTTCTTGTTGTTTGATTGTTTCTGATTGTTGTCATCGACTTTGAACTTTATGGATTGTAAATATGCAATTAAGAAAAAAAGTCGTATATGAATCACCGGCAGTGTACTTCCCCAGAACGAATTAATCCATTAATTTTTCGCTCTCCCTCCTAAATCAGTCGTCTGTTTGCGCTAATATTCAACAGTTGACTTACTACTACTATAGGGTCTCCTATATTCTCATACTACTTTGTGTCGATAAATTCATTACATCGGCAGTTATTGGGGTTTTTGAGTTGACGCCTTCTGATCCCCCCTTCCCTTCTGTCGATTCCGCTGAAAATTAGTAAGTGTCGTCCTTATGGGATTTTGAATTTTGCGTCGTTTCATTCATTACAACGGTGTTATTGGAGTTTTTAAGTTAATCCCCCTCCCCTTCTGCCGATTTGACTGGAAATTGATAGGTGTTGTTCTTATGGGGTTTTGGTCAACATATAAAATTTCGTATCGATACGTTCATTCTATCGGGAATTATTGTCTTCACATACACACAGACAGGCAGACATTTTTTTTCATATTTGGAATCTAGAGGTCGGAAAACATGAAATTCCGTTGAAAACTCCATATCGAATTTTCGACCGATCATATAACTTTCCTTATACTTCGTATAGCTGGGGAAGTAAAATAAGGTCATCGATGTCTCACGGCAGTGATGGGTGCCACACCTGGCAGTGATACGCGCCACACCTGGCAGTGATGGGTGCCACACCTGGCAGTGATGGGTGCCACACCTGGCAGTGATGGGTGCCTCACCTGGCAGTGATACGCGCCACACCTGGCAGTGATGGGTGCCACACCTGGCAGTGATGGGTGCCTCACCTGGCAGTGATGTGTGCCACACCCCAGCTTCAACTATTTGTATTCATCTAAGTTTTTCCTCTATTCCTCAATCCTTTTCATCTTTGGCCGATATGGCTGAAATCAGTAGGTGTCACTCCGGGAGGTCTGAATCTACACATACTTTCGTTTAGGTGTAAGGATCCTATCGGAAGTTATCGTGTCAACAGACACACACACACACACACACACGTAGACTTACATTTTGTTTTGTCTTCATTTTTAGACTCAATGCAGGTTGCGATAATTAATTACGTTATCTTACTAAGTAGTTAATAATTTTGACAAATATTTCCGATCGGGGTGTTTTAAGTTATATTATTCAATGTTGACATATACTTTGTTGTGTTTATAATTTTAATATTTTCACTAATTTTTACTTTCCTATATCTTTCCTATGACGAATTATTGTAATCGTGCAAAATTTCGAGATTGAGTTTTCAACGGATTCTCACGCCGTCCTTCGGATGGGACGTTAAGCGATTGTCCTGAGCCTGCACGATGTCAGGTACTCGTTAAAGACCCCTATCAACTAAACCTGGGTTGGCAAAATTTAGGACTCCCACAGTAGTCGGGCTCACGTCCACCAGAGCGACGAAAGAGACGTAACTCAAATCTGAGGGTTTGTTGATAGTTTTTTAGGAAATTTAATTTAAAACATTTGAATCAATTTTTCGATAAGGCTGACCGTCGGGTTTCAAGACGTTATTTCAGGACGGTTTTTGGCATGCAACTACAAAAAATCATATTTCATATAAATGTACCTTTCAGTTTTCTCTACAACTTTTATTTGAAGAGATTTCAGATTAGGTCAATGCTACAATGGTTTTTCAGTCAAATCGCTCACCAAGTTCCAAACAGATGCATAGACAGACGTCATCGCGAAATTGGTCAAAATGTTTTCAGGGGACCTTGAAAGGTAGAAAAAGTAAAAATGAATGTAATTTTAAATGTAAAAGAACTACGTTGGCAGTTAATACACTGATTAATTTACTATTTCTTTTAAGAATCGCGTAATGTAACGTCAAGGCCTTAGGCTGCCCCCTCTCTGAATACTGAGATCACCTGTAGATAGCCCAATGTTATTAACCGAAGCAGTTAAAGCTAAAAAAATTATAATCAATCCGAAATTGGCCTACGAAACATTTCAATTTTAACTTCTGGTCATGGAGCACACTTGACTGTAATATTTTTTTCTTCCAGTGGGACCCAACTGGGATTTCTTTCGCTCTTTTGGATCCAATCAGGACAAGCGTGTAGAGGGACCAATGGGGTATCCGTGTAGAGGTACCAATGGGGATATCCGTGTAGAGGGACCAATGGGGTATCCGTGTAGAGGTACCAATGGGGATATCCGTGTAGAGGGACCAATGGGGTATCCGTGTAGAGGGACCAATGGGGATATCCGTATAGAGGGAAACTGACTGGACAGTTGAATACTACTGAATCACAGATATTTATAGAAATAGATAACAGATAACAGTGATGAGATCAGTAATAGCAGGTACGTGACTTCAGGTAGTGAGGAGGTTGGTTCTTACCAGAAATGTTCCCTATGAAATTCCTCATAATTATTTGTCAGATTTGAAATGGGATGAGTGCTCTTTCTACGCACTAAAAAAGTAGATATTAATAAACAGGTGTCAAAAAAAAAAAAAAAAAAAAAAAAAAAGAAACGTGATGTGGCCATAACAGGATTTTCAAGATACCGCTCATATTTATGACCATAATTAAAAATCTCTTCAAATAAAAGTTGTAGAGAAAATTGAATGGCACAATTTATATGAAATACGTTTTTTCGTATCATTAATACATAGATTAGATGCCTAATACATAGCTCAGAGTTTCACTAAAATAAAGATTAGCTATTTTTCTTTTGATTATAAATATAAAGGCCGGGTAGATACTTCAAATGACGTCTTGCAACCCATTTTTAGGCGTTTGCTCGATTTGAGCGAAAACTATTAGTCCTAACAAAAAATTTACCCATGGCAAAAATATTGCTTATGAAATTTCCAAAAATCAACTTGCCCTCAGATTCGAGCAAACATCTAAATGGGTTTCAATACGTTATTTTAGGACAGTTTTCGACTTGTATCTCGCGAACCGGGCGGGGCGGCCTTAGAAAAGGCGTAATCCATATAAAAGTGCTTTTCAGTTTTCTATACAGCTTTTTGATCAGGTCAACGCTACAGTGGTTTTTCAGTTAGACTTGGACATTCCAGGAACTTTTAGTGTAGATGCAGTAGGTGCTAATTTAGTATACAGAAAACGACTTTCACTTGGAAAGTTCAATACAAGTTTTAAGAGGGCGTTGGCAGCTCAGAGGTAGTGTGCATAAGTTTTTTATCTGGGAGATCAAAAAAGTTTGAGTACGCTGTCCTTCGGATGGGTCGTTAAGCAATGGTCCCGGGCCTCTACGATTCAGATAACAAGACCCTTACCCTATGTGTGTAAATCTGGGTAGGCAAAATTTAGGGCTCCCACAATTGAGTTGGGGTCGGAACCCGCGAAGAAAGATCGCTCTAGTAGGAGGCGATATGACCTCGTAGTTAAATCCCTGACAAATAACTAACTACAAGTTTTGAACCTTACATGCTGAAGGGATGGGGGGATCAGGAAGGTGGCGAAACTCAAGAACCCTAATAACTGCCGATGTAATGAATTTATCGACACAAAATTTAGTATGAGGATTTAGGAGCACCTATGTAAGTCAAATATTTAATATTAGCGCAAACGATCGACTGGTTTTGGAGCGGGAGCGAAAAGTTAATTGATTAATTCGTTCTGGGGAAGTACATTGCCGATGATTCATCGACGACTTTTTTTGATTACGTTGACAAAATAAAAGCGACTGTTTCACAAACAATAATCTGAATATTGATAAATTCAAGGAAAAAAGAATTGCTGAGGAGTCTAAAGCTGTTAAATAGGCCAACGAAAAAAAATAAATAAATAAAACGGATATTCACCGGCAATGTACGTCTTTGTAATGAAGGGAGTTCTCGCTCTCGCTCTATGTCCTTCTCCTTTTTGAATAGTCACCGGCAATGTACGTCTTTGTAATGAAGGGAGTTCTCGCTCTCGCTCTATGTCCTTCTCCTTTTTGAATAGTCACCGGCAATGTACGTCTTTGTAATGAAGGGAGTTCTCGCTCTCGCTCTATGTCCTTCTCCTTTTTGAATAGTCACCGGCAATGTACGTCTTTGTAATGAAGGGAGTTCTCGCTCTATGTCCTCCTTTTTGAATAGTCACCGGCAATGTACGTCTTTGTAATGAAGGGAGTTCTCGCTCTATGTCCTTCTCCTTTTTGAATAGTCACCGGCAATGTACGTCTTTGTAATGAAGGGAGTTCTCGCTCTCGCTCTATGTCCTTCTCCTTTTTGAATAGTCACCGGCAATGTACGTCATTGTAATGAAGGGAGTTCTCGCTCTCGCTCTATGTCCTTCTCCTTTTTGAATAGTCACCGGCAATGTACGTCTTTGTAATGAAGGGAGTTCTCGCTCTCGCTCTATGTCCTTCTCCTTTTTGAATAGTCACCGGCAATGTACGTCTTTGTAATGAAGGGAGTTCTCGCTCTCGCTCTATGTCCTTCTCCTTTTTGAATAGTCACCGGCAATGTACGTCTTTGTAATGAAGGGAGTTCTCGCTCTATGTCCTCCTTTTTGAATAGTCACCGGCAATGTACGTCTTTGTAATGAAGGGAGTTCTCGCTCTCGCTCTATGTCCTTCTCCTTTTCGAATAGTCACCGGCAATGTACGTCTTTGTAATGAAGGGAGTTCTCGCTCTCGCTCTATGTCCTTCTCCTTTTTGAATAGTCACCGGCAATGTACGTCTTTGTAATGAAGGGAGTTCTCGCTCTCGCTCTATGTCCTTCTCCTTTTCGAATAGTCACCGGCAATGTACGTCTTTGTAATGAAGGGAGTTCTCGCTCTCGCTCTATGTCCTTCTCCTTTTCGAATAGTCACCGGCAATGTATGTCTTTGTAATGAAGGGAGTTCTCGCTCTCGCTCTATGTCCTTCTCCTTTTTGAATAGTCACCGGCAATGTACGTCTTTGTAATGAAGGGAGTTCTCGCTCTCGCTCTATGTCCTTCTCCTTTTCGAATAGTCACCGGCAATGTACGTCTTTGTAATGAAGGGAGTTCTCGCTCTCGCTCTATGTCCTTCTCCTTTTTGAATAGTCACCGGCAATGTACGTCTTTGTAATGAAGGGAGTTCTCGCTCTCGCTCTATGTCCTTCTCCTTTTTGAATAGTCACCGGCAATGTACGTCTTTTTAATGAAGGGAGTTCTCGCTCTCGCTCTATGTCCTTCTCCTTTTTGAATAGTCACCGGCAATGTAAGTCTTTGTAATGAAGGGAGTTCTCGCTCTATGTCCTTCTCCTTTTTGAATAGTCACCGGCAATGTACGTCTTTGTAATGAAGGGAGTTCTCGCTCTCGCTCTATGTCCTTCTCCTTTTTGAATAGTCACCGGCAATGTACGTCTTTGTAATGAAGGGAGTTCTCGCTCTCGCTCTATGTCCTTCTCCTTTTTGAATAGTCACCGGCAATGTACGTCTTTGTAATGAAGGGAGTTCTCGCTCTCGCTCTATGTCCTTCTCCTTTTTGAATAGTCACCGGCAATGTAAGTCTTTGTAATGAAGGGAGTTCTCGCTCTATGTCCTTCTCCTTTTTGAATAGTCACCGGCAATGTACGTCTTTGTAATGAAGGGAGTTCTCGCTCTCGCTCTATGTCCTTCTCCTTTTTGAATAGTCACCGGCAATGTACGTCTTTGTAATGAAGGGAGTTCTCGCTCTCGCTCTATGTCCTTCTCCTTTTTGAATAGTCACCGGCAATGTACGTCTTTGTAATGAAGGGAGTTCTCGCTCTCGCTCTATGTCCTTCTCCTTTTTGAATAGTCACCGGCAATGTAAGTCTTTGTAATGAAGGGAGTTCTCGCTCTATGTCCTTCTCCTTTTTGAATAGTCACCGGCAATGTACGTCTTTGTAATGAAGGGAGTTCTCGCTCTCGCTCTATGTCCTTCTCCTTTTTGAATAGTCACCGGCAATGTACGTCTTTGTAATGAAGGGAGTTCTCGCTCTCGCTCTATGTCCTTCTCCTTTTTGAATAGTCACCGGCAATGTACGTCTTTGTAATGAAGGGAGTTCTCGCTCTCGCTCTATGTCCTTCTCCTTTTCGAATAGTCACCGGCAATGTACGTCTTTGTAATGAAGGGAGTTCTCGCTCTATGTCCTTCTCCTTTTTGAATAGTCACCGGCAATGTACGTCTTTGTAATGAAGGGAGTTCTCGCTCTCGCTCTATGTCCTTCTCCTTTTTGAATAGTCACCGGCAATGTACGTCTTTGTAATGAAGGGAGTTCTCGCTCTCGCTCTATGTCCTTCTCCTTTTTGAATAGTCACCGGCAATGTACGTCTTTGTAATGAAGGGAGTTCTCGCTCTCGCTCTATGTCCTTCTCCTTTTCGGAAAGTCACCGGCAATGTACGTCTTTGTAATGAAGGGAGTTCTCGCTCTCGCTCTATGTCCTTCTCCTTTTTGAATAGTCACCGGCAATGTACGTCTTTGTAATGAAGGGAGTTCTCGCTCTCGCTCTATGTCCTTCTCCTTTTTGAATAGTCACCGGCAATGTACGTCTTTTTAATGAAGGGAGTTCTCGCTCTCGCTCTATGTCCTTCTCCTTTTTGAATAGTCACCGGCAATGTAAGTCTTTGTAATGAAGGGAGTTCTCGCTCTATGTCCTTCTCCTTTTTGAATAGTCACCGGCAATGTACGTCTTCGTAATGAAGGGAGTTCTCGCTCTCGCTCTATGTCCTTCTCCTTTTTGAATAGTCACCGGCAATGTACGTCTTTGTAATGAAGGGAGTTCGCGCTCTCGCTCTATGTCCTTCTCCTTTTTGAATAGTCACCGGCAATGTACGTCTTTGTAATGAAGGGAGTTCTCGCTCTCGCTCTATGTCCTTCTCCTTTTTGAATAGTCACCGGCAATATCGGTCTTTGTAATGAAGGGAGTTCTCGCTCTATGTCCTTCTCCTTTTTGAATAGTCACCGGCAATGTACGTCTTTGTAATGAAGGGAGTTCTCGCTCTCGCTCTATGTCCTTCTCCTTTTTGAATAGTCACCGGCAATGTACGTCTTTGTAATGAAGGGAGTTCTCGCTCTCGCTCTATGTCCTTCTCCTTTTTGAATAGTCACCGGCAATGTACGTCTTTGTAATGAAGGGAGTTCTCGCTCTCGCTCTATGTCCTTCTCCTTTTCGAATAGTCACCGGCAATGTACGTCTTTGTAATGAAGGGAGTTCTCGCTCTATGTCCTTCTCCTTTTTGAATAGTCACCGGCAATGTACGTCTTTGTAATGAAGGGAGTTCTCGCTCTCGCTCTATGTCCTTCTCCTTTTTGAATAGTCACCGGCAATGTACGTCTTTGTAATGAAGGGAGTTCTCGCTCTCGCTCTATGTCCTTCTCCTTTTTGAATAGTCACCGGCAATGTACGTCTTTGTAATGAAGGGAGTTCTCGCTCTCGCTCTATGTCCTTCTCCTTTTCGAATAGTCACCGGCAATGTACGTCTTTGTAATGAAGGGAGTTCTCGCTCTCGCTCTATGTCCTTCTCCTTTTTGAATAGTCACCGGCAATGTACGTCTTTGTAATGAAGGGAGTTCTCGCTCTCGCTCTATGTCCTTCTCCTTTTTGAATAGTCACCGGCAATGTACGTCTTTGTAATGAAGGGAGTTCTCGCTCTCGCTCTATGTCCTTCTCCTTTTTGAATAGTCACCGGCAATGTACGTCTTTGTAATGAAGGGAGTTCTCGCTCTCGCTCTATGTCCTTCTCCTTTTTGAATAGTCACCGGCAATGTACGTCTTTGTAATGAAGGGAGTTCTCGCTCTCGCTCTATGTCCTTCTCCTTTTTGAATAGTCACCGGCAATGTACGTCTTTGCAATGAAGGGAGTTCTCGCTCTCGCTCTATGTCCTTCTCCTTTTTGAATAGTCACCGGCAATGTACGTCTTTGTAATGAAGGGAGTTCTCGCTCTCGCTCTATGTCCTTCTCCTTTTTGAATAGTCACCGGCAATGTAAGTCTTTGTAATGAAGGGAGTTCTCGCTCTCGCTCTATGTCCTTCTCCTTTTCGAATAGTCACCGGCAATGTATGTCTTTGTAATGAAGGGAGTTCTCGCTCTCGCTCTATGTCCTTCTCCTATTTGATTAGTCACCGGCAATGTACGTCTTTGTAATGAAGGGAGTTCTCGCTCTCGCTCTATGTCCTTCTCCTTTTCGAATAGTCACCGGCAATGTACGTCTTTGTAATGAAGGGAGTTCTCGCTCTCGCTCTATGTCCTTCTCCTTTTTGAATAGTCACCGGCAATGTACGTCTTTGTAATGAAGGGAGTTCTCGCTCTCGCTCTATGTCCTTCTCCTTTTCGAATAGTCACCGGCAATGTACGTCTTGGTAATGAAGGGAGTTCTCGCTCTCGCTCTATGTCCTTCTCCTTTTTGAATAGTCACCGGCAATGTACGTCTTTGTAATGAAGGGAGTTCTCGCTCTCGCTCTATGTCCTTCTCCTTTTTGAATAGTCACCGGCAATGTACGTCTTTGTAATGAAGGGAGTTCTCGCTCTCGCTCTATGTCCTTCTCCTTTTCGAATAGTCACCGGCAATGTACGTCTTTGTAATGAAGGGAGTTCTCGCTCTCGCTCTATGTCCTTCTCCTTTTTGAATAGTCACCGGCAATGTACGTCTTTGTAATGAAGGGAGTTCTCGCTCTCGCTTTATGTCCTTCTCCTTTTTGAATAGTCACCGGCAATGTACGTCTTTGTAATGAAGGGAGTTCTCGCTCTCGCTCTATGTCCTTCTCCTTTTTGAATAGTCACCGGCAATGTACGTCTTTGTAATGAAGGGAGTTCTCGCTCTCGCTCTATGTCCTTCTCCTTTTTGAATAGTCACCGGCAATGTACGTCTTTGTAATGAAGGGAGTTCTCGCTCTCGCTCTATGTCCTTCTCCTTTTTGAATAGTCACCGGCAATGTACGTCTTTGTAATGAAGGGAGTTCTCGCTCTCGCTCTATGTCCTTCTCCTTTTTGAATAGTCACCGGCAATGTACGTCTTTGTAATGAAGGGAGTTCTCGCTCTCGCTCTATGTCCTTCTCCTTTTCGAATAGTCACCGGCAATGTACGTCTTTGTAATGAAGGGAGTTCTCGCTCTCGCTCTATGTCCTTCTCCTTTTTGAATAGTCACCGGCAATGTACGTCTTTGTAATGAAGGGAGTTCTCGCTCTCGCTCTATGTCCTTCTCCTTTTTGAATAGTCACCGGCAATGTACGTCTTTGTAAAGAAGGGAGTTCTCGCTCTCGCTCTATGTCCTTCTCCTTTTCGAATAGTCACCGGCAATGTACGTCTTTGTAATGAAGGGAGTTCTCGCTCTCGCTCTATGTCCTTCTCCTTTTTGAATAGTCACCGGCAATGTACGTCTTTGTAATGAAGGGAGTTCTCGCTCTCGCTCTATGTCCTTCTCCTTTTTGAATAGTCACCGGCAATGTACGTCTTTGTAATGAAGGGAGTTCTCGCTCTCGCTCTATGTCCTTCTCCTTTTTGAATAGTCACCGGCAATGTACGTCTTGGTAATGAAGGGAGTTCTCGCTCTCGCTCTATGTCCTTCTCCTTTTTGAATAGTCACCGGCAATGTACGTCTTTGTGTAATGAAGGGAGTTCTCGCTCTCGCTCTATGTCCTTCTCCTTTTTGAATAGTCACCGGCAATGTACGTCTTTGTAATGAAGGGAGTTCTCGCTCTCGCTCTATGTCCTTCTCCTTTTTGAATAGTCACCGGCAATGTACGTCTTTGTAATGAAGGGAGTTCTCGCTCTCGCTCTATGTCCTTCTCCTTTTCGAATAGTCACCGGCAATGTACGTCTTTGTAATGAAGGGAGTTCTCGCTCTCGCTCTATGTCCTTCTCCTTTTTGAATAGTCACCGGCAATGTACGTCTTTTTAATGAAGGGAGTTCTCGCTCTCGCTCTATGTCCTTCTCCTTTTCGAATAGTCACCGGCAATGTACGTCTTTGTAATGAAGGGAGTTCTCGCTCTCGCTCTATGTCCTTCTCCTTTTTGAATAGTCACCGGCAATATACGTCTTAGTAATGAAGGGAGTTCTCGCTCTCGCTCTATGTCCTTCTCCTTTTTGAATAGTCACCGGCAATATACGTCTTTGTAATGAAGGGAGTTCTCGCTCTCGCTCTATGTCCTTCTCCTTTTCGAATAATCACCGTACGTTTTTATTCAGTATTGATACATTCAGTTCATCAACAGTTTATAGGTTTCTTACTCAGGGGTCTTCTCAACCCTAATATAAAATATCGTATTGATACATTCAGTTCATCAACAATTTATAGGTGTCTTACTCAGGGGTCTTCTCAAACTTAATATAAAATACCGTATTGATACATTCAGTTCATCAACAGTTTATAGGTGTCTTACTCAGGGGTCTTCTCAACCCTTATATAAAATATCGTATTGATACATTCAGTTCATCAACAATTTATAGGTGTCTTACTCAGGGGTCTTCTCAACCTTAATATAAAATATCGTATTGATACATTCAGTTCATCAACAGTTTATAGGTGTCTTACTCAGGGGTCTTCTCAACCTTAATATAAAATATCGTATTGATACATTCAGTTCATCAACAGTTTATAGGTGTCTTACTCAGGGGTCTTCTCAACCTTAATATAAAATATCGTATTGATACATTCAGTTCATCAACAATTTATAGGTGTCTTACTCAGGGGTCTTCTCAACCTTAATATAAAATATCGTATTGATACATTCAGTTCATCAACAGTTTATAGGTGTCTTACTCAGGGGTCTTCTCAACCTTAATATAAAATATCGTATTGATACATTCAGTTCATCAACAATTTATAGGTGTCTTACTCAGGGGTCTTCTCAACCTTAATATAAAATATCGTATTAATACATTCAGTTCATCAACAATTTATAGGTGTCTTACTCAGGGGTCTTCTCAACCTTAGTATAAAATATCGTATTGATACATTCAGTTCATCAACAGTTTATAGGTGTCTTACTCAGGGGTCTTCTCAACCCTAATATAAAATATCGTATTGATACATTCAGTTCATCAACAATTTATAGGTGTCTTACTCAGGGGTCTTCTCAACCTTAATATAAAATATCGTATTGATACATTCAGTTCATCAACAGTTTATAGGTGTCTTACTCAGGGGTCTTCTCAACCTTAATATAAAATATCGTATTGATACATTCAGTTCATCAACGAAAAAGGGAGAGGCATAATGCCCCCCCCCCCCTCTGAAATGCATTGGTATAAGGTGTTGTATGACATGAGTCTGGTATTGAGAAAGGTAGTCTGTGCGGGGTGACCTCTCCATATAAGGCCTGTCTCTCTGTCTCTCAGCCTTCTCTCCAACTGCAGTTACGTCATCTAACGAGAACGCTCTGAAGTCTGCACCAACATTCTCATCCTTTCACGATAGACCACAGTCCATTTGCCTCACCAGAGTTTCAAGAGGGTACACCACCCAGAGAGTTCAAAAATACATTTAATTTTTTTTTTTTTGGGGGGGGGGGGATGGGGCATGTTCTTAAAGGTTGATGTCTGAGAATATTCAAGCTTCTTTCGAGTTTTTCTTTAAATCATGTTTTTCTGTCTGACCGCCATTGTTCTTCCAAAACTACGAGCGTGTGCGTTTATGAACACGGTAACTCCCGATAGAAAAAGGATATATATTGAAACGAAATTTTATATCTGGATCCATAACCCATAATCCCATGAGGACGATGGCAGAAACTGATTTTCAGGTAAACGGTGGGAACCTTAATAACTCCCAGTAGAATCACGAAATGTGGATTCAGAAGTTGAGAAGTCTATTATTAAGGGATGCACTGATTTTCAGGTAAAGGAGGTACCCACCTACTTGAGGGAGAGCGAGAATTGCGAGAATTTAGTTTTTGTTAGTAATGCGAGCTGTGGAAGTTCTTTCCCTATGATTTTTTTTCTCCTCTAAACCTTGAAGGTGGTGGGAGGGGGGAGTAATGTTTCCCCTGGTCATCTATTAGAGCTGCATCAGTTATGAAGTTTAATAGAATAATAAATAAAACAAGATAATGTTATCTGTGCCCTTGCAACATTCGATTTCAAAACTAAACGAGAATTATCTTAGCAATGATTGAGAGATTATTTTAATTCTGTAAGTTTTATGATTAGGAATGCAATGATACTATCGATCATTATACATTGTCGATATTTTAAATAGCAGGTTCAACCGGCGTTGCCCAGGAGTAACTTTGCCAGTTGAAACACCTGCCAAACATTTGTAGCAATAAATTCATTCATGTACATAACCAATGCGGACATAATCAGCGTACATTTTTTAAACTTGTGTTATCTTCTTGTATGTTCTTTTTCACATATTTGCGATTTCTTCCGCACATAATATGTTATCTAAATAGATCATGCGTGGGCATGGTAAGGAAGTGGTGTTCGTCTGGTTGCCGGGACACATGGGGGTACCCGGAATTAAATTTGCGGACAATTCATCCAAGGTGGCTGCCTCTTCTCCTGTATATTTCACACTGATATTAAATCACACATCAAGCAGTTTCTAATAAGGAAGTATGTGGGGCTGGTGGAGAGTCTTCCACGGCGGGAGTTGATCATTTTGACAAGATTAAAGATAAACCATACACGAGTAACTGGACACTTCTGTTGAAGTGGTCCGGCGGTGCCTCCTGCTGTCGGCCTGGCTAGGGCAGCTTGCTCGGGGCCTCCCGGTTCCTCCTCTCGCTCCTTTCGGCTCCCCTCTATGGAGAACAGCTGTATCTATATGAAGTGGTCCGGCGATGCCTTCTGCTGTCGGCCTGGCTAGGGGCAGCTTGCTCGGGGCCTCCCGGTTCCTCCTCTCACCACTCCCTTGGCTCCCCTCTGTACGAAGCCAATTGAATGTGTATATATGTATGATTGACCAGAGCGCTGTAGACGCACCCCCCCCCCCCCCCCCCCACTAAGTAAAGAATAAAATGTAAAGAATAAAAAAAATATTGCACGCTTTCTTCTAAACGGAAGACTCTCAACGCTTTTTTTATATCAATTTATTATCATATTTATAACACAAAAGGGAGGTTACCTCGCTTCTGTGTCACGATTAAGGATGGTAAGGGGGTGGGGAATCCAACATAATATAATAACATTTTGAAAAAATAAGATGCCTGGGCTAAATTCCAAGCTTCAACGTTCATCTGTCTAGGTCGACAGGGAGGAGGAGAGGAGACATAATGTAAAATCTCTCTAAAAAAATGAATCAAGAAACATTAATTGTTACTTATCTTTTCAGGAGACATAGATGCCGACATACGGTGGTGGAGGAGAGTCCTCTGGTCGGGAAGGAGGAAGTTTCTCAGGTGAACGGCTCCCTGCAAGTCTCCACTGCCTATAGAGAGGAGTTTCCTCCCAAACAGCCACTCCCAACAACACAACGGTACCACGCAACATGTTTTACTGTTTTTTTTTTTTGTTTAAATAAAGTATTTATTTTTGAAATATTGTCTATTCAACAAAAATTGATTTGAAATATATATTCCACAAAAGAAGAGAGGGATTGGATTTGGTGTCTTTCTGAAGGGGTATAGGATGTAAATTGGAGCATTTGGAAGATGTAGGAGGGCTTTTGGGAAGATAAGGTTTGATAAAGAAAGTAATCTGGGAAGTATCTTCGACGAAAGGAAGGGAAATGCCATTTTAAATTGGTACCTATAGGAAATAATACAAAATAAATAAATTTTTGTGGAATTGATATTATTTAAAAAATACTGTTTTTATGTTTTTATTATACGTTTCAACAATATGTTTACGTTTCTCAACTTAGAAGTTTTTTGTTGTTGTTTTTTGATTGTTTTCAAATCCATGTTAATAGAAAACTGAGTGAGTTACCACTAAAACTACACGACTCCGAGATAGAATATTGCATCAGTATATGAAACCTTGAATTCATCTTTGACCAAACCCTCTTCTGAAACGAGATGTCTCCTACATTTCCAACCACTCCTTCTTAACCCTCTACCCCCCGTCAGTTGTAAGTTGTTGGTATCCTCCCCTGTTTTTCCTCATTTTGATTATGCTTGCCTGGCTTACAGAAGACCTGAAATTAAAGCCAGTCTTATTTAATTCCTTTAATAAAAAAATGATCTTCGGGCTCCACAGAGACTCCTCTATTTCCACTTCCTTTATCCAACTTTTTTTTTTTTTTCCCCCGCAGGGAGATGGGAATACTTTCAACGAAGGGATGCAAGTGCATTCCCAACAGTGTGGTGTACCTCGTGTTGGCTTTTCACTAAAACCACCCCCCATGATTTCCAAATTTATCTCTCTTTCCACCCCGCTTCTGCTCGTGATGCTTACAAGATGATGGAGGACATTCATGGCATCACCGACTGGGCTACCAGGAATGGACTGACACTGAACGCTGACAAGTCTAAAGCCATTTTAATAGGTAACAATAGACTACTTAACTCCCTCACGGACTTACATCCATTAAGACTACATGACACCGATACTGAATACTGCACCAGTGTAAAAAATCTTGGACTGATCCTTGACCAAACCCTCTCCTGGAAAGACCATGTCTCCCACATCTCCAACCGCTCCTTCTGAACCCTCTACTTCCTCAAACGCCTTCGTCACCTCCTCCCTATTAAAACCTGTCAGCTGTTGGTATCCTCTCTTGTTTTCCCCTACTTTGATTATGCCTGCCTTGAATATGGAGGACTCTCTGGTGAGCTCGACATGAAACTACAGCGAGTTATGAATTCCTTTCTAAGATTCATTTTCGGGCTCCCCAGACACTCCAGTTCTTATACAGACCTAAAATCGCTCTTCCCATCCTCTCGTCGACAATATTTCCTAGGCTCCTTTCTCTATCAAACCATATCTTCCCAAAAGCCCTCCAACATCTTCCAAATGCTCCAATTTAAATCCTATATCCACCAGAAAGTCACCAGATTCCGTCCCTCTGATCTTTATCTCCCTTCCCACAGGACAACAACCTACCACAACTCCTTCCTTATCCAGGCTAACTCCCTCTGGAACTCTCTCCCTCTCCAGATTCGCTATGCTCCTACTCTCCAACATCCATCCTATCCCTTCTCCTATCAAGAAGAGTGATCGCTCTTGGGCCCGAAATGATGAAGAAAAACCTGACCTGTTCGCCTCCCACCTAAAAAACACATTTACAATTCATAGTCAATCCTCCTCATGTCACTGCTATCGAAGAGCAGCTGACAGCTCCTCTCCCTCTGTCCCTTCCTCCTATAGCATTCCATCCTAATGAAGTTCAATACATCCTCCTACACCTTCCTTTACGTAAATCCTCTGGCCGGGATTTAGTTACCTCCAAAATCCTTAGACATCTTCCGTGGAAAACCATTATGTTCCTCACCCTCATATTTAACTCCATCCTCAAAACAACATGCTACCCCACAAAATGAAAAGAATCCATTATTATCCTCATCCCAAAATCCCCATCACATTGTAACAACATACCGCCCCATCAGTCTTCTCGCTATCCTGTCAAAAGTTTTCGAAAAGCTCTTCCTTAGAAGAATCATACCTATCATACATTCTCAGAATATTCTTCCTGATCATCAATTTGGCTTCCGTTCACGTTATTCCACCACCCAACAATGCTTTCGGTTAGTGGACACTATTTCAGGACGTGGCTGAAGCTTTCGACCGGTTTTGACATGACGGGCTGCTCTTCCAGCTTAAGCGAATCCATCCAAGTACTTACTTCCTAATTCTCAAATCTTACTTGAGTGACCGCAGCTTCATGGTACGTCCGGGATTAGTCCTATCTGGTCTGACACCCATAATGGCTGGGGTTCCTCAAGGGAGTACCTATTCTGTATACACTATACACTGCTGATATCCCAACTCACCCTAGAACCATTCTCACTACCTACGCTGAGGACACAGCCATCCTTGCTCCAGATCCTGATCCCAAAAACGCGTTACTAAGCCTGCTTGAGCATCTTGATGAGATCTCGAGATGGTGTGAGCTATGAAGAATTAAGATCAACGTTGGTAAAGTGTTCAAGTTACCTTTACCCTTCGAAGGCAAAACTGTCCACTTCCTGTCCAAGACCTAATCCAACTCCGCTTCAAGAAATTCCATTCTAAGTTGAATACCTATCCCAATCCTGTCGCTCATCGCATGTCCTCTCAGTCCCATCCCGACAACCCTCCACGCCGCCTAAGACGACGCTGGCCTCGCGATCTTCTTAGAATAACGAAACTATCTAAGGAAGTGTCTGCACTGGATGGCTTCTCCCATCAATTGTACATTTTTATTTCTTATGTTCACTACCCATTGTATATTTTGTACAGATTGTAGAATAGAAAAAAAAAAGATGTTCATTGAATAATAAAAAAAAAGAAGCGGATACTTGAATCACTCACTTCAGTGTTTTTCTGAACGCCGCAATACCACGGGATATGCCACTGAGGATAACACTGTAGTGTACATATACTGGTTCATAAAATAAATAGTGGAAACACAACTTTTTGTCTCATTCCACAATATTTTCTTATTTTTTATGCATTGAAGTCAATGGTAGGATATACGATTATAGCCAAAACGATTTTTTGTGTATAAACAAAGTGTGTGTGACATTCTTAAGAACTGTTGATGAACGGACTTATTAAAATTTGTAATAAAGAATTCATTGATGTAAAAAAAAACTAACGTTCTATTTTCTGTGTGGGTTACATGGTTCATTCGTGGAGTCACACAATTGTAATACGTAGTTCGATTTCTTTTGGTCACTAATACATTTTTTTTTAAACGTTATTTTAGCCGAAAGATTCCGGACAACTTGAGACCTGAAGGAGACTTCGAAAGACCCAAATTAGAGGAATACAAACCTGGAGAAAGAGCACCTCGCGTTAAGCATCCGGATAACTTGCGACTAGAAGGACACTTCGACAGACCTAAACCAGAAGATTACAAGCCTGGGGAAAGAGCTCCAGTAGTACGGCATGGGGATAACCTCAAACTAGAAGGAGATTTTGAAAAACGTACTCCAGAACAGTTTATTCCAGCGGAACGTCCTCGACAAATTCGACCAGATGACAACTTAAAACCAGAAGGACACTTTGAGAGACCTAAACCAGAAGATTACAAGCCTGGGGAAAGAGCTCCAGTAGTACGGCATGGGGATAACCTCAAACTAGAAGGAGATTTTGAAAAACGTACTCCAGAAAAGTTTATTCCAGCGGAACGTCCTCGACAAATTCGACCAGATGACAACTTAAAACCAGAAGGACACTTTGAAAGACCTAAACCAGAAGATTACAAGCCTGGGGAAAGAGCTCCAGTAGTACGGCATGGGGATAACCTCAAACTAGAAGGAGATTTTGAAAAACGTACTCCAGAAAAGTTTATTCCAGCGGAACGTCCTCGACAAATTCGACCAGATGACAACTTAAAACCAGAAGGACACTTTGAAAGACCTAAACCAGAAGATTACAAGCCTGGGGAAAGAGCTCCAGTAGTACGGCATGGGGATAACCTCAAACTAGAAGGAGATTTTGAAAAACGTACTCCAGAAAAGTTTATTCCAGCGGAACGTCCTCGACAAATTCGACCAGATGACAACTTAAAACCAGAAGGACACTTTGAGAGACCTAAACCAGAAGATTACAAGCCTGGGGAAAGAGCTCCAGTAGTACGGCATGGGGATAACCTCAAACTAGAAGGAGATTTTGAAAAACGTACTCCAGAAAAGTTTATTCCAGCGGAACGTCCTCGACAAATTCGACCAGATGACAACTTAAAACCAGAAGGACACTTTGAAAGACCTAAACCAGAAGATTACAAGCCTGGGGAAAGAGCTCCAGTAGTACGGCATGGGGATAACCTCAAACTAGAAGGAGATTTTGAAAAACGTACTCCAGAAAAGTTTATTCCAGCGGAACGTCCTCGACAAATTCGACCAGATGACAACTTAAAACCAGAAGGACACTTTGAAAGACCTAAACCAGAAGATTACAAGCCTGGGGAAAGAGCTCCAGTAGTACGGCATGGGGATAACCTCAAGCTAGAAGGAGATTTTGAAAAACGTGCTCCAGAAAAGTTTATTCCAGCGGAGCGTCCTCGACAAATTCGACCAGATGACAACTTAAAACCAGAAGGACACTTCGAAAGACCAACAAAGCCTGAAGTGAAGCTTGTAGAGAGATCGAAGCCTATTAAACCTATGGACAATTTGAAAACAGAGGGTGATTTTGAAAGACCATCGAAAGTAGTTATTCCAGTGAAAGGAGAAAGGGCTCCCCGGGTGATCCCGACAGATAACCTCATCATTGGTGGGCAATTCACAAGTAAGTTAGAAGAACATGCTGCATATTCAGTTTCCTTTACGTATATTTTATTATGAATTATGTTGTTTTTGGAGTAGTTTTATAGTTTGACATTATTTTTTGTTATTATTATTTTTATTATTTTTTACTCTGTAATCGAGCTGAGGAAGTACATTGCCGTTAACTCTGTATTCGAGCGGGGAAGTATATTGACGTTGACTCTGTATTCGAGCTGGGGAAGTACATTGCCGTTGATTCTGTATTCGAGCTGGGGAAGTACATTGCCGTTGACTCTGTATTCGGGCTGGGGAAGTACATTGCCGTTGATTCTGTATTCGAGCTGGGGAAGTATATTGACGTTGACTCTGTATTCGAGCTGGGGAAGTACATTGCCGTTGATTCTGTATTCGAGCTGGGGAAGTACATTGCCGTTGACTCTGTATTCGAGCTGGGAAAGTACATTGCCGTTGACTCTGTATTCGAGCTGGGGAAGTACATTGACGTTGACTCTGTATTCGAGCTGGGGAAGTACATTGCCGTTGACTCTGTATTCGAGCTGGGGAAGTACATTGACGTTGACTCTGTATTCGAGCTGGAGAAGTACATTGCCGTTGACTCTGTATTCGAGCTGGGGAAGTACATTGCCGTTGACTCTGTATTCGAGCTGGGGAAGTACATTGCCGTTGACTCTGTATTCGAGCTGGGGAAGTACATTGCCGTTGACTCTGTATTCGAGCTGGGGAAGTACATTGCCGTTGACTCTGTATTCGAGCTGGGGAAGTACATTGACGTTGACTCTGTATTCGAGCTGGAGAAGTACATTGCCGTTGACTCTGTATTCGAGCTGGGGAAGTACATTGCCGCTGACTCTGTATTCGATCTGGGGAAGTACATTGCCGTTGACTCTGTATTCGAGCTGGGGAAGTACATTGCCGTTGACTCTGTATTCGAGCTGGGGAAGTACATTGCCGTTGACTCTGTATCCGAGCTGGAGAAGTACATTGCCGTTGACTCTGTATCCGAGCTGGGGAAGTACATTGCCGTTGACTCTGTATCCGAGCTGGGGAAGTACATTGCCGTTGACTCTGTATTCGAGCTGGGGAAGTACATTGCCGTTGACTCTGTATTCGAGCTGAGGAAGTACATTGCCGTTGACTCTGTATTCGAGCTGGGGAAGTACATTGCCGTTGACTCTGTATTCGAGCTGGGGAAGTACATTGCCGTTGACTCTGTATTCGAGCTGGGGAAGTACATTGCCGTTGACTCTGTATTCGAGCTGAGGAAGTACATTGCCGTTGACTCTGTATTCGAGCTGGGGAAGTACATTGCCGTTGACTCTGTATTCGAGCTGGGGAAGTACATTTCCGTTGACTGTATTCGAGCTGGGGAAGTACATTGACACTGTATTCGAGCTGTAACGGTCGCCGAGCGAGTAAAGCAGTGACGCGTTGACTATATCTCTCGCTCCCTTAGTCGACTCGAACCGACTTTACCCGAACGAGCGTTACGGCTCAGTCTTATTCAATACCCACAAAATAAAGTGCTAACCGCGCCTAAAGAAGTTTTCACTTCAAAAAAAAAATAATAATAATAATAATAATGGGAACATATTCTAAAGCGTTTAGCAGTTCTTCGGTCGTTTCTCCGTTCCTGCGATCACCTCTAGAAACTGAACAGAAGTTTCTTAAGAGGATAACTGCGTTACAAGCCCCCGGGAATATGTAATGCAGATTAAGCAGCTTGGTACAAATTTTCATGAAAAATGTATTCTATAGGAGAATCTTATGGTCAAAGTACATCTGAGCTTTAGTTTTGAAATAAAGCAAAATAACTGCAATTTTTTCTTATATTTTTGTTGTCTCTTGTCATATATGAAATATCAATAGCAAAACTGAAATTTTTAAAGACTATAATCAAAACAATGATGGTGTGAAACCGCTTCAAGGAAAAGGCACCCTTTTAGTATAGTTGACCTATAGTCTGATTCAGTCACATCAGCCTCCTCGTAGAGTGTCTAATTTCTTTAGATGCCACTATCTATCATCAATGCGTTCTACAGCATCTAAATAATACAACATATAAGAAAATATTAGGAAAAGTACAACAATAAATAACAATAATACTTTGGTAGGTACCACAACAAGTCAGGAGGAGTTTAAGGGCGAGAGGAGTGAGCGACCGCGGATGATCCGAAGAAATACGTGGACCAAACTAGAAGGAGACCTGAGCACAGAAACAACCTCACAGACAGAGTTCAGGCAGTTCGAGAACGTGGAGAGAACAACCATCCTCCGGAGACATACAGACAACCTGATCATCGGGGAAGGAACTCTCATTGTAAGTCTGTCATACCATCATTATTTAGAGCATGCGTTGAGGGGTATACCTCCCCATGGGAGGTAAGTAGGGGAGCTAAGTATGTTCTGGCGCAGGGCTAAAGAGCAACAGGGATAGTATCCTTTTTCAGTGCAGGGGCAACTCAACCCTCCTACACCCCAAATTTTTTCATCCCTCTAAACCTCAATAAGTTTCCGCTCTCCCTCAAAACCCTACTTTTCTTTTTTATCCCATCCCACGTTTATGCCCCTATTTTTTTTTTAGCCCACTAGCGCTTCCAAGCGTCTAGAATTGCAATTAACTTTTGAATAACTAGCTAGGGTCAACTTTCAAAAAACAAAAATAATTTGTGACCTTACGGGGATTAAACTCACCCACCATTTTCCGTTTGGGAGGCTGACTTGCTATCTACACGACCATTGTGACATGCGTTGGTCAAGGTAGTGATAATGTAGGTATATAAACTAACGGCCGCGTATTATCACATTGGTATCACCAAGGTTCAGTTGTTTCTAGCCTTTTCACTTGAGCACATTTTTGATCGCCCCTCATCGAAAAATGTTTTTTCATTACAGTCCTACACTCTCATATAAGTTTCCGCTCCTCCATTTCAATGCCATTCTCGGGGAGGTAAACATTTCTCGTCTAGTTTTTCCCAAGCGTCAACATAATCGTAACAGAAAACACCTTTTTTGGTCACAAGGGGAAGTTGATCCTCAGTAAAGTATTTAGAGGTGTCCCTAAAGGCTGTTTTCGGAAGCACGCTAGCCATATAGTCAAGACTACGACTTAAAAAGCGATAAGAGTCGATAAATCGAAGCTTAACACCGTGCACATGCTTAGTGAAGCTTATATATTTCTCCTCGGTATTGGGAATCACATCAACCCGCTCTGAATCTTTAGCCAGCTCCATAACTATAATGTTTGCATCATAATTCGATAGATAATGAAAAATTACAGGTATATATGAGGGAGTTTTACACCGTATGTTGCAGCTATTACAGGCTCCTATATATTTTCCGGTCAAGTGGTCATGATCCTTAACTTTAGGATAAATCTCAGAGAAACTCCCTTCGCAAAGGTAACATTTTGATCCTTTTCCCACTTCATCTCTTCATCTTTTGTTATAATGATGGGAGTATTTTTTTAATAAATTTCTGAAATTTTGTAAGCTAATGACGATTCATTCATTCATTCTATCGATATAGAATAAATTTTGAAAAAAGTTTATGTTTATGTGTGTGTCTGTCTGTGGACGCGATAACTCCCGATAGATTGAACATATCAATAAAAAGTGATTATCGTAGGAGAAGGATTTGGGGAGAGAGAGCGTAAACTTAGTTTATCATAGATACTTCGAGGTGGGGAAGTGTATCGCCTGTGATTTATCGGCAATTTTTTTTTTACTTAATTATAATTATTTCATTTTTCCAGGATACATCAACCAACCACACAGACTACCCGAAACACAAACCTCTGAGAAGAGAAGAACCCAAAAAACTGAAGGATAATCTGACAACTGAAAAGGTAAACCTTGAGACGGAAACGAGCAGCAAGTCGGCTTTCGTACAGCACAGTCTCACAGGGAAAGTTGTCGTTTCAGACCGAAGGGACAACCTAACAACTATGGGGGACATGACCTTCGAAACATCCTCCAAGGCTGACTTTACTGAGAAGAGAACGGCCAGAGAAAAACCTATACGCCGTAGAACATGGACTAAACAGGATGGAGAGATATACTTTGAGACAACAAACGTTGAACAATTCAAAGAGCATCCGATAGTACCTGTAAGACAGATCAAGCTAGAGGATAATCTGACAACCGAAAAAGGAGTATTTCAAAGTACCACAACAACACAAGAATCATATGCACATATTGCAACAACCGCTATACAAAAACAGAAAAAGTATACAGACAACTTGAAATTGGAAGGAATCATTCATGTAACAAACAAAGCTAAAGATGACTATCCAGCACTGACCACAGAAAGACCTAAGCCGAAGAAACCAAAAGATAACCTCAAGCCACAAGGAGATTTTGAAAAACCACAAAAAAAAGAGGCTCCAAAGAAGGGTGATAGGGCACCCACAGTGAAACCTAAAGATAATCTAAAGCCAGAAGGGGATTTTGAGAGAAGCACGCCAGAAAAATTCGTACCATCTGAAAGGCCCAAACAGACACGACCAAAAGACAACTTAAAACAAGAAGGTCTATTCGAGAGACCAAAAGCTGAAGAGTATCAACCAGGGGAGCGAGCGACAGTGGTGAAGCACGAAGACAATTTAAAACCACAAGGAACCTTTGAGAAACGTACTCCGGAGAAATTTGTTCCAGCAGAGCGACGAAAACAGGTTCGCCCGAACGACAATTTGAAAGCACAAGGAGATTTCGAACGTCCCACACGGCAACAATACAGGCCTGGTGAGCGAGCGCCAGTGGTGAAGCACGAAGACAATTTAAAACCGGAGGGGGATTTTGAAAAACGTACTCCAGAGAAGTTCATTCCTGCGGAACGATCTCGACCCATCCGACCCGAAGACAACTTGAAGCTCGAAGGTGAGTTTGAAAAACCTTTAGCTAAAACGACACACCTCATTGGAGAAAGAGCTATGATTATTAAACATGAGGATAACCTAAAACAAGAAGGTCTATTCGAGAGACCAAAAGCTGAAGAGTATCAACCAGGGGAGCGAGCGACAGTGGTGAAGCACGAAGACAATTTAAAACCACAAGGAACCTTTGAGAAACGTACTCCGGAGAAATTTGTTCCAGCAGAGCGACGAAAACAGGTTCGCCCGAACGACAATTTGAAAGCACAAGGAGATTTCGAACGTCCCACACGGCAACAATACAGGCCTGGTGAGCGAGCGCCAGTGGTGAAGCACGAAGACAATTTAAAACCGGAGGGGGATTTTGAAAAACGTACTCCAGAGAAGTTCATTCCTGCGGAACGATCTCGACCCATCCGACACGAAGACAACTTGAAGCTCGAAGGTGAATTTGAAAAACCTTTAGCTAAAACGACACCCCTCATTGGAGAAAGAGCTATGATTATTAAACATGAGGATAACCTAAAACAAGAAGGTCTATTCGAGAGACCAAAAGCTGAAGAGTATCAACCAGGAGAGCGAGCGACAGTGGTGAAGCACGAAGACAATTTAAAACCACAAGGAACCTTTGAGAAACGTACTCCGGAGAAATTTGTTCCAGCAGAGCGACCAAAACAGGTTCGCCCGAACGACAATTTGAAAGCACAAGGAGATTTCGAACGTCCCACACCGCAACAATACCGGCCTGGTGAGCGAGCGCCAGTGGTGAAGCACGAAGACAATTTAAAACCGGAGGGGGATTTTGAAAAACGTACTCCAGAGAAGTTCATTCCTGCGGAACGATCTCGACCCATCCGACACGAAGACAACTTGAAGCTCGAAGGTGAATTTGAAAAACCTTTAGCTAAAACGACACCCCTCATTGGAGAAAGAGCTATGATTATTAAACATGAGGATAACCTAAAACAAGAAGGTCTATTCGAGAGACCAAAAGCTGAAGAGTATCAACCAGGAGAGCGAGCGACAGTGGTGAAGCACGAAGACAATTTAAAACCACAAGGAACCTTTGAGAAACGTACTCCGGAGAAATTTGTTCCAGCAGAGCGACCAAAACAGGTTCGCCCGAACGACAATTTGAAAGCACAAGGAGATTTCGAACGTCCCACACCGCAACAATACCGGCCTGGTGAGCGAGCGCCAGTGGTGAAGCACGAAGACAATTTAAAACCGGAGGGGGATTTTGAAAAACGTACTCCAGAGAAGTTCATTCCTGCGGAACGATCTCGACCCATCCGACACGAAGACAACTTGAAGCTCGAAGGTGAATTTGAAAAACCTTTAGCTAAAACGACACCCCTCATTGGAGAAAGAGCTATGATTATTAAACATGAGGATAACCTAAAACAAGAAGGTCTATTCGAGAGACCAAAAGCTGAAGAGTATCAACCAGGAGAGCGAGCGACAGTGGTGAAGCACGAAGACAATTTAAAACCACAAGGAACCTTTGAGAAACGTACTCCGGAGAAATTTGTTCCAGCAGAGCGACCAAAACAGGTTCGCCCGAACGACAATTTGAAAGCACAAGGAGATTTCGAACGTCCCACACCGCAACAATACCGGCCTGGTGAGCGAGCGCCAGTGGTGAAGCACGAAGACAATTTAAAACCGGAGGGGGATTTTGAAAAACGTACTCCAGAGAAGTTCATTCCTGCGGAACGATCTCGACCCATCCGACACGAAGACAACTTGAAGCTCGAAGGTGAATTTGAAAAACCTTTAGCTAAAACGACACCCCTCATTGGAGAAAGAGCTATGATTATTAAACATGAGGATAACCTAAAACAAGAAGGTCTATTCGAGAGACCAAAAGCTGAAGAGTATCAACCAGGAGAGCGAGCGACAGTGGTGAAGCACGAAGACAATTTAAAACCACAAGGAACCTTTGAGAAACGTACTCCGGAGAAATTTGTTCCAGCAGAGCGACCAAAACAGGTTCGCCCGAACGACAATTTGAAAGCACAAGGAGATTTCGAACGTCCCACACCGCAACAATACCGGCCTGGTGAGCGAGCGCCAGTGGTGAAGCACGAAGACAATTTAAAACCGGAGGGGGATTTTGAAAAACGTACTCCAGAGAAGTTCATTCCTGCGGAACGATCTCGACCCATCCGACACGAAGACAACTTGAAGCTCGAAGGTGAATTTGAAAAACCTTTAGCTAAAACGACACCCCTCATTGGAGAAAGAGCTATGATTATTAAACATGAGGATAACCTAAAACAAGAAGGTCTATTCGAGAGACCAAAAGCTGAAGAGTATCAACCAGGAGAGCGAGCGACAGTGGTGAAGCACGAAGACAATTTAAAACCACAAGGAACCTTTGAGAAACGTACTCCGGAGAAATTTGTTCCAGCAGAGCGACCAAAACAGGTTCGCCCGAACGACAATTTGAAAGCACAAGGAGATTTCGAACGTCCCACACCGCAACAATACCGGCCTGGTGAGCGAGCGACAGTGGTGAAGCACGAAGACAATTTAAAACCGGAGGGGGATTTTGAAAAACGTACTCCAGAGAAGTTCATTCCTGCGGAACGATCTCGACCCATCCGACACGAAGACAACTTGAAGCTCGAAGGTGAATTTGAAAAACCTTTAGCTAAAACGACACCCCTCATTGGAGAAAGAGCTATGATTATTAAACATGAGGATAACCTAAAACAAGAAGGTCTATTCGAGAGACCAAAAGCTGAAGAGTATCAACCAGGAGAGCGAGCGACAGTGGTGAAGCACGAAGACAATTTAAAACCACAAGGAACCTTTGAGAAACGTACTCCGGAGAAATTTGTTCCAGCAGAGCGACCAAAACAGGTTCGTCCGAACGACAATTTGAAAGCACAAGGAGATTTCGAACGTCCGACACGACAACAATACAGGCCTGGTGAGCGAGCGCCAGTGGTGAAGCACGAAGACAATTTAAAACCGGAGGGGGATTTTGAAAAACGTACTCCAGAGAAGTTCATTCCTGCGGAACGATCTCGACCCATCCGACACGAAGACAACTTGAAGCTCGAAGGTGAATTTGAAAAACCTTTAGCTAAAACGACACCCCTCATTGGAGAAAGAGCTATGATTATTAAACATGAGGATAACCTAAAACAAGAAGGTCTATTCGAGAGACCAAAAGCTGAAGAGTATCAACCAGGAGAGCGAGCGACAGTGGTGAAGCACGAAGACAATTTAAAACCACAAGGAACCTTTGAGAAACGTACTCCGGAGAAATTTGTTCCAGCAGAGCGACCAAAACAGGTTCGCCCGAACGACAATTTGAAAGCACAAGGAGATTTCGAACGTCCCACACCGCAACAATACCGGCCTGGTGAGCGAGCGCCAGTGGTGAAGCACGAAGACAATTTAAAACCGGAGGGGGATTTTGAAAAACGTACTCCAGAGAAGTTCATTCCTGCGGAACGATCTCGACCCATCCGACACGAAGACAACTTGAAGCTCGAAGGTGAATTTGAAAAACCTTTAGCTAAAACGACACCCCTCATTGGAGAAAGAGCTATGATTATTAAACATGAGGATAACCTAAAACAAGAAGGTCTATTCGAGAGACCAAAAGCTGAAGAGTATCAACCAGGGGAGCGAGCGACAGTGGTGAAGCACGAAGACAATTTAAAACCACAAGGAACCTTTGAGAAACGTACTCCGGAGAAATTTGTTCCAGCAGAGCGACCAAAACAGGTTCGCCCGAACGACAATTTGAAAGCACAAGGAGATTTCGAACGTCCGACACGACAACAATACAGGCCTGGTGAGCGAGCGCCAGTGGTGAAGCACGAAGACAATTTAAAACTGGAGGGGGATTTCGAAAAACGTACTCCAGAGAAGTTCATTCCTGCGGAACGATCTCGACCCATCCGACCCGAAGACAACTTGAAGCTCGAAGGTGAATTTGAAAAACCTTTAGCTAAAACGACACCCCTCATTGGAGAAAGAGCTATGATTATTAAACATGAGGATAATCTGAAGATGGAAGGCAAGTTTGAGAAACACGAAGACAATTTAAAGGTGGAGGGTGAATTTCGGAAACGAATATTGGAAGATTTGTGTTATGAGGCAGAAAAGTCGGAAGTCACAGTTCATGAAGATAATTTGAAGATGGAAGGACAGTTCTATAGTGAGAAAAGGCATGACTATAAGTATGTAAGGGGCGAAAGAGTGGAAGCAAGAAACAAGGAAGACAATCTTATAGTTGAAGGGAATATTGAAACATACAGATCTCGAAACGACTTTATCGACACTAGAGATGAAAGTGTCATCGTCAAGAGACAAGAAGATAACCTGCAAATGGAAGGAGAGTTCATCGATATGAGAAGGAGGGACGATTACACTTGTGTCAGAAGAGAGGAGAGGTCCGATGTCAAAACTAATGAAGAAGGCTCTTTTGAAACATGTCGGACAAGTGACGACTACAGACATAAAATTACACAAAGGCCGTATAAACCTGGTGAAAGACCTCCTATCGTTAGACATGAAGATAATCTGCGACCTGAGGGAGAGTTCCAAGGAAGAGAACAGAATCCATACCTGTCTGGGGAGAGAGCCAAACCTATCAGGCATGGAGACAATTTGAAACCTGAGGGAGACTTTTACAGACACATACCTGAAGAATATAAACGGGGAGATAGAGCGCCTATTGTGAACCACCTAGACAACTTAAGGCCTGAGGGAGACTTCGATAGACCCAAACCTGAAGGATACAAACCGGGAAGCAGAGCACCTATTGTGAAGCATCCGGATAATCTGCGACCTGAGGGAGAGTTCCAAGGAAGAGAACAGAATCCATACCTGTCTGGGGAGAGAGCCAAACCTATCAGGCATGGAGACAATTTGAAACCTGAGGGAGACTTTTACAGACACATACCTGAAGAATATAAACGGGGAGATAGAGCGCCTATTGTGAACCACCTAGACAACTTAAGGCCTGAGGGAGACTTCGATAGACCCAAACCTGAAGGATACAAACCGGGAAGCAGAGCACCTATTGTGAAGCATCCGGATAACTTGAGGCCTGAGGGAGAGTTCCAAGGAAGAGAACAGAATCCATACCTGTCTGGGGAGAGAGCCAAACCTATCAGGCATGGAGACAATTTGCGACCTGAGGGAGACTTTTACAGACACATACCTGAAGAATATAAACGGGGAGATAGAGCGCCTATTGTAAACCACCTAGACAACTTGAGGCCTGAGGGAGACTTCGATAGACCCAAACCTGAAGGATACAAACCGGGAAGCAGAGCGCCTATTGTGAAGCATCCGGATAACTTGAGGCTTGAGGGAGACTTCGAAAGACGAAAAACATACTCCGTAGGCCCCGGGGACAGAGCTTCTGTTGTAAGACATCCAGATAATCTTAAAATAGAAGGTACATTTGCCCGTCCGGTAAGACAAACATTGAGTCCCGGGGAAAGGCCGAAACCAATTAAACCTAAAGATAACCTGAAACTAGAAGGAGATATGGAGAAGCCACATCTAGTCCGTTATGTTCCAGCTGATCGATCAAACATTATAAAGCATCCCGACAACTTAAAGACAGAGGGAGAGTTTCTTGGGAGGCGAAGCCAAGATTATACTCATACGAGAGGGGAACGCATGGAAATAGTTAAACATAGCGATAATTTGAAAATGGAAGGTGATTTTCATGAAATTAAGAAATTAAAAGAAGATTTCAGGCCTGGAAAATGTGAATCGCCTATTGGCAAGAGGCCGGAAGACTCACTAAAGATTGGAGATGGCGAAATGGAACTAATGACTACTAATAACAGAACATTCACTAAACAAAATGTGGACAAGTCAGCATTGTCAATCACTCATCGTAGTCACACCGAATCTAAAATCATTTTAGGCGAAGATTCTGAATCAGTTGTACACAGAGAAAGGAATGTAAAAAACTTGGTAGATCGAAAGCAAAATATTCGTCAAGAGAAAACCGATGTTAAAAACATTTCAGATCAGTCATCGACAATCATCAATGAAGAGGCAAGAAAACGGGAGGAAAACTTTGAAAGAAAAGTTTTAGAAGAAAGAAGAATACAAAACGAACAATTTCGGAAGAAAGATTTGACAAGCGTCACTGAGCTTGACTCCTCAAACAAGACTCAAAATATGTCACACCAAACGACGCATAGGGAAGAAACTCGTTCCATAGGAAGCCAATCCACTTCGCAATCCCAGCGTAGCGTAACACAAGAGGAAACTGTAATGAGTAAGACATTTCATCAAGAGCAACGATCTCATGAGAATTCCAGCAGTGCAAGGAGTCACCAGGTCAGTGGAGGAGACAACATGAGGAGCCACCATCAGACCAGCTCTGAGATGCTACATACGCTAGAGGGTAAACCTCCTACCCCTCAGAGGGACACGGGGGCAGAAAGAGGCCATCATAGGAAGAGCGTCATAACAAGCTCATCGGCAGATGTCAGCAACTCTGTCCTACACAGAAAGGGCATCCAAACTTCTTCAGAATCTATCCACAACATATCTTCATCCTCAACTGCATCCATTCAAAGAAAAAGTATCCAAAACATCGATGGTCAATTCCTGGGCCCGATTTCTCAGGATAGGAAAAGCTTGAGTAGCCTTCATCGACAGGGGATTTCATCTACTCACGATGGACACTTAAGCACGATCTCCCGAAGAGCCGACTCCATCAGTCTGGGCACCGGCAAGTTCTATGGGCAAAGTGAGGCAAAGTCTTACGGAAATTTTACCACATCAGAGCAAGTTACCCGAGTCAAGTCGAGCAATACATCTAATATAACCTTTGGAGAGAATGAACGACATATCACTTCATCTTCTTACCGAAATGAGTTCATCCCCAGGGTTACTGGGCCATGTCCAGCATCTTTGATTGAACATAGAAAGGACAAGGCACAGTTCAAAAATACAAGGAACACGACTAAACATAGCTATTACATTCCGAAAGTCTGAAGTCATTCCTGACTGTAGTGTAAAAAAATCCTTCCACACTGAGGTTAAAAATAAAATCAAAATACGTAAATAATTTAAGTCTTAATATTTTTCCCTTAACAAAAATATAATGCATCGTTTATTGATCCATGAATAGTAATAAGACATTTCTGACAATAAAGGATTTCGTATGATCAACAATTCCTTCCTTTAAAATACTAGATGAGAAAAAACATATACTAATAAATAACAGAATTTAAGAATATGCACATCATTTTTTGAACAAATTCTTTTCATTAACTTTTTCTAAACTATCTTGGAAGATGGGCTGCTAATCCCTTTAATAATACAGATACATTACGATCTGCATAAAAAAATGTAAATATGTATTGTTCATTCAAATTAATCACAAAAACCTTTTTCATTGTTTAACTTTCTGATCACTAAACCTGGGAAGGTAAAATTTAGGCCCACAATAGAGTCGGGCACATGACCATCAGAGTGACGAAAGAGCGCTCTGGTAGTAATGAAAGTAAAATAAAATATATAGTTTTTAACTCTTAATGGTTGCTATATTTCAGGGGTTATTTACATTTTATTTTTGTTATTTATTATACTTAACCATAATGCCGTTGATACATACCAGGATTGAGATACTTCTTTGCTAAATTGTTTACCACTTCGTGGTTGTTACCACATACAATTACTATAATCGTTGTAACACAATTACTATAATCGTTGTAACACAATTACTATAATCGTTGTAATTAACTTATTCCATGTCTAACTATAATTAATTTTATATGATTTATTTTACTGCATTTATACTTTTGTGTAACTATTTATTATATAATCGCTTCATATAAATAAATGTTTGAAAAGTTTCATTTTATATGTTTATTTCTTTTAATATTTCCTATGACTGCGAGATCATGTCTTTCAAATGTATTTCTTTAAATGTTAACATGATCAATTTAAGAAATATTTCTACAATACTATTAAATTATTAAAATGAAGTGTGATCAGATTTTGTCCATGAAAAGGGGTAGAATTTTATTTTGTCTTTTTTTTTACTTTTTTCAATACTATTGAAACATAGTTTGGTTTCATTTATTTTTTCAAGTAATACTTTTTTGCAAATTGGTAAGTTATTTGCTTCAATCTCTTTGGGGACAGCCAATGGGCTCTTCCCTTTTTTTTTTTTAAACATCCATGAAAATTTGCAGTCCTAATTCGTCGATTTCGTTAATTGTTTTTTTGTATGAAACTTGGCCTATCTGAAACTAGATAAAGTTTGAATTAAAAAAATCCTAGTCTGAACTCATAAATCCAATGGAACGGTGAATGGCGTCACTCAAAATCCCACTTTTGGAACCCAAAAATCGACTTCTTTTATGACAATTGTAACTTGGTCTATCTAAAACTAGATAAAATTGTTAATACCTAAAGCAAATAAATAATATAATTGATAGAAGGTAATTGAAAACAAAATAAAGTGGACTGTATATAGGTTAACGAAACAAATTATAATAATGAAAAAAAATACTAAATGAATGGAAACAAAACGAAACGAATCAAATATAAGAAATGATAAAACAAATAATACTAAAATGTGCGGGGTAGGTGAGCGGTCGCGTGGAGACGCCAAAGAGCTGCCTCGTCACAATGCGTCTGGGTTGAGGGTCCGTCTTCTGGGGCTTCTTGACCAATACCTGCAGCAAGGGCTGAGGGCAGGCACTGGTCGAGGTGGTGGTGAGTTGTGCAGCAAAGGGCTGAGGGCACCTCTCTACAGACAGCCAGACTGCACTTGACTCGTCAGGTTAACTGAACAACAATGGCCACCGTGACCTCTAGTGGCCACTATACAAAGTACATGCACTTTACACATGGCGTCACCCCCTCCACATATACCCCATAGTCTTTATAAAGTTTATTTCACTTTTCGGCCTTAACAAAAATATCAATTAAAAAATCGATGTCTGTAATCATAAATTCGATGAAACGGCCTATCAGACGTTTCCTAAAATCCTGCTTCTAAGTCTAACTTATTGCGTGACAGATTCTATTGTCACACTTTGAACTAGCTTTATCTTAGGCTGCTATATGTGGGGTGCTATATTGAACGATGTTCTATTATATAAGGTTAAAAACAGAGATGGGCATAATCGTAATCAATGATTAAATGATTACCAGAGAAAAAAAAATTAATCAGCATTGCTATTTTATACTTGATACTATCGCACTGTGAATCTAGCTAAAATGAAACATGATTACATGATTATAATCGTAATCGGAGATCGTGATTACGATTGCAATCATGTAATCATACAATCATAATCATGTAATCATAATCATGTAATCATAATCAAGTAATCCTGTTATGACAATCACTGTAATCATAATCATTTAATTGTAGACCTCCTCAAGTTAACCCTAGACAACTAACTTCTAGTAACACAGTGTCCATGAGAACCGCCAACAGACCTAACACACGGAACTTTATTTCCCCATACGATCTTACTCATATCCAAGACGAAGAAACAAGTAGAACAGCACAATTAGAACAACAAGTAGCAACTCTTACAGAAAGACTTGAAACTTTTTTAGAACAAGGCAACGACCCTCAGGATCGTG
The DNA here is from genome assembly GCA_963662175.1 of Aradus depressus. Classification (NCBI taxonomy): domain Eukaryota; kingdom Metazoa; phylum Arthropoda; class Insecta; order Hemiptera; family Aradidae; genus Aradus; species Aradus depressus. The sequence continues at coordinate 43,122,376 of OY759218.1, read as the reverse complement.
TAAGCCCACAGAACTAGATATAAATTTAGTAAGTAAAACATTACCCTACTATCTAGACAACATAGGTAGAAAATGGTTGATGGATACAGGTTCATCCTGTAACTACATTAACCCCGAGTCAGTACCACCAGGTAACAAAAAATTTAAAGAGGAATTCACCCTCAACACCCCAACTGGAATAGGAAAAGGCAATGAATTTATTCAATTAGATTTAAATAATATATTTCAAATACCGCTAACGGCAAAATTTTATATTTACAAATTTTCAAATAGGTATGATATTTTGTTAGGTCATGAGACTATGCAAAAGCTAAGCATGTCCTTGAATTTTCAAACAAAAACATTATAAAATAATGATAAAAAATTACCATTGCAATTTGAAGTAGAAACTCCTGAATTACATTTAAAAGAAGGAGTAAATATTGTTACTTTGCCGATACAAGGCAACGCGAGAGACCAAAGTCTCATGTTAGTTAATGAAAATGTAGGACCTAAATATACCATAAAAGAAGGTATAAACAAGGTAGTAGATAATAGAATAACTATTGTAACTTGCCCAGAGGCCATGACCATTTTTCCTGAGCCTATGGAAGTAGAGGAAGTCCTCAGTGTTTCTGACAAATTATCAGACCTAGTAATGACCAATAGTCCCGAAAGGTCAATGTTAGAACAAATAAAGGAACAAGTACCTTACATGATACGAACAGAACATTGAACACAGAATTCTGAGGAGAAACAAAAAAGTATTGAATTAGTAAATTTCCGGAGATTATAAAAAGAGAACAGGATAGACTTAGCGCTACCAATTTATTAAGACATACCATAAGAACCAAAGACGATTTGCCAGTCTACACCCCACTCGTACGCTTCCCTCGCCTAGCTAGTAGCGGGAGCAGTGAAGGGTCAACTGAACCCTACACAAAAATCGAATTATTTGTTTTTCACAAAAAGTCGAGCTAACTTCACATATCCCATTCTTCAAATTTCTCGTTTCTTAACGGTTTGTAGACTTAATATTTGTTAAAACTAATAGAGAGCGATAGGATTATCTGAATTCTACACAAAAATCTAAATAAAAATGAGTTTTTCACAAAAAGTCGAGCTAACTTCATATATCCCATTCTTCAAATTTCTCGTTTTTTAACGGTTAATAGACTTAATATTTGTTAAAACTAATAGAGAGCGATAGGATTATCTGAATCCTACACAAAAATCTAAATAAAAATGAGTTTTTCACAAAAAGTCGAGCTAACTTCATATATCCCATTCTTCAAATTTCTCGTTTTTTAACGGTTTGTAGACTTAATATGTGTTAAAACTAATAGAGAGCGATAGGATTATCTGAATCCTACACAAAAATCTAAATAAAAATGAGTTTTTCACAAAAAGTCGAGCTAACTTCATATATCCCATTCTTCAAATTTCTCGTTTTTTAACGGTTTGTAGACTTAATATTTGTTAAAACTAATAGAGAGCGATAGGATTATCTGAATCCCACACAAAAATCTAAATAAAAATGAGTTTTTCACAAAAAATCGAGCTAACTTCATATATCCCATTCTTCAAATTTCTCGTTTTTTAACGGTGTGTAGACTTAATATTTGAGTAGGCTAATTGCAAAGTGCGCTAAATCGATTTTTTGAAAAAAAATGAGTTTGGGCTATCGTTGGATTCAGAATGGCGTTCGCTACAATTCTGTCATGGTTTCACGTTGCAAAACTCGCTAAAAATCTATTTAAATGAAGTTTGAAGTAATGTGGCTGTGCCAAAACGCGCTAAAACCCATGATTCCCCCCGGCGCAAAACGAGCTAAAAACATTCCTGTTGCAAAAGTCGCCAAAAGCCATCTTGATAAATGTTAGCCTAGATGAGTGCAAAAGCAAAACGCGCCATATTTTATGATGGCTCCAATCCACCACACTTTTCACGTCTGTTTCTCGTTTTTTTCTTATCTTTCTTCCATCCTCTTTGTTATTATTTTAACTTTATCATATTGCTAGGATTGGTACGTCACCTGTAAAGTTATTCCAAATCCTCAGACCTATCTTGATAAATTTCAAAAGTATACAACAATCATTCGTCTAGGTATAGCCTGTGACGTTTTAGACTGGAAGGAAGCAAGTGACAAGTTTTTTAAGGCGACTACATCTTGGCATTTCAAATTTCAAAAAACTAAAAAAATGTTACTTACTAAAGGAACTACACAGTGAGGCGTGTTAGACCAGGGAGAACCCTGCTATAATTTCGAGGCTGGGGAACCAAAATTGGTTACAAAAAAAAAACAGATCTATACGCAAAGTTAAATTGCAAAAAGTCACAAGAGGGGTTGAAGTTAAACCGGCAAAATTAACAGATGTGTTGAGACTTTTGGAATTGCACTACGGAGAAAAGTGAATGGAAAATCCTAAACTTGAATATTATCCAGGGGTTTTCAATGCCCAATCATCCGCTACCGCACAACCTAATCAGAACTATGAGGAGGAATGAGACGAAGTAGTCCTGGAATTTGATGTCATTGGAAATCACATCGTGGGATCAACTTCATGAAATTGAAGAGAGCATGGAGAAGAACCAGAAGAGACAGACTTTGATTTGATGTAGAATGACTGCGAAGAGATGATTTGAAATGTTTTGTACTCTGAAATTATTTTATACTTAGTTTAAAAATTGTATTATTACTATCCTCTTTTTATAATAAAATACTTTCACGTTTTACTATAAATTTTGCACCAAATTCATTTTTTTTTAATTAGTAAAATAATTGTCTATCAAAAAATTAACTTTTATTAAAAGAATCACCCACGTAAACTCAAAATTAGCGCCTTACTGGACTTTAGGACACTAAAATTGGCGAGTTTTACAACAGGACAGATTTTGCAGATGGATGACCCTACTGAAGCATAAAGCTTCAAAAACTATTACTGCTGCAAAATGAGCTAATTCCAAAATTAAACTTGAAATAACAATTTTTTCTGCATTGGAAAAATGTTGAAATTTGCAGGACAAATCTCACGATTTTTAGTGATTTAAAGAAGAAAAAAAACGGGGTACAGTAACACGCCTGGATCAATGGCTATCCGTTTTTGCGTTTTTCTTGCTTCCACTTGGAAGCACTTTAGCGCACTTTGCAAATGGTCTCCTCATATGAAATAAATCAAAGATGTCAATATTAAATATATGAATAAAAATAGCTCTTTCGTCACTCTGGTGGACGTGAGCCCGACTCTACTCTGGGAGTCCTAAATTTTGCCTACCCTAAATTTTTATTCACCTAGGGTAGGGGTCATTAACGAGTCCCTGTCATCGTACAGGCTCGGGACCATCGCTTAACGTCCCATCCGAAGGACGGCTTGCTTAGGTTTATTTTACCTCCAGATAAAATAAACTAAGGGCCTCGGCCGGGTTTCGAACCCACGATCTTAAGCTCAGAAGGCAAGCATGCATAGTGAGCCTATTTCGACCAAAATGAAATCAGATCTAATAACTTAGATCATTTTGCTAACGCACATGTAACATCTGCATCTCAAATTTCTAGTTCCTGGCTACAATCGTTACCTAGAACGAATTAGTCAATTAACATTTCAGCTCCCCTTCCAAAATCGACAGTTTGGCCACCCCCCCCCCCCCCCCCAACCCCCACCCCCCCAAAAAAAGTGCCACCCTTAGAGGGTCTGAAATTTAAATATAAAATTTCTAGTCTATACATTCATTACATCGGCAGTTTTGGGGAGTTTTGAGTTGAACCCCCTCCTCTTCGGCTGTTTCCGCTGAAAATTAATAGGTGTCGTCCTTGGAGGGTTCTAGATACACATATAAAATTCCGTGTCGATACATTAATTCTATCGGGAGTTATCGTGTTAGGCACATATCGTGTTAGAGCCCCTCGTCTTTGGTCCTCCCTTCTCTCGACCGATTCCAAAGAAAAATGTATACATGCCATCCTTAATGGGTCTGGAATTGAAATATAAAATTTCATGACGATAAATTCATTACATCGGCAGATATTGGGATTTTCGAGTTGAGCCTCATCTGGTCCCGTCCACTTGGGCTGTGGGATAGACAGTGGTGCGGCCTGGTGGACTACAATAGAATTGTTCGTACGAACTCTTCTAATTTTAGTGTTTACTTCAATATAATTCATGTATGCGTGTGAATAAAATTATGTAAAGTTTTCCTATAGGTGGTGGTGATGGATCTGTAGTTATTTATATAACTAAACAATTTTTAAACATTTTAAATATTCTTTGCTAGAGCAATCCATGAAGTGCCTTCTCGGATTCATTGTCAACAGTGTTATATATACTCAGTGATGTCCAACTCCATTTCATCTAAGAGTGTTCAGATCTTAGCCTTTAACTGAAAATGGTTAGGATTTCGACATTCTTCTCAAAAATATATATATATCAGGTTATGGTCATTAATGAGTCCCTGACATCGTACAGGCTCGGGACCATCGCTTAACGTCCCATCCGAAGGACGGCTTGCTTAGGTTTATTTTACCTCCAGATAAAATAAACTAAGGGCCTCGGCCGGGTTTCGAACCCACGATCTTAAGCTCAGAAGGCAAGCATGCATAGTGAGCCTATTTCGACCAAAATGAAATCAGATCTAATAACTTAGATCATTTTGCTAACGCACATGTAACATCTGCATCTCAAATTTCTAGTTCCTGGCTACAATCGTTACCTAGAACGAATTAGTCAATTAACATTTCAGCTCCCCTTCCAAAATCGACAGTTTGGCCACCCCCCCCCCCCCCAACCCCCACCCCCCCCAAAAAAAGTGCCACCCTTAGAGGGTCTGAAATTTAAATATAAAATTTCTAGTCTATACATTCATTACATCGGCAGTTTTGGGGAGTTTTGAGTTGAACCCCCTCCTCTTCGGCTGTTTCCGCTGAAAATTAATAGGTGTCGTCCTTGGAGGGTTCTAGATACACATATAAAATTCCGTGTCGATACATTAATTCTATCGGGAGTTATCGTGTTAGGCACATATCGTGTTAGAGCCCCTCGTCTTTGGTCCTCCCTTCTCTCGACCGATTCCAAAGAAAAATGTATACGTGCCATCCTAAATGGGTCTGGAATTGAAATATTAAATTTCATGACGATACATTCATTACATCGGCAGATATTGGGAGTTTCGAGTTGAACCTTATCTGGTCCCGTCCACTTGGGCTGTGGGATAGACAGTGGTGCGGCCTGGTGGACTACAATAGAATTGTTCGTACGAACTCTTCTAATTTTAGTGTTTACTTCAATATAATTCATGTATGCGTGTGAATAAAATTATGTAAAGTTTTCCTATAGGTGGTGGTGATGGATCTGTAGTTAATTATATAACTAAACAATTTTTAAACATTTTAAATATTCTTTGCTAGAGCAATCCATGAAGTGCCTTCTCGGATTCATTGTCAACAGTGTTATATATACTCAGTGATGTCTAACTCCATTTCATCTAAGAGTGTTCAGATCTTAGCCTTTAACTGAAAATGGTTAAGATTTCGACATTCTTGTCAAAAATATATATATGTTACAGTCAAAGTATGAATTCAGTCAATGTATACACAAACTAGTCAATGTATACATTTGCTGAATTCTCTAGTCGAAGTGTACTTAAACTAAAATATGCATACTTTCACTAGTGGATGTATACACTTACGTCTATGCCTTAGTGAAAGTATAAATAGCTACCATTAATAATGTACACTTTTATAGGTATATTTATTTAATATAGTATATTTATTAATATAGTATATTTATTAATAAATAGGTATATTTATTTTTTCATTCATATTCAAAAGATCCATTTTAATATTGTTTACAAATGTTATATTTTATGTTATTGTTGCATTTTTCCTAGATATTTATATTGTAAAATAAATTTTGAAGTTTAGTTTTAGTTTTTTTTTTTACAAAAACCTTTTTTTCTCATTTATTTATACTTTCACTAAGGAACACTAGAAAATGTATACATTGTCTAGTAAATGTATACATTCTCTAGCAATAGTGTTCATTTTTATAATCAATTGATACTTCCACTAAAACGGCTAGTTAATGTATACATTGACTAGTTTGTGTATACATTCACTGGAATTCACACTTTGACTGCAACATGTATATCAGGTTATGGTCATTAATGAGTCCCTGACATCGTACAGGCTCGGGACCATCGCTTAGCGTCCCATCCGAAGGACGGCTTGCTTAGGTTTATTTTATTTACCTCAAGATAAAATAAACTAAGGGCCTCGGCCGGGTTTCGAACCCACGATCTTAAGCTCAGAAGGCAAGCATGCATAGTGAGCCTATTTCAACCAAAATGAAATCAGATCTAATAACTTAGATCATTTTGCTAACGCACATGTAACATCTTCATCTCAAATTTCTAGTTCCTGGCTACAATCGTTACCTAGAACGAATTAATCAATTAACATTTCAGCTCCCCTTCCAAAACCGACCGTTTAGCCACACCCCCCCCTGGGATTTTCGAGTTGAGCCTCATCTGGTCCCTGTCCACTTGGGCTGTGGGATAGACAGTGGTGCGGCCTGGAGGACTACAATAGAACTGTTCGTACAAACTCTTGTCATTTTAGTGTTTTATTCAATATAATACATGTATGCATGTGAATATGATTATTTAAAATTTTTTTATAGTGGTGGGGATAAATTTGTAATTAATTATGTAACCAAACAATTTTTAAACTTTTTGAATTGAATACATTCCTGTTGCAAAAGTCGCCAAAAGCCATCTTGACAAATGTTAGCCTAGATGAGTCCAAAAGCAAAACGCGCTATATTTTATGATGACTCCAATCCACCTCACTTTTCACGTCTGTTTCTCGTTTTTTTAAAAAATATTTCTTCTATCCTCTTTGTCATTATTACATGATATTCATGCTGGAGTATTGGCTGCTGCATGAAGCTCCCAAAAATATTGAAAAATACTGCTTTATTTCCCGATCGTTGGCCACTCCTACATACCCCCCGACAGGTTGTTTGGTAATTTGTAGAGAGAATTCAAATCCCTAAGCATTATTCCAAATCCTCAGACCTACCTTGATGTATTTCAAAAGTACACCACAATCATTCCTCTAGGTGTAGACTGGGACGTTTTAGACGGGAAGGAAGCAAGTGACAAGTTTTTTAAGGCGACTACGTCTTGGCATTTCAAATTTCAAAAAGCTAAAAAAATTGTACTTACAAAAGGAACTACACAACGAGGCGTGTTAGTCCAGGGAGAACCCTGCTATAATTTCGAAACTGGGGAACCAAAATTGGTTACCAAAAAAAACAGATCTATACGCAATGTTAAATTGCAAAAAGTCACAAGAGGGGTTGAAGTTAAACCGGCAAAATTAACAGATGTGTTGAGACTTTTGGAATTGCACTACGGAGAAAAGTGGATGAAAAATCCCCAACTTGAATATTATTCAGAGGTTTTCAGTGCCCAATCATCCACTCGAAGCACATCATCCGCTATCGCACTACCTAATCAGAACGATGGGGAGGAAGGGACCGAAGTAGTCCTGGAATTTGGTGTCATTGGAAATCAAGTTCACATCGTGGGAGCAACTTCAGGAAATTCAAGAGAGTATGGGGAAGTACCAGAAGAGACAGACTTTGATTTGATGGAGAGTGACTGCGAAGAAATGATTTGAAATGTTTTATAGTTTCAAATTATTTCATAATTAGTTTAAACTTTGTATTATTATTATCCTCTTTTTATATTAAAATACTTTCACGTTTTACTATAAATTTTGCACCAAATTCATTTTTTTAAATTAATAAAATATTTTCTATCAAAAAATTAGGTTTTATTAAAAGAATCACCTATGTAAGCTCAAAATTAGCTCCTTACTGGGACTTTAGGACACTAAAATTGGTGTTTTCCAACAGGACAGATTTTGCAGATGGCTGACCCTACAGAAGCAAAAAGCTTCAAAAACCTATTACTGCTGCAAAATGAGCTAATTCCAAATTTAAATTTGAAATAACAATTTTTTGTACATTGGAAAAATGTTGAAATTTTGCAGGACAAGTCTTACGATTTTTAGTGATAAAAAAAAAAAAAAAATAGGTACAGTAACTCGCCTGGATCAATGGCTATCAGTTTTTTGCGTTTTTCTTGCTTTCACTTGGAAGCACTTTAGCGCACTTTGCAAGTGGCCTACTCATTTGTTAAAACTAATAGAGAGCGATAGGATTATCTGAATCCCACACAAAAATCTAAATAAAAATGAGTTTTTCACAAAAAGTCGAGCTAACTTCATATATCCCATTCTTCAAATTTCTCGTTTTTTAACAGTTTGTAGACTTAATATTTGTTAAAACTAATGGAGAGCAATAGGATTATCTGAATCCTACACAAAAATCGAAATAAAAATGTGTTTTTCACAAAAAGTCGAGCTAACTTCATAAATCCCATTCTTCAAATTTCTCGTTTTTTAACAGTAACAAGTAACTACGAGTAACAAGTAAATACTGGTAACAAGTATTTTCTAGTAGCAAGCAACTAATGGTAACAAGTAATTACTAGTAAAAAGTAACTGCTGGTAACAAGTACCTACTGGTAACAAGTAATTACTAGTAACAAGTAACTACTGGTAACAAGTAATTACTAGAAAAAAGGAACTGCTGGTAACAAGTAACTACTAGTAACAAGTAATTACTAGTAACAAGTAACTACTGTTAACAAGTAATTACTAGTAACAAGTAATTACTAGTAACAAGTAATTACTGGTAACAAGTAAGTACAGTAATACTGGTATGAAATAATTTTGAGAAAGAGAAGAGAGTGTGATCTGTAAGCGTGGTTGATAAAGAAGTCCTGTAATGGCCACATCACTTATGTATATTATTAGGTTCGTTGCTATTAGTTACCATTTAAAAATTACTTAGGTATATTCCCTTTTAGACTCATGTCAGCAACATGTTGCTATGTCCAGGGGGAAATAGGTCTCAATTTTCGTTTGGTATCGGCCAAAAATCTAATCGAACTTCATATATCCCATTCTTCAAATTTTTCGATTTTTAACGGTTTATAGACTTAATATTTGTTAAAACGGATAGAGAACAACCGGATAATCTGAATCCTACACAAAAATCGAAATAAAAAAGTGTTTTTCATAAAAAGTCGAGCGAACCTTATAAATCCCATTCATATATCCCAATAACTGCCGATGTAATGAATGTATCAATATCAAATTTCGTATTTAAAATTAAAATTCCCTGAAGGACATAACCAGTCAAATTTCAGCGATATCGGCTGAAGGGAGGGGGGAGTTCCGGGGAGGGGGCTCAATTCTAAAATCGCAATAACTGCCGATGTAATGAATGTATCAACAAATATGTAATGAATGTATCAACAAATATGTAATGAATGTATCAACAAATATGTAATGAATGTATCAACAAATATGTAATGAATGTATCATTGTATATAATTATATACAACATATTTGAACAAATGAAACATTTTATATCATTTTCAGATTTTGTTAAACATTATATTTTCTAAAAAAATCAAATTGAACGTGTACGAAGAATTCGAAGTTGGTCGACCTTGTCTTTCGCATCCTCTTTTTTTTCTAAAAAAATATTCTATACAGTAGTATTGGTTCATCTGCCCGAAGCTTAGTGAATTATAACTAGAAAATAACATTTTTTATGGTTTATCGCAATTTGAACGTGGACGAAATATTGGAAGTTGGTCGACCTTGTCTTTCGCATTTTCTTATATTTTCTAAAACAAACTCCAGCGTATCCGGAACACTCGCGTCAGATTTGTTTTCGATGTCCCTAGAGACGCTCACATCTCGCCCTGGTACTCCGAGTTGAAATGGCTCAAACCCTACCTCCTAGGCTCCTTCCTCTTCCTAATGCTTAAATCCAAAGAACCCTACTATCTATACCAAATGTTTCAATTTCAGTCCTTTGGTCACCAGATCCTACCTTCAGACCTCTTCATCCCCTCCCATCGCTCCTCGGCCTTCCACAATTCATTTCTTGTCCAGGCCTCCTCTCTTTGGAACTCCCTGCCTCCCCCAATCCGTCACTCTCCTTCCGTGGCATACTTCAAATCCTCACTATTCTAATCCTTCTTCGCTAAATATCCACTCCGCTTTGATTAGTTCTTCATCTCTCTCCCCCGTATTTTATCATTCATTAACATAAATTTTTTAAGTCATTTACTTATTCCATTTTTTTTTATTCTTTATTTTTATTATATTTTATTTTCCCATATTTCTAAAATTATTCTATCTTAATAAATATAATCCCTATTTTGTTCATATTACATATTTATATATTTGTATCATTCATTCATTTACTTTTTTATTTTATCTTATTTTATTATTAATATTTTTACTTTTCTTCCTTTTCACACTTTTCTCTCTAGCCCCTACTTTCTAAAATAAATTTTATTTCAAACCTCGTCTGGGCATTCTTCCTTCTCTTTTGCTCGTATAGTTAACCATCATTGGTATTATGCTCTGTCTATTTTTATTAGAGATTCTTCTTTACATACTTTCTTCTATTTATACGGATACATTTTTCGAAACCCGACCGAGTTTATTTTATCTGGGAGGTAAAAAAAACTTAAACACGCCGTCCTTCGGACGGAACGTTAAGCTATGTTCTCGAGCCTGTACGATGTCAGGTACTCGTTAAAAACCCCTGCCCTAGGTGAATAAAAATTTAGGGTAGGCAAAATTTAGGACTCCCACAGTAGTGACGAAAGAGCGCTCTGGTAGTAGACGATATGACCTTGTTGTCAAAGCCCGGGCATGAGTCATAAAACCTAACATACATTTTTCTTTTTCTTCATAATGAAGCTGTTAATTTTATGTTTTTTCATGTTAATTTTTTATTTATCTATATTGTAATAATAAGATAAAAAGGTTTAATATTAATTGTACTAATTGAACTAATAATAAATAAATATATAAAAATTAAATTGATTTTGAAATGTAATTAATAACACTTCTTTTTTTTTATTTATTCTATTTGCAATCTATATACAATATATACTTAATAAGCAAATATGTGGTCTAAAAGAAAATTATAACAACGCCACTTGATGGGAGAAGCCAGCCAGCGCTGACACTCCCCCGAAAGTTAATTGTCATTATTCACAATCATCCGAGAGAAGATCGCGCGGCCACCTCCTGATCAAGCGGTGGGGAGGATTGTCAGGATGGGAATGAGGGGAAAGGTTTTGTGCGAGAGGATTTGAATGGGAAGAAAGGTTTCTGTGGAATGATTGGAATCGGGATTTGATTAATTCATTGACAGTGGGAATGAATTTACTACATTTTTTTTAAAAATAATAACTGATGATAAAAAAAATCAATAAAACATATCTGATTTAAGTCCAAGAATTTAAATAAATAACTAGATCAGACAGAAAAACGGTTTTACTTTACTCTGTACCAATTATTCAATCATAATTATGAAATGCCAATTTGTAATAAAATTATTTAATAAAAAAAAAAAACTATGTTCCGCATTGTTACTTCTCAAAGGCGTTGATAATATCTACATATTACGTAGAACTCACACAAGTTATGACATCCCCAACCAGTGCACAAGGCGGTCTTTCAGAGGAAGGGGACTCTTGTTAAGATCTTTAGCTTTAAACTTTCTTGTATATAGGAATTTCATATTTTTTCTATTAATTAATTTCATTTAGATGAATATTCTTGTATTTTTTGTTGTTTTAATAAAAGAATAATATTTATGATTTGTTTCTATGTTTGAGTAGGGTTATAACTTTATAAACTATAGTGTAAGCTCAAAGCCTTCCTTTCCTCTTTTTTTGATACCTCCCATTGATTTCTTCTTTATTTTTCTATGAAATGGATCATGGTACAGTAAGATAGAATACTCGAATTTCCTTACATGTTGCGAGTTCAGGGAGATAAGAACTCCCCTCCCCTTAGAACCAGCTTGGGTCAACCAGCCAGAGGGGAGTTCCCAAGGGTCCAGGTGAAAAAACGTATTAGTCCATTTTTTTCATTTTGAGAAAAATGAAAAACAAAGTTTTCCAACTCACACCAAGGTCCCAGAATAAGATAGGTAAAATTAAAAAACATAGACATGTTTAAAAAAAAATTAATAATATGAATATGTAAAAATTATTTTTTTGAATTTCAAAAATTAAAAAACTACAAAAAAAATAAAGAAGTACGTGGACAAAGACGTTTTTTCCCCGATTTTCTACATCTCTTCTTCAGGAATCGGGATGTCATCCATGCATTCGTCCTCGCTTTTCAACTTGTGGTTCCGTTGTTGTCAAGTTAAAATATAAATGTATTGACTCTTCCCTTTCTAAAAACTTTGTTACAGATTGTAAATCTTTGTATTTTGCCTTCTTTACAGGCAAAGGACCGGCGTAAGAACGATTCAGAGGAGGCATGGCGCTACCTGTTCTAGGCTTCCTTTTTTTAGTCGGGTTATTATGTATAGGAGAAGAAACATAAGCCCCACTATACGACAGTTTGTAGTACATATATGAAACGAGGTTCTGTTTTCAATATCTTGAAATGAAATGAAATGAAAATGAAATGAAAATAAATTTTATTATTCTGGGACCGAGGTCCCCTAAGAATAAATACATACAGAGAGTGATGAAAATGAAACAATGAAATATAGTATCAGAACATAGAAATAAAAAGATAGGTAGGTAAATAAAAATTAGTGCTACATTGGAGAAAAACTATACAACTAAAAAATAGATAAACAGGAAATAGAAAAACAGGAAAAAACATAAAATTAACAACTTCTATATGATGAAACAAAATAAATAAAAGTATCTACAAAAATAAAAGAGAAAAAGTAAAAAAGAAAAAAAGCAAATCTATATAACTAAGAAAGAGATAAAATTGATAATATATATAAATATAAATCGACCGAGCATAGTACGGTGGTTGATTATAAAAGAGAAGGAGGGATGCCCAGCCAAGGTTAAAAATAAAATTAATTTAGAAAGCAGAAAATAAGATAAGATAAAAAATAAATAAATGCATAATAAAAATATATAAATGTGTAAATGAGCCAAAAAATCAATATTATTGATTATGAACGAATAATTTAGAAAGTATGATAAAAAAATATAATAAAACTAGAGAATGACAAAGACAAGAAAGAGATAGAAAAAAAAAAAAAAAAAAGGCGGGGGAAAAGTGATTAGAATGATTAGATAATTAAGGTTGACGAATTAGAGAATACGGGGGAGAGATCAAAGAGGAGTGGATTGTTTGGTGAAGAGGAATTGGAATAGTGAGGATTTGAAGGAAGCCACGGAAGGAGAGTGACGGATTGGGGGAGGCAGGGAGTTCCAAAGAGAGGAGGCCTGGACAAGGAATGAATTGTGGAAGGCTGAGGAGCGATGGGAGGGGATGAAGAGGTCTGAAGGACGGGATCTAGTGTGCCTCTGGTGAACCGAGGACTGGAATTGAAACATTTGGTAGAGGTAGTAGGGTTCTTTGGATTTAAGCATTAGGAAGAGGAAGGAGCCTAGGAGGTAGTTTCGGCGGTAGGAGGGTTTGAGCCATTTCAACTCGGAGTACCAGGGCGAAATATGAGCGTCTCTAGGGACATCGAAAACAAATCTGACATGAGCGTTCAGGATTCGCTGGAGTTTGATATCGAGTCCCTTACTCAGATCATTATAAACCAGGCACCCGTAGTCGAAATGGGGGAAAACAAAGGAGGAGTTTCCGGGAGTTATGAGAAAGAGAGTGACGGGAACGTTTAAATTGTGCAAGAGATTGGAACGATTTACGGGAAATATAGGATACGTGGTCTTTCCAGGAAAGGGTTTGGTCGAGGATGATACCCAGGTTTTTTACTCTGCTAGAGTAGTTAATGTTGGTGTTGTCCAGAGTCAAGAGAGGGGGGTCAGTTAAGTTATTGAGAAGTTTTTTGTTACCTAATATTATCGCTTGAGACTTGTGAGGATTAAGGAGGAGTTTGTTCTGTTTGGCCCAGGAGGATATGGAATTGATGTCATCAGATATTTGCGAGTATGCGGTAGGGAAACTGGAGGGGTGAAAGGATAAATAAATCTGCAGATCATCCGCGTAGAGGTGGTATTTACAGAATTTTATGTGTGGAGGAAGATCCAAGAGGAAAAGGGAGAATAGGAGCGGGGAAAGAGAGGATCCTTGAGGAACTCCTGAGTGGAGAGGAAGCGAGGATGAGGCGGGAGAGTTGGGGAACTTGACGGACTGGGAACGATCTGCAAGGTAGGACTGGAGCCAGAGGAGGACATTATTGGAGAGAGGGAGACTGGCCACCTTGGAGAGGAGGATGGAGTGGTCCACGGAGTCAAATGCTTTGGAAAAGTCGAACAGTACTAGCAGAGTAAGTTGTCTAGCGTCAATGGCCTGTCGGAAGTCTTCTGTTAGTTTCAGTAAAGCAGATTGAGTCCCATAACCGGGTCGGAAACCAGATTGGAAAGGGTCGAGGAGTTTGTTGGTAAGAAGGAAATCTGAGATTTGGGAATGAACTATACGCTCTAAAGGTTTGGATGTGGAACACAGAAGGGAGATAGGGCGAAAGTCTTTAGGAGCTTCAGGATTAGGGACTTTGTTGAGAGGAAGTACAAATGCTTCTTTCCAGGCGGAAGGGAAGACGGAGTTTTGAAGGGAGAAATTATAGACATGTAAGAGGACTGGGAGTAGGACTGGTAAGCAAGTTTTAAGGAAGAGGAGCGGGATGTCGTCAGGGCCAAGGGCATTAGAGCTACTATTAAGGATGATCCTTAGGAGAGTGTCAGGGTAAATATATGAAAAGAAAAAATTATTTGAATCGAAGGGCTGGGGAGATGTAATCTCAGCTGGAGACGCTAGTGGAAGAATAGGACGGGAGACAAAAAAGGAATTAAGTGTGTCGGGAGAGAAGATTGAAGGAGAAGGAGGGTTTTTGGGGGAACCTAACGAGAGCTTCCGAAGAGCTGCCCATCTTGACTTGGCGTTAGGTGCCTCCGCTATCAGATTCAGAAGGAACTTTGACTTAGCCGCCCTGATCAGCGACTGGGCACGATTCCTCAGGACTTTGAAGGAAGAGTAGTCGACGTCCAACTTGGATCGGTAGAACCTCCTTCGGACAGAGTCCCGTTCCTTCATGATTTCCCTGATCTCTGGGGTTATCCATGGGGCCGGGGGTCGTCTGAGCTGCCTCATCTTCAGAGGAGCGTGCTTGTCGAGCAGCTTCAGGAGGATCTGGTTGAAAGTATTCACCTTCTCGTCGATTGAGGCCAGATCAAAGATAGGTTGCCAGTCCGCTGCGTCAAGGTCCTCTTGGAGCGTCTCGAAGGTTAAGGACTTCAGGTTTCGGAGGAGTAAAGATCTAGGAGTAAGGTGAGGAGATGGTATGTCGTAGGAGATTTGGATAAGGTCGTGAGCAGAAAGGAAGGGAACTGGCTGTTGGGCGGAGGAACTAATCTTCTGTTGGGAGTCAGCCAGGTGGAGATCCAACCAGGAGTGAGAAGTAGGGGTATGATGAGTCGGGGCGTAGGGAACTATGAAAAGGTTTAAAGAATAGCAGAGGTCCAGGAGATACTTGGAGTTGGGAGCTGCAGGAGACAGGAGGTCGGAGTTGAAGTCACCGGAGATCAGGATGCAACTATAGAGGGGAATAAGACGGAGGAGAGTAGACTCAAAGGTGGGGTCAAAAGGGACTTTAGGAGGTCGGTAAACTACTCCATAAAGAAGTTTGGTGGAATCGATATGTATTTCAAGGAAGAGGAATTCAACTTGGGAAGAAGAAGGCGGGGATGATGAGGAGTCAAGACGACGGCACTTGAGGCTGTGATGGACAAAAATAGCAACCCCGCCGCCAGGTCTGTCTAGCCGGTCGTTTCTGAAGAGATGGTGGTCAGGAAGAGAGACGGAGGAGGAGGGGATCCAGGGTTTGAGCCAGCTCTCAGAAATGCCGATGATATGGAAGCTATTTGAGTGGAGGAAATCGGAGAACTCATCGTGATGGGCTGGCAGGGACTGGGCATTAACATGGCAACATTGAAGGGTATTATATGTCATGAGAGGTGATGAGAAAGGACACAGACAAAGTAGAGGGAGGGGTGAGGAAGGGAGGTAAAGGAGAGAAATTAGGAGACAACAAAACATCAAGTAAAATTATATAAATATTTATGAATAGACCGAGGCTAGGCATCGATTTCCTCTTACATATGTGTAAAGTACAGAAGGAAAAAAAAGAATAACAAAAAACAAAATTCAAAAAGGGCTTATAATAGAAAACTAAGAAAGAATAACCGATGAAATAAATGTACGCTGAGAGGCTAGGATAGACTGAGATAGTATGAAGTGGAGGGGGGAGGGCGCGGCGGAGGAACGAGAGTGGGAGAGAGAGAGAAGGAGCCAGGTGGAGGGGGTCAGTTTGAAACGGGGAGCGAACAGAACAACAATAACTAAATAAATGGATTTAAATCGGGAGGCTTAGAAATAATAACAACGGGCAGTCCTACATCCTTACGGACGAGGACCTCGCCTCCGTTCACCCAGAAGAATTTCACCTTACCCTCCCTCTTCAACTGTCTAGCCTCGGCGTACATTTTTTTTATTATGGAGAGTCAACGATTCATTTATATATATCATATGATTGTCATTGTCTGTCCAGCCGAGGTGCCGCGTCCCAAAGTCTCGCTTCACTTTCTTCAGGCGTATCACCTCATTCCGGACGGACTGGCGCACAAACCGCACTATGATGGCCGGTGGTTGCGGTGGGTCTTCAGTGGTCGGTCGGGTTCTTTGTCTGAATGCGTAGTCCAAGTCTTCTGGGGCCAGCCTGAGCCCTAGTCCGAGTCCGACGTTGGAGACCAAGCTCTCAGGTGATTCTCCTGGCCTTACCGGGATCCCCCTGATCTCCAGGATGTTCCTTCGGCTATCTTGGTCAACCTTATTAAGCCTGGCCTCGAGGTCTACCACTCTGGTGCTGAGCTCTAGGTTGGACCGCTCCAGAGTCCCACACCTCGCGTCTAGAGCGGCAAACTGCCCTTCTATGGAGCCGAGCCTCCGTTCCACTTCCACGATGGCCTCTCCATTTGCAGTCACCGTCCTTATCAAGTCCCTCTGTTCCTCCTGCATTTGTGTCACCCTGACGAGCAGTTCTTTGAGGAGGGAATCTTCAGATCGGCCCTTCTGAGGAGTGGCAGGACGCTCGTCAACTTGTACTGCCCTCTTGGACGCCGCACACTGCGGGCAACTCCAAGATTTTTTTTGTGATTTCAAAAATTGGATGTCCGTGTCCTTGAGCCCCGAACATTGCCCATGAAAAATGTGGGAGCACCAATTGCACTCGATACCAGAGCCGTCGCGGGGCACGGTCATGTGACATTTTGAGCATTTGCCCATATTTATAATTTGACAAAAAATAAAGTAACAAATAGTAATAATAAAATAAAATTAATAAAAATTTAAAAAATTATATAAAATATAAGAATTTAGATAGGAAAACAATTTAAGAGGAAATTAAAATAATTACTGTAAAAATTTTAAATAACAAAGAGTGACACTGATAATGATTAGGAAAAAAAAGAATAAAAAAAAAGTTAAATAATAGCAGATAGGCAAAGAAAGAAATGAAGAGGATGTAGATTGGAGTAATAAATAATAATGTGATAGATTCCAGAAAGGATTAGAAGTATACGAAAACAAAAAAAAAATAATAATAAATAACTGAACACTGGACTGAGGAAGTAAAGTCTAAAGAAAATAAGAAGGCAGAGCGCACCAAAATACCTGTGTACACAGCGGGAGCTGGACTGATCTTGAGCACTCTTATTGGACTCGTTTGAAAGGGGCATATTTTTCGGTAAGAACCCGACAAATGTTCCGTCCACTTCTGATAGAGAACAACTTGTCCACAGTCAATGACAACAAAAAGTGAAGGATTTTTTCTGGTGTTGCGTAGGACATCCCGCCAATTTTCAGGAGTCTCAGTGTAAGCCTTTTGGTTCACAATCCCCATGTTTCTATCACACTCTAAATAGGAATGGCCCCTGATTGGAAAAATCATTTTAACCGAGTCAAATCTATCTTTAGTTGCTACCAGATAGTGCAGGAACCTTATAACAGTGTATTGTTTGTTTTATCCGGCACAAGAATCGCAAAACAATATTAGTTCTCTAGTTTCTATTGATAGGTGATTCGTGATGAAATGTTGTAGCATTGAGCATATGTCGTCTGCCCCCCACATAATATGTGCAACTGCGCAGACTCAATCCCCTCACTCATCTCTCCTGATTCTTAGTTTTCTTATCATTCTGATTCCACCATGATGTTTAGTCTTGTGTTGTAGTTATTTATTTATTTTTTTTTTTTAACTTTTATTCATCTTTAACAATACGTTAAAAAGACATCTGAGTCCAGGAGCCTTGATCATAATATGGTCAAGGCTCCTGGACTCAGATGTCTTTCCCCCAGTAAGTTTTGAACTAGAACGGTTCTTCCCCGGCATACCATTTTTTTTTTCTCCTAATATCTCTGGACTGACACATTTCTTCGATACATAGGATAGGTTGTGTGAAAGGTTTGCCAAATGTCCGCAAGATGTCAGGTATATCTCAATTTTGAAAAAAATGGACTAATACGTTTTTCCCCTGGACCCATCAAATGTAATCAAGGAAATAATCGAGAAGACCATTATATTATATAATTTTATTCATATGTAACACACAAATGTTTTTTGACACAATACGTAATTATAAACAATTTTTTAATAATGCACATTTCTCAAAATATTTGCGTAATTCGAAAAAAGATTGAAGAAACAAGGGAATACATTACAACAGATATTTTGGTATTAAACCAACGGGTTCAAAATCATTAAGAATAACATTTTTAAATTCAGAAGCATTGATAGGAATGAATAAATCTAGGTATAATGTTTTTTTTTCAATTTATTTATATATTTTTGGCACCCAAGACCATCATTAGTTCTCTAGGGTCTGAAATGAGTCTCTAGGCCCGAGAAAATTGATAGGAATGACGAATAATTTGAAGAAAAAAAACTAGTTATTCACTGGATAGAAGTAACGAAAATCTATTAATTCTTTAAGAAACACTAATTTAATTTTCATATTTATAATACGCAATAAGCCTGCGGTGAACTCATATTTCCAAGATAAAAAATTCAAATTTGATCTTTAACGAATAAAAATTCTGAAAAAGAGTTTAAAATAGACTGCAACAATATAAATAGTATACAAAAGAAGTATGAATTTGAGTCTGATGAAAAAAAAAAAAAGTTCAGCACTTTCTAACTTCATCAATGTTTCAAAATGGCTCAAGTTACTTTAAGCCGATTTGATAGAAAAAATTGCACCAGGAAATAAATATCCCTGACATAAATTCTTTTAGATACAGTATTCTATATTCAGACTATTTGAAAGAAATAATTTTAAATATACATAAATTGGGCAATAAGGATCCATAAGCAAAACATGTGTCTAAATTGCTATACAATTGGTAAATAAAGTATGTTTCAGAATAGACAGATGGGTTCAATATCTCGAGTCCTACTTATTGTAGGAATTTGGAAAGTTTGAGACCTACTCTTTCTAATGACATCATAATGATGGGCTTTCCAAATTGTATTCAAGTGTTCTTGTAATAATATTCTTCGGACGTTTCAATTCATGGTCACCATTTCGAAACAATAAGAGTAGAGTCAATATCACGATGGCGTTAGTAAGAGTAGGTCACTCAGTTGCTTTGTAACAAAGCCCTCTTTCGACTATCTATAGTAAACCTGAGGTATTAAACGCTAACACCTATTCTGATAAAACATAGGTACTTTTCTTTTTTTCATAATACAATTTAAATACACATACATATTGTAACTACAAATAGCCTAAATTATACATGAAGTAAATATAAAGCTTTACTATATTGTGATGTACAACTTACAAACACATTGTCATTGTGAAATTGTTAAATATTTTTTTTTAAAGAAGAGGGGGGCCGAAAATCAAAATTTATGCAAGAATATGGCAACACTGTATTATATCAACTTAACAAATGTTTAATTCAAAAAAACTTTTTTTATATAAATACAAATGAAAATGAACTACCAAATACAATGATCAAATCTACAAGAACATTTAATCAAAGAATGAATTTGTGTTTTAAAGTTTATGAACAATTGAAAATAAATTCAAAACCTCAATCGTTGCGCTTTTGTTTGGAGTGGGAAAAACAAATATTATTTGTGTAGTTGAGATGGGATAGCCATCAGGTCTAGGTGTGGTGGTTTGCCTTGACATGTTGGAGAAGTATTCAAAATAGTTGTGAACATAAACTAATTTGCAATAAATTGAATGTGAAGGGAGTATATTATAATGCAAATAACTCAATACATGAAAGATTTACAATGTGAACATTTTTTTAAATAATACCTCGGAAACATTTAGGTGAGAGTGCGCTGCAGGCCTAAAGATATTGTTTTATTTTATAAATATGTCCTAAAGGAAAATGGCCACACATATTAAGAGACTCATTTAGTTTTAAGGATTATATAAAGATAATTTTTTTATATTTTATTTATTAGAATTATATATATATATATACATATATATATATATAATCTGACTATTAAAGTATATAAAATACATAACATTACAACATAAATACATCATATGTAATAAAATAAAAAAGTATTTTATAAATAACATTAATTAAATCTTTTTAAAATAAAAAAATAAATTTAATTTTTCTTACATAAAAATAACAGAGACTTTATATTTCTTAATTGAAATACTCTACAACATATAAACTATAATGAAAATAAATTTACTCTTGATGGGGCTTTACAAATTATAGTGGAACATTTAAGAGTGATTAAAAAAAAATAGAATCATTGCTGTTATAAATTCCCTATTTTAGCAGAAAAAAAAAAAATTGAGAGCACAGATTTTCCTTTACTTTTTTAAGTGAGAAAACAATTTTTGGAATAATAATTTTTCAACGAATGTTCCCAAAGAGATTGAGCACGGATTTGTTTTCCTGAAAAATAAAAATAAAACATAATTTTAAAAAATAATAAATTTTATAACTGTTTTCTAATATTGAATTTAATATCCCTATTGCACAAACTAAAAACTTGCAATACGTATTTATCATGTGCAATATCTGTGAGTATACTGGACTGGTTTTAAATTATTTTATTTTATATTTTTGCGGAATCCAATCTTAATCTAAATCTTTGCTGTATTAGTATATTCTTGAGGTAACTAAAATAAAAATATTATGTATTTTAGGAAAAGAATAAGCTTTTCAGCGATGTGTCATAACACATCCGTTACTATTGGAATAAAGAAGTTTGCCCTCTTGGAACACAAGCACTCATCCCTTTGGAGGTCATAAAATATAATTTATAGTGCATCTGGGACAGGGATTAACAATAAGAAAATTACGTTTCATTTTTCTGAAATGAAATTTGTTATAACGCCTATTTCACTAGCAAGTTTACATCTGTAATGGGCATAGTGAATCGTTAAAAACCTTTTTTATAGAATTTTTTTTTTCATTTTATTTTTACTTTTTTTTTCTCTGAGGACCTAAGTCTTGCTTTTGTTCTATAGGGTCAAAAAAGAATCCTGGTGTTATGCTTGAATAAATAAATTCAATGGAAGTAAACATATGGCATAGGCCCCCGTCGCCCAGACATTGTTCCGCAATCAGTCACTGGTCCTCCAGGTTGGGGGAATATCTCTACACTCACATAGATTAACACCAGATATAGCAAACCAAGGTGGCAGCCCCACCACAGGACTAGGGCACGGAAGGCCAATAACCTTCCTGTCTCAACATAAAAGTTATTATGAAACCTCACAGAAGAATAGCCTCGCAGGACAGGATGCGACCGTCTTTTGAAATTTAATTTTGGATATTGGAACATTTTATCATTGTATAGACCTGGGCATTGCTAATGCTCCTAGATCAGCCATAGAACTTCTCACTGAGAGTCGCATGCGCCTACCGGACAGTGTCTGGCGAGGCTGCCTATGTAATTGCTGGGCTACCCCCCATAGACCTACTGGCACGGGAGCGTATGCGACAATTTAAAAGGACAACAACAAGGAAACAAGACCAGGTTCAGGTGGAAGAGGTGGTGCAGCGCTTCGACCGCAGGGGAAACCGGGTCTTCTATCAAGACGCGGGGGCCAGCCCTGGTCCAGCAGAGCCAGAGAGGTCCAGGAAGATTAGAGAGTGGCAGGAAGAATGGGACAAGTCCACAAAGGCACGGTGGACCCATCGACTCATTCCTCAGATCGAGCCTTGGCTCACCAGGACGCATGGGGAGGTGAATTACCACCTCACCCAGGTACTCACAGGACACGGTGGGTTCCGGGGGTACCTCCACAAAATTTGGGCAGCAACAACACCAGACTGACCCACGTGCCTTGGTGAGACGGAGAAGGCGGAGCATGTCCTTCTCAAATGCCCCAGATTTGAGGAGGGAAGGAAAAATCTGGAGTGCAGCATGGGCGCCCCACTGACTGATACCAGTTACGTGGACACTATGCTGCGCTCCCAGGAGTCGTGGGATGAGGGCTGCGAATTTGTAGCAATCATGAGTGAGTTGGCCCTCCAAGAGAAGGCTGACAAGGAACAACGGTAGCGGCGGCTATAAGCAGAAGCCACCCATCCTCCCTTCCGCGAAGTAATGACAGGCCGTCTGTTCCGCGGAAGGGAATCAGGATCGTCGAAGGAGGGGGTTTTAGCGGATATGGGGCCACGGCTCGAGTCCCACACTAACCAGGGCTATCTTCCCTAGATGTGCGTAATTCCCCCTCCTGGCAAAAAAAAAAAAAAAAAAAAAAAAATCAGCCATAGAAGAAATGGTCTTTACCGAATTATGGCCCAATAGGAGCTGGAGAGGACTGGAGACGACTAGACGGATTATGCACTCAAGAAGTTATTATGACCAACGTGTATATTAAAGTACATAAAACTTACCCTTTGGGATCTAACTTTGGAAAAAACATTCCAAAAACGCAACGTTTCATCACCAGCACCAGTTACAATAGCTTCACCATCGGGGGACATGGCTAAATACAGGACTCGGTAAGAGTGTCCTGTCAGTTTGGCTACCTGAGTTAGTGTCGGATACTTCCAAACCAAAATTTGATTTTGTGAATATCCGTGAGTGCTCACCTAAATCACAAAAAAAGTTATTAAATTGGTATGAAAATCATTTTTAAAAAATTGATAACAATTAAAAATACTAGCTGCCAAGAACATGAATACATTTTACATTCGCAGCTATTCATGTTTTCGGACCTCCAAATTCCAAAGATGAAAAACAAAATGACTGTCTGTTTGTGAACACGTTAACTGCCGATAGAATGAATGTATCCACACGAAATTTTATAAGTGAATTTAGAACCCTCAACTCATAAACCCCAAATATTGCAGGTGTAATGAAAGTATCGACATGACATTTCATATTTAAAGTCAAAACACAATGAGGACATAACCTGTAAAATTTCGGCGATATTGTCTGAAGGGAAGGAGGGTTCAGGGGAGGGAGTTTATTAAGAAGACTTTCGAATAACTAAACATTGCTCTTCTCTTTTTGAAAAAAGTATAACTCATAAAGGAATTAATTTATTTAATGCCCTTCCCCAGTTCTTGAAGTCAATGGATACAATAAAGTCCCGAAACATCGTTGGGATGAAGACACTTCCGAAGTTTTTTTTTGAAAAATAATTATCTTAATTTTTATTAAATTGAAAAATGTGTCTACTTATTATAAACGTATCTTGTATTAATTTTTTTTATGTACTCATATATTTTTAAGTATTTATTTGTTCAGTTTTTATTCATTTCATTTTACTATTTTTAATAGTTTTGTTATTACTACTAAACATACGTGTGTTAGACTCCAGTAGTTATCAATTTAATTTATAAGCTATGTTAATGTATAAATTCTTTTGGCGTATCCTATTACCATGTATTGGTTTAACGGAAATAAATGTATTATTATTATTATATAGTGCATATGAATTAATAAAAAAAAAAAAAAAACGCTACTCCTTGATTCTATAGAATCTTTAAAAGTTCTATGACACAAAGAAATTACATCGCTTACAAAAAGCAGAAAGCTCTAACCAAGAGAATTATAAACATCAATAAATCCAACTTCTGGAAAAATTACGTGAGTAGTATAAATTCTTCAACCCCGTATCGTACCGTCTGAAGAAAAATCAAGTCCATGTCAGGAATATCCGCCCATCATGCTGAATATCCAAGGTAGACTCTGCTCCGACGAAAAAATAGTTGCCGAGGAACTCGCCATGACATATTCTCTCAGGAACTTCGGGGATGACCCCCAGTTCCTGGCAAACCAAGAAACTCAAGAAGCCGCAACAATGAATTTCCACTTGTCTAGTCAACCGTCAGAGAACTATAACGAGCCTCTCACTGAATGGGAACTACTGAACGCCCTCCGTGAACTTAAAGGCAAATCTCCCGGCCCTGATGGAATTCAATACCAGATGATACAAGGCCTTTCTCCAGTCGCCCTCCGCAGGCTGTTATGCCTATATAACCAAATTTGGGATAAAGGAGTCCTGCCCAGGGAATGGCGCGAATCTTACATCCTACCAATCTTAAAAGCAGGGAAAGACAAGAGGTCAGCCAACAGCTACAGACCCATCTCACTCACTAGCTGCCTCTGTAAGCTGATGGAAAGAAGTATCAACAAGAGACTCATATGGGTACTTGAACATTCAGACCGTATCTCAAACCTCCAAAGTGGTTTCAGAAGAAAACGTTCTGCCCTGGACCACTTGGTAAGGATGTAAGGAGAGTTACAGTACACCTTTATCAACAAAGAGCATGCCGTAGCAATATTCTTCGATATTCAAAAAGCCTTTGACACCACTTGGACTCCCTACATCATGAAAACTCTGTACGAATGGGGATTCCGAGGCAATCTTCCTATTTTTATTAAGGAATTCCTGAAGGAAAGAACATGGAGAGTGATGGTGGGTGGCACCCTCTCTGATCCCCAGATCCAGACAAATGGTGTCCCTCAGGGCAGTGTCCTTAGTACTACCTTGTTTTTCATTGCCATCAATAAAATCACAGGCAGCATTAACAGATACACTACAGGCTTCTTATTCGTTGATGACTTTGCCATCCTCTGCCGGTCTAGTCAACTCGACCTCATACAAGCCCGCCTACAAACTACAGGAGTGGGCCCTTGAGACAGGATTTCAGTTCTTCTCGGAGAAAACGATCTGTATTCACTTCAACCTACTGAGGAAGCATACAGTCTCTCCGAATATCAACCTGTACGACTCCCCTCTAAAATACAAGGAACATGCGCGCTTCCTGGGTCTCGAATTGGACAGGAGACTCAGCTGGATCCCCCATATCAAGCAGCTAAAGGAGAAGTGCTATCAGCGGCTGAAGGTGCTGAGGGTCCTTGCCCATACTGGATGGGGAGCTGATAGGGTAGCCCTCCTCAGAGTGTACAAGGTCAAAGCTAGATTATGGCTGTTTCGTGTATGGCTCGGCTAAATTGCCCAACCTCGCTCTTCTGGATGCCGTTCACCACGCTGGGATACGACTGGCAACAGGTGCCTTCCGCACCAGCCCTGTCGTAAGCCTATGCGCGGAGTCTGGAACAGCCCCCCTCTTATTTAAAAGACAGAAGCTTGCAGCGAACTACCTCTCAACAATTATAACCCAGACAACACGCCCTTGTTTCAACTATCCATTTCGTCCAAAATTCGGAGCCCTCTTCAATAATTCAAACAATGCTACACTCCCTTTAGGTCTCCGAATGTCCGGCTGAGGATCGGGCACATGCGGCTCACCCACGGCTACCTGATGGCAAGGGAACAGCCTCCCAGGTGCGATCATTGCCACCTCCCACTAAGTGTTTACCTTTTACGAAGACCTTCTCAGGAAAAATGATATTCCAAGGAGCTTGGAGGAGGCGATGCGGGACAGCCCCACCATTTTGGATAGAGTTATTAATTTCTTAAAAGAAACCGGGCTTACCAAAGAACCTGAACTCTTTATTTGCCTATTTTAGGTGGCTCTGCCAGTTGAGTAGGGTCTAAACAGTCCATGGGGGGACCCCCTGGGGGTCCAGGGGCCCGGGGGAGGTCCTGCGTGGGGCCCTCGGGTGGCTGGCGTGCGCGGCTGGCTGGATCGGGGGGCCTGAGGCAGCTCCGCCGGGGCCTCTGGACTGGAACAGTCCCGGACTTGGAGGGTGTGGACGGCTTTCCTCACATGCACACCCTCGTCTTCAAGCCCTGCTATCTTCACGATTAAGCTAAGTGCTTCATATACTTGAGCGAGTGGCCCGGCGTTGCTGTTGTTTGTCCCCTGGCCTGGCCTGCCTGTTCGTTGGTTGCCCTGGGTCCTGTGCTTGGCCTTCCCCGGTCCGCCTGGCCCCCTGTGGGGTCCCACCATGGCTGTTCTCGTCATTTGCATAAAGAGTTCGCTGGCTTAGTTAGGACAAGGAATGTAACAAGGTAGGGCGATAGTAACCAAAGCAGTTGTTCGCCCCAAATAAATAAACGAACCAACCTTGATTCATTCTTGCCCATAGCTGCTCAATGATTTGAAATTTCCAACTTATAGCTTCATCCTTCATGCAAAATTTGCTTGCACACATAAATGAGGTGGAAAAAAAAAAAATATATATATATATATATACATTCGAATTCAGGGATGATTGCAACAAAAGACAGAAATCAAAATCTCATGTTCAAGTTTGGCTGATCGGAATACTCTCCCCGTAATAATTACGTTATGTAGAGTTAATACTTGCCAATTCTGAAGAATGCTTGGACCAAGCAAGATTGCACACTTGAGAGCCAGTATCCACACACTGCATTGGCTGACCGGTAAGTGTGTTCCAAAATCTTATACACCGGTCCGCGGTTCCTCCC
Organism: Aradus depressus; assembly: GCA_963662175.1. Lineage (NCBI taxonomy): Eukaryota > Metazoa > Arthropoda > Insecta > Hemiptera > Aradidae > Aradus > Aradus depressus. Next base: position 43,095,439 of record OY759218.1, on the reverse strand, counting down.
CCACTGGCAAGAAGTCCATGGTGGTGTGGTGACCAGGCTATTGCTGCAATAAAACATTATATATGTAATTAACAAAGCATGGATACATTTTACCTGGGCATCCCCACCCAAGAAGCAGGATTAGCCTTGTACACACCGGCTGAGGCTAGGGCGCTAGTCACCAGGCGAATCGGCAGGTGACGGATAACCAAACGTCGTTTCCTCGGACGGCTTAAAAGGGAGCACAAATAAGGTGTCCCCAAGCACCATCCGTCATAGTTGAAGAAATTTATTCGAAAACTAGGCGGGTCGTATTACGAGGGAGCGGCAGGCTACACGAATGCTGGGAACAGATTCTGGGTTCCACACCGCTCCTCAAGAAGCTAGGGAAACCTGGTCTTGAGGAACTAACCTCACAACTGTCAGGAAGTGCGACAACCACGGGAGATGCGAGATCCAGACTGCTCAAATGAAACTCTTCTTTAATCGACCCCAAAAGACCGAGGATTGGCCTCTGGTTTTTTGGTGAAAGTAATATCCAAGAAAGTGCATTTCGCACTAACACCGAAGGACATGTCGAAGATGCCATACTCGGAGAAAAGATCGTCAGGCCTAGATCTGTAAAGATCTTTATCTTCAAAGGAGTTATCAAAAGGATCTGCTATGAAAAACCAATCGTAGTCAGGCTAAAGAAGGCAGCCTTGGAGCTGAAGCCGAGGATGTATGTTATAATAGACAAAGCTACTCCCATGCAATGCCAGGTGAATTTGTTGATAATAAATAAAATACATTTTAAATTACCTTTGACTGCTGCTAGATGTTCAGTGTAAGTTTGGACAGGTGACAAAGAATGCATGTTCCAAACATACAGTCGGTTATCGTTGCCCCCCGAGGCCAAATGTTGATTATCTGGTGACCATTTCAGGCCACAAACCTAGCAACAATACAATATTATCTCTATAAATATATAATAATAGAAATAAAATACAAAGTTTGTTTGTGTGTATGTTTTTACCTAATTTCTCAAAAACAGCTGAATAACATTTTCAGGATGCCTCTAAAACCATTCACATTAAAATTGGCTTTGTGGAGAAAACTTTGATTGGGGGAGAAGCACAAAAAAGGAAGCAAATATTTTCTTTCGCGAATTTGGATTTATTGAGTGGCGCACGTATTAAAGGGCCCTCAAAATGAAAATATAGTATTTATACTATTTTTGAGGACGAGGGAGGGGGCATTAAATATGGTGAATGATATAATAAGACATACTATGTTAGATACCTCACTCACGTTGAATACTTTTTCTTTCTGCTACTTTACTGACTGATTATTCCTCGAGGGCATTAAACACATATTTATATTTTATACAAAGCTTGCCCTCCCCAATTTCGACCAATTGATATGGTGAATGACAATCAGTCCAGTCTCCAGTTATAAAACGAAAGTCAAGTAAAAGAGCTTTCGATAAAACGACAAATTCCCCCCGGTTTCCCCTCAGAGCTCACCTCTTGCCGATGTCCTGGGAGTCGTCGCTCAGTATTGCTGGAAGCGGACCGTACATCCCTCTGAAGGATCATCCGATCCCTGCTCCCAGAAGATAACATGTCTCCATTCCACGCCAATGCTCCCACTCTGGCTGAATGACCCAGCAGTTTGGAGATTAGCTTATTGGCTGCCACATCCCAAACCTGAACGTAACCATGATGCGTCCCTACCGCTACTAAATTTCCCTGAAAAAAAATAAATAAAATATTTATTTAGAGGTGGTGTAATGGGTGTTAGCTTAAACAATGGCTTCAGATAGGAAGTTGCATGTAGAAAAGAATTGTGAGATAGAGACTATCTGTTTGTTGTGTAGATCTTGGATGTTAATTAAACATCTGCCTCAGGTTTTCATGGACTGTGTGTGCTGGCTGTAGTGTGATATACACAGTATTGTGTCGGATGAGACGTTGTAATTTCTCTAGGTCTGTTTCGTACCAGTGTATAATGCGAAAAGAGTAGATGAGAATGGGGATACCGAAGGTGTTTAATGCTTTTGTCAGATTCCGTCCATTTAAGCTGAAATCCAAGATGTCAGTATTATTTTCCCTTCGACACCCCTTGAACCCTCTCCCCATTGTTTAGTTCAAATTCCACAGGTTCTCGACTTTCACGGGTGATATCTCGGTGTGCATGTCTGATGAGAGAGAAGTGTTGTTACTTTTTTCAGCGCTTGAAGATGTGTAGATGTTGATGCGTTCAATTCCATGTCCTCCATGTGGATTAGGTTTGTGGGGGATTAAGCTTGTATGTAATTCCCCTCTTGTGTTCAGTGTTTTATCCCTAGTCTGTTGAGCTGAGTGTATAAGGAAGTGGGTTGCAGAACCTGAAGCATGTAAGTTATATCCACATTTTCTGCCAATTTACTTAAAAATAAGGTTGAGGTCAGCTTAAGATAAGCTGCCCTCCCAGGGACTCTCTTCCCACAGATTCATTCTATCCTTAGTGCTCGTCGTACCGATCAGATCGTTTCTGTTCATAGTACCTTTGTTTTACTTTTTATAATTAAGAATAAATTATAATTAGAGCAATTAGTGTATTTTGTAATCTAAATAATAAAGTTCCTTTTTAAAAACGGACTTTGTGGTGGTTGAACTTTAACTTGTATAAATCTAGTAATGATCTGAGAATTGTTGTTTAAGAGGATTGAAATAGTACCCTTTCGTTCCAGGAGACGGACGTTACAGAGTTTCCGTCGGTGGATAGATCACAGAGTCTGGTCACCTGACTGGTGCATGCGGACCATAGATAAACACAGCTGCCCAGTCCAACAGAGAGAACATTCTGAGAGGACCAGTCAACCAGATTCAGATAGAAGTCGTCTTGAAGTTCTGGAGCGTCCAGAACCTACAGAAAAAAGAAACAATCAATATGAATAAGGCTGAATATACATGAAAATCACTGAACGTATATTCACGAAACTTGCAGGTTATTTCAAGTATGACCAAACTTAGAATATAGGCTATGCTATAGCTGAAAATTGTGAATCGTAGGAGCGCTGATGGTGGTGATATCATTACGAGGCTAGTTAGCTAGTCCCCCAACGGGCGCCTCCCCAGGTGGCGGATAGGGGAATGCTCGACAATATGTAGGGTACCAGAGAAATAAAATACCTGGGGCGGACCAAAACTAGCATGAAAATCCAGGAGCGTCTGACCTATAGTAGGCGGCTACTTGGTCTGCGTCTGATCCCAGAGGGACGGCAGTTTGAAAACCTGGCAAGAGGTCATAAATTGCACGAGAGAAACTATGCGATGGACAAAACAAACAATAATAATACCCCAGGTAGCAGACCATATAATTTGAAAAATCTACCCTCCGGTATGGAGGTCGGCCCTACGGATTCTGGGGAGGGCCAAACCACGCATACAAATCCACTACGAGTGAGACCATCTTCACTAGCAGCACAACTGCAACAAACGAAACAAGAATCTGGATTGAAAAAAATCAAAGACAAGGAAGAAGAAGATCAAGGGAAAGCCAATATGCAAAAAAAAATAAATGAATTGGAAAAAATCATGACACAAATGAATGAGCAGGTGAAAAAACTGACAGAAGAAAATAAACAGTTAAAGAACTAGTGATGGCTCAAGGAGAACCGCCAGTACATGGAAGAGGTTCTATAACTCCATTAGAATATCACACGGATGAAGAAGAACTAGCTAGAGAAACAGATTGGATTATTAAGCAAAGCAAGAGACGCAGCAAAAAGCGGAAAGCTGAATACTCACCAGAAGGAGCAGCAGATAGCTCTCCAGGCACTAGAAAGGAGAGGACTGACAATAATGGAGAGAAAATAAAGAACGATCACAAGAGGGATGCTCAAAAGAAATAGAGAAGGAACAACAGGAAGTAGTGAAGGGAAAAAAACAGAATGCCCCCCACCAATTCATATAGCTGGTATAACCAACTAGGCAGAAATCAAAGCATTGATAACTCCAGCTGCAAACGCGGAACACAAAATTGTAGCAATGAATAACAATACATGAAAAATTCTAACAACGACCTCGGAATCGTACAGAGCGTTGGCGAAAAAACTGGAAGAAAATAAGCAATGGTACACGTACGAAGATAAGAACTGTAGACCTACGAAGGTAATGGCTAGAGGTCTCCACCCGACGTGCGATAAACAGGAGATAATAGATGACCTCCAACAGAGAGGATATAAAATAACTGATGCATTGAATATAATTAAAAAAGAGAGAAAAAGGGACGAGCAGGGGGATGAGAAGATCAGTAAGAAAGGACTCCCTCTGTTTATGCTTGCATTCGATAAAGAAGAAAAGATGGACAATATATATAACATAAAATCAATTCTTAGCATGAGAGTTAAAATCGAACCGCTTCGAAAAACAACGAATCTAATACTGCAGTGTAAAAGATGTCAAGGATTTAACCATACACAAAAGTTTTGTCATCGAGAACCGAGGTGTGTCAAATACCTAGGCAAACACTGTACTAGTGATTGCAAACTTAACCGCGATATGCTGCCTACCTGTGTCAACTGTCAAGAGAATCATCCTGCCAGCTACAGAGGATGCGAGGTGGCCAAGCAGCTTCAGCAATTGAAAAATAAAAAGAGGAATATACAAATATATGTACCTCAAACAAAAAAGCCGGCCATTTCATCTGCTGTGCTCCCAAGAGAAAACCAAAAGGTAACTGCAGCGAAAGGTAAGAGAACAAATTATGCAGAAGCACTGAAACCACATCAACCTAAGCAAATTGAAGACTCAAAAAACGGATCATGTATTTAGCGAGGTAATCAAAAGACTGGTCATACTAAATAAGGTAAGCGAAGAACAAAAGGAATCAAATAGAAAAATTCTACAATTACTTGATGAACAAAAGAAAATAAATGAAAAACTATCAAAAAAAATTGCTTTGGTGGACGAGCAAGTGAAAAAAGTATCTACTCTCTATCGAAGACACAAAACTGAATAACTTATTAAGAATTGCAACGTGGAACGCAAACGGACTTCAGCAACAAGCTTCAGAACTAGAAATATTTTTGAATGCGGAAGAAATTGACATTTGTCTAATCTCGGAAAGCCATATTACCGAAAATGCTGTTATCAAGATACAGGGATACAGCTGCTATCACGCTGCCCACCCAGCGGATAAAGCCAGAGGAGGCTCAGCCATACTTATAAAAAGTACCATAATACACTATGAAGATATAAAAATTGAGGAGGAATCAATGCAAGTGGTAACTGTCAATGTGCAGTTGCTCTGTAAAGGAAATTTCAAAATTGCAGCAATTTACTGTCCACCACAATAATTTGAAAAACGAAGAATACGTCAGACTCTTCAATAAGCTCGGGAATCACTTCATAGTTGGAGGGGACTTTAACTCAAAGAACACTTTCTGTGGTTCGAGGCAAACTAACACCAAAGGCGGAGAACTATATAAAGCTGGGTGTGCATTGAGACTGGACGTACTGGCCTACAGATAGCAATAAAATACCTGACTTGATTGACTTTTATGCTGTGAAAGGGATATCCAGCAGGTACATCAAAGTTAAAAATAGTGAGGATCTTTCATCCGACCATTCACCGGTTGTCATGACTGTTAAAGAAGAGGTAGTTACACAGTCAAATCTGCCCCGACTAACGAGTAACAAGACGAACTGGAGCCTATTCAGACAGCTACTGGATAAAAAAATAAACCTTAAAGTCCCATTGAATAACAAATATCAGCTTGATGAAGAAGTAGAGAGGCTTAACACTGATATACAAAAAGCAGCATGGGAAAGCACTCCCCAGAATCACAGAAAACATAAACAAAGAATAATGAAGCCTCCTCCAGAGGTGAATAAACTCCTAAAGGAAAAGAGGAAAGCACGGAAAAACTGGCAAAGAATTCGTACTCCTGAAAATAAAAGAGCACTAAACTCACTTTGCAATGAACTCAAAGAATTAATTTAAAAAACCAAAAATAACGGAATTGGTAAATTTTTAAGCAACCTAACAGCGCAGAAGGACACAGACTACTCACTCTGGAAATGTACGAAAGGACTCAAAAGACCGAAGATCCACTCTTCACCAATCAGACAGGAAGACGGGACATGGGTGAGAAGTGCGATGGAGAAAGCAGTCGTCTTTGCCGCTCATCTCGAGGAAACCTTCCAGCCGTTAAATAGACAAACAGCAGAAGAAAACACTACCTTTGAGCGGAGAAAGGATAGGAGAATAATACTAAAGATTACGTTACAAAAACTTAAAAATGAAATTACGAAGAACATAAGCGCAAAAAAAGCTCCGGGATTCGACTTGATAACAGGACGAATTCTAAAGGAACTGCCCGAAAAAGCTTTGAGAAAACTACAACACTTGATTAATGCAACTTTCAGATTAAAGCACGTACCTAACCTGTGGAAAGTGGCTGAAGTTATCATGATCCTGAAACCTAACAAACCACCAACAGACAAAAAGTCCTACAGACCAATCTCTCTGCTGCCGATGATCTCAAAACTATTTGAAAAACTGCTCTTAAAGAGATTAAAGCCTCTGTTAGAGGAGAAAAATCTGCTACCGGATCACCAATTCGGATTAAGAGAAAAGCATTCCACTATAGAGCAGGTGCACAGAATCACCCATGAAATAGAAAAAGCTCTGGAAGAGAAAAAAATATGTTCAGCTGTCTTTCTAGACGTTTCGCAAGCATTTGATAAGGTCTGGCATCGAGGACTTGAGTACAAGATGCATAGGGATCTCCCAGAAGAATACTACCTGATATTAAAATCGTACATTTCAGACAGGCATTTTAGGATAAAGCATGATAATGAATACTCAGTTCTAAAGAAAATCTCAGCGGGTGTCCCACAAGAGAGCATCCTGGGCCCTATCTTATACTTGTTATATACAAGAGATTTACCAATCGGAGTGGACACAATAACGGCAATTTTTGCAGATGATACTACGGTATTAGCTGCAGACGAGGAACCTGAAATAGTAAACAACAAACTGCAGAATTCAATCACGGAAATATGGAAATGGAACCAACGCTGGAGAATCAAACTAAATCAGTAAACATAAACTTTACCAATAAAAATATAAAAACACAAAAGATCTTCATCAATGATCAAGAAATACCGTACTCAAACACTGCTAAGTACCTGGGTATGACACTGGACACAAAACTCAAATGGAAGGAACATGTGAAAAAAAAGAAAGAAGAACTCAACATTAAATTCAGGAAAATGTATTGGCTGTTAGGCAGAAACTCGCAACTAACAGTCGAAAACAAACTGCTGCTGTACAAACAAGTATTAAGACCGCTGTGGACCTATGGAATTCAATTCTGGGGTTGTACTAAAAAATCTAACTTGCAAATGATTCAGATCTCTCAAAACAAAGTACTAAGAAACATTGTGAATGCTCCTTGGTATATAAGAAACGACCATCTACACAAAGACCTTAATGTAAAATATGTCAGTGAAATTGTGACCAAATATGCAGACAACCACGACAAAAGAATTCAGACGCATGTAAATCCGAAAATGCGCCATGTCAAGGACGAAGCTCCGCGCTCTGTTAGGCGACTTGAAAGAATGAAGCCACAAGATTTAGTGTCGCAATAGCAATAATGTAACTCTAATGTAATTCTGTACTAATGTAATTCTATAGAACTCTAAAAGAGAAAAATAAAGTTAATTAAACCTGGGGACAGGCCAATGGGCCTCACCTCACAAAACAAGATCATAATATGAAAGAAGAGCAACTTGTTGGGCCCGCTCAGTTGTTGCAAGGGAGGTGTTTTTAGTGGAGTTAGAGTCCCACACTACCTCGGAGCTATGGAGGCTCCAAGTGTCTATGAGATTTTCACCGACCCACGTAAAAAAAAAAAAAATAAAATAAAAAAAATTACGAGGCGAGTTCGAGAATGTATCTTTTTTGGGCGATGGGGGGCAGAAAGGCAGGGAAGATCAATCATTTGTCGGTATTCACATGAAAAATGCTAAACAGTATTAATCAGCTTGATATCATTGTGATAAGTCAACTCCAGATATAGAAATGTAAGCTGCAAGGGGGCACCGCCAGAAAACACTGAGTCCACATGCAAAAAGCTGAAAGTGTGTTTTTCTGGACTGGGGGGAGTGGACTGATGATTGAGTGTCTGGCCTCTTAAGAGGAAATCTCACCTTAAATGGAATTCTTGAAATCTTCCTTGTAGCTTTTCTAGGAGATCGCAACAATTTTTGGCTATTAGGACCCACTGGAGACAACGAATATGGCGCAACTGACTCAATATTTAGTTCAGGTTTCTTTGTAACTGAAAACTAAAAAATGAAGGAAATTTAACGCATCCGTTTACGGATTATAATAATAAATAAATACATTTCCTCAATCAAAAAACTAACCTGGAACAAGTTATTTTTTTCTGGCATGGAGATTAAACGTTTTTCTTCACACTGACTTTTTACACCCTCTATGTTAGCACCTAAAAGTTCGTTTCTTAAAAGACTAGAGTAGGCAATGAAAACGTCTCGATTGCTTTCAGAATTTGAAGAACTCCCGCAGGTTTCTCGACTTTTTCGATTCTTAGTACTTCCCATTTTTCCATCCTGTACCAAAAAAAAAAAAACATTTAAAAACTACACATATACATATATGGGTCATTTCATTTTCATGTTTATTCAAATTTAAGTGCTAAAATTAACCGGTGGCAATACCGGGTGGACCTGCTAGTATGAAATAATAAATAATGGGTCATTCCATGTCAAATCAATCAATGTTCGAACTCTGACCTCTAAACGTTTTGGACGCTTCTCTCCCCTCTATCCCACCCGCAACCTAGTCGAATTTATAACCACCTCCTTGTAGTGTTGTCAAATATTTACTCAATATTTGAAGCCTTCTTTTCTTTCTTTATTATACACTAGCTTCAGTGTGGTTTCCATTCTTTATGTGCACCGCTCTCTCTCTCTCATACAAGCTCTGTTCATCAAGATACAGGAGAGGAATAAATCAGGAGTCAGCTCTATGCATACTTGAGTCAGAACGAAGCAACTACATCAACACCCGCGCAACAAACGTACAGGAAAGGATTTTGAGCCATCAAATCCCAGTGTTCAATCATTAGTTGACTTGAAATGAAATGAGGACCCACACTATATTTTTACCGGTAACATGGAGAATCGGGTGTGCCAGCCGGATCCGCCACGTAAAGGAATATATCTATCTGACATCGACGGAGTACCGTTAATATTCATTTTTCGGTAAGTTCGTGATTCCTGGAAAAGAACACAGTAAAGGCATTTAAAAAAACGCTAACTCAAAATGAAAAATATTAATTATTTCGTTTTGCCAATAGGTATAAAGTCAAAGAAGACCTCTGGGCAGGAAATGTTTACATATCAAAAACGAAGCTATCAAAACGTTTTCCAGTTTATGCAATTACGTCCGAATGGAATCTTTTTGGCCAGGGTACCTGGACCATTAAGTATATACAATAGTATTCAAAGGTTTTAGAGTACATGTACTTACATCAGAAATATACGATGACATGGAGTCTTCACAAATTTGTGACATCTCACTAAATTCTTCACTCTTGTTGGGGCAGAAAGGAGCGTTTACATTTTGATTGTTCTGACTCAAAGTTTTTAAATACAATTCAACATTATTCATCTTGTCCGGTAGTGATTCAAAGAAACAAATATTTTCCAGTTCATTTTCTACATTTCCATTCATTTCTGTATTATTTTCGGTTGTGGGATGTTTTGAAAATACATTTGGGGTAGACACAGGTAAACACATTCCTTTGATTTGTTGATAATGAAGTCTTTTTGCATAAACATTATTCATTTCACACTCATCAACATCTGAAACATGTTGAAATATAAGTTACAGTATCAAATATTAACCTAAATAACTTCTGTCACCATTCAGCGAAAATGGCTGACCATATATTCACGAAAATTTCAGAGATATTTAAGGATAGCTCAACTTAATATATAGCCTACAAGCCTGTTCAAGATCGCGGGTTCGAAACCCGGCTGAGGCCATTTTTTATATGGGAGGTGAAAAAAACTTGAGCACGCCGTCCTTCGGATGGGACATTAAGTGATGGTCCCGAGTCTGTGTGATGTCAGATACTCGTTAAAGATCCCTTCCATAGGTGAATAAAAATTTGGGGTAGGCAAAATTTAGAACTCCCACAGTAGAATCGGGCTCATGTCCACCAGAGCGACAAAAGAGCGCTCTGGTAGTAGGCGATATGACCTGTTAGTTAAAGCCCGGGCGTGAGTCATAATAACTAACTTAAAATACAGATAATTTGACATTCAAAAATTTCGACTTGGGAGAAAGATGTAAGTACAAGGGGAGGCACCTAATTTTTACAACAATGTAAGACATGTAATTTCAAAGGATTAGACGAGAGGAGTTCGAAAATGTATACCTTTTTTTCCCAGAGGAGGTTTTCAGAACGGAGGGGAGGGGAAAAAACAACTTTCAAATGTATGTACGAAGATAAAAAATACAAAATGAATCTAAACATATATAATATGCAGGTTATCTCAAAGATTAAGTCCAATTTAAAATATCCGTTGGAAAAGATAGAGTTGATAACGATACAGCTTATAATGAAATTTTCGGGATAGCATAACTTCAAAATGTGTGATCACATCTCAACGAGTGAGATGTGATAACTGGCGTTGCATTGGAAAGTCACAATTTTTTATGTCATTTAGAATATTTTAACTGCGAAAATGTATCAATGATCGTAAATGAATATTGGTAAAAGTACCCAATTGGCAACGGTAATTAATTTCCCAGGAAACCCAACTAGTTATATATAAAGATGAACTTATGTTACCTTGAAGTGTTAAAGAGTGACTCTTATTTTTAGAAGGATAGGAAAAAATGTCTTGCATCCTATCAGTCATCTCAAAAGATGGATACTGCTAAAAATAAAAATAATTAATGTCTATTAATAATAAATTAATATATGTTCTTATATTATTATTTATGTATATATGCAGAAGGAACACAAAAAGTTAGCAGCTGAAATTCCCAGCCCAAATTGTCTGCTTTGGGTGATTTTCAGAGGGCTATTGCTATCAGGATAAAAGCCTAGACAGCCGTCAAGTCCGGAATTTTAACTAGGAAGGTTTTTTTATTTTTTTTTTTTAAATATCAAATAGTGTAGTCGTGATGCTACATTGAATAATAAGAGGATATCAGACCTGTTTCGAGAACCCCGAGGAAAATTACATTTGGGCAGCTAGAACAGTGTCAGCAGATCACTGTGCGAGGTTGGAGGCGGAAGGCAGCAGAAGATGGGGCCTCAAGAATTTTGTACAGTTATTAAACAGTAGGATAATTACAACGAACAGATTTGCTTACCTAGTACAGCAGGCTTGATAAATATACGCAAAATGAAATAGATTCAGTTTTCTTTGATGCGGTTTGGCAGCGTTTTACTGAAATGTTAAAATAAATTCGAAAAAACTAGTATTAGTCACAAGTATCAACAATTTACAAATGGGATTACTATGTCTAGTAAGGGGAGGTCCAGGTATGAGCAACGATAAGATAAAATACGATAAGGATAAGGCTTCAAACTTGAGTTGACAAAAACACAATAAGGGATTAGCGTATTTCTGTATAAATTAGCTTATGCACTCATCTGATTGACTTATGAAAATAACACTATTTTTAATTCAACATGCTCCCCAAAGCACGATTTTCGGGTCGTTCAAATTCTTAGGCTTATATATATATATATATATATATATATATATATATATATATATATATATATATAAAGTAAAGAAAAATCGTTTGTTTTTTAAAAAAAAAATATTGTCTAATCCACAAACATATATAATATGGGAGTACTTTCGGTATTGCTACCATCTTCAGCCACGACTTAACAAATACTAGTATCTGTTAATTCATGGCTGAAGATGTTAGCAATACCAAAAGTGTTGCCACATGAGTCATTCCATATAAATCACTAAAAAAAAAATCTTGAAGACGTATTGCGAGATCTCCAATAATTTGGTTTCAGGATATGAAATCAAACTTTAATTTGTAACTCGGTCTGCGATGGTTTGAATTGAAGGAAAGGTTTGCGCTAAAAGTTTTACATGATCCAAACGAATTTCAGTCAATATTCTAATTTCAGAGAGAGGGTCTTCATGTTTGTATACTGATTAATATGGAATTTTTGAAATTCTGTATAGATTTTTAGAACATGGCCAAAAACCTATTGATACTAAATTTCATTCAAAACTACATGGAAATTTAATGTGTGTTGTCCTTTATAAGGCCTGACATCCACAGCAGTGTTTCGGTTTTTTGCGAATAAATCACAAACGACGCATTTCTGAGTAAATGTTAATCAGTCATAAATTAAAGAAATTACGTGAAGAGGTATAGATAGATAATATGAGAGTTCAAATGACTATTTTTTCCATTTTTAGCAAACATAGCATATTTTTGGTTTTCAAACCGGTGGTGTTATACTGCACCAAATGCTGTATGAGAAGAAAATATTGAGCGTATTAAGTTCACGTATAAGCGCTGACGATAAGGTCAATTGGGGTTATTTGAACTCACATATTATCTATACCTCTTCACGTAATTTTAACAACTATAAGCTCACTCGACGCAGAATTTAATGTGCTTTAATTTATGACAGAATACAACTTTCTCAGAAATGCGTTGTTTGAGTTATTCGCAAAAAAAACGAAAAAAGTCCGAAAATGTCGATGTTTTTAAGACCTCCCACCTAGAGCTCAAGCAGAAAATTGACGCAAACTTCAAAAAACTCTTTTGACGTGTAAATGAAGAGATTAAAACCGTTTCCAGCTTTCCACAAATTATTTCACGCTACAGCCTTTTTTTGGCCTTACTTTCCTGGTGTAAAAATGATAAGTAGCAGTGTATTATCTATTTTTTTAATACAAAATTCATAACTGTGTACATTGAAGTGTAGAAAGTGTTCTGTCACACTTTCAATACAATAAACGACTGAATTAAAATAAATTTAAGTATAACTAAGAGGGACTTCGTCACATTATTAAATTCTACAAAGTGAAGTAAACATACTCACAACATTTGGTTGCCCAAAAATTCCAACAGTCCACGGGATTGGTTATATAAGTTATTATGCCTCTAAATTGTTATTAAAACTAAATTTTGTTTATTATACCAAACACTAAAAGTTTTCAAACAAAAGTAGAAATTAAAATAGTTTCACTAGATAAGCTATCCACAGGACCATCGTGTATACCACTGCCTCCTTAACCTATTTGATATCGATATCATATCTAATCTTTTTTTTTACTTGAGATAAAATATCAAAATTTTAAGGAAATTGTGGATTAATAAAAATTGACAACTAAATATTAAATTATTTATTCTAATGTTGAAAAAATACTGTCCTAAATCTGTCGCAATTTCCAGCAATATTTATAACTATTATTCGCTTTTAGTGCTACTTCAGAATCCTATATATTCTTTTTTAAATATATTTCAGATGTTTTGCAATATATGTTTTATATTATTTATTTATTACTGGGAGACTGAGTATTTCATGAAGGGCTTGGTTTTGGTAGTATAAACAAACAGGTAACAAAATAAGGGAGAAGCCCAGCTCTTCCAGGGAAGGGCTAAGAGTACTGGATGCTTAGGTCCCTAGATGTAAAACACCAAATATATATACTACATATACAGGGTGATTCCCTCGTAACTTAAAAAAAAATTGTATGAAACTCGACCGAAAATGGAGTAGAATGCCGCCAACCGCACCTTTCTATTTCAATCCGTTTTTTTAAAGGTTTTTTCGAGAAAACCACGTTTTTTGCCATCAAGTCCCACATTTCTCCCCTTTAAATAAGGTGACCAGACGTCCCGTTTTGAGCGGGACAGTCCCGTTTTACAGGGACCTGTCCCGTTGTCCCGAAATATATGCTCGGGACGATTATTTGTCCCGTTTTACAAATATTTGGTCCCATATGTACTTTTGACAGCATCGAGTTTGCTTCCTAAATTCCATTCATTGGTGATTCATGCCTTTAGTTGTCCGTAACTTCATTAAACAGATCGAAGAAACAGTTGACAAGGAGTACATTGTAAATACTATTTGTACTTTCTATGAGAATGGTATCGAGTATTTAAACATGTGGTCTTGGCACTTTGATGACATGAAGAAATACCAATGGATAACTCTAAAGGAAGTTCCTGAGTGGGAAAGGATCGAGGAGGGGATTGACGTGATTGCTAGTAAATTTACCATGCTGAAGATTTCCGATAGTGAGCTTTTTGACAAAGTGACTTATCTAAAGAAGTACGTGAAACAGGAAAAGATTTTCAAGTGGACCGAAGACAAAACTTCTCTGGATCAGAGATGGGTTGAAATATTTCTTCATTTTGCAAATCAAAATGTCCCTATCAAGAATATTGCACTGATGGTTTCATTTTTCTTGTCCTTACCAGGAACAAACGCTCCAGTGGAACGAGTTTTCTCAATGATTAATGACATTTGGTCACTAGAAAAATCTCAAATGAAAATGTCGACCCTTAAAGCAATGATGCTAGTAAAATGTAACTTTGCAATGGGTTGTGTACAGTTTTTAGATTTCATCAAAAAAAAGCCTGATATTTTGAAAAAAATTCACTCAACTCAAAAATATGAAAAATAAACATTGAAGTCAGTTTTTTCGACAATATTTTTTCCAAGTGGTATCAAGTTTATTTCTAAATGTAGTCTGATGATATTTTATTGAATAAAATAGTATTTTATATATATATATATATATATTGGTAAATAGTATTTTTTTAAGGGTGTCTAACTTCCCCGATATTGTGGGTCCCGTTTTGAGAATCTCATAATCTGGTCACCTTACCTTTAAATCAACTTTTCTCAACTTTTAACCACATTTTCGAAATCAGCGTTACATTTCCTATCAGACTAGTGTACTTTCAACTTTGAAAATCACCAACTTAGAACCGAAATAACAGCTAAAACGTTAACATTTTAGAAAAATTAAAATTTTGGGAAATACTTCCACGTCAACTACTTTCCCGCTCAAGGACGGCTTTAACCGTCCAGGGGGCTAGAAAACTTGCAAATTTAATCAGCTTTCTACTAGTATGGTCAACTTTGCGATTCCGTATCGATTTCGTGGAGAAATTTAAGGTTGAATGCGAAAAAACGTGATGTAAATCGAATCTAAAGAGGTCACAAATGCAGAGATCATATCAATAACAAATCTAGAGATCATAAGTGTCCACTCTTGTTATTGTGAGACCTGAACTGGCCACACTTATGATCTCTAGATTAAAAAAAAAAATGTTTGCATTTTTGACCTCTTTTGATTCGATTTACATCACGTTTTTTCGCATTCAACCTTAAATGTCTCCATGAAATCGATATGGAATCGCAAAGTTAACCATACTAGTAGAAAGCTGATTAAATTTGCAAGTTTTCTAGCCCCCTGAACGGTTGAAGCGGTCCTTGAGTGGGAAAGTAGTTGACGTGGAAGTATTTCCCGAAATTCTAATTTTTCTAAAATGTTAACGTTTTATCTGTTATTTCGGTTCTAAGTTGGTAATTTTCAAAGTTGAAAGTACACTAGTCTGATAGGAAATGTAACGCTGATTTCGAAAATGTGGTTAAAAGTTGAGAAAAGTTGATTTAAAGGGGAGAAATGTGGGACTTGATGGCAAAAAACGTGGTTTTCTCAAAAAAACCTTTAAAACATCATATCTCGGCAACGGATTGAAATAGAAAGGTTCGGTTGGCGGCATGCTACTCCATTTTCGGTCGAGTTTCATACAATTTTTTTTTTTTAAGTTACGAGGGAATCACCCTGTATAGGTAAAATCAGAGATTTACTAAAATCATTCACCTGTACCATTGCTTTGCCTAATGTGTATACTTGCAGGTCAGTCTAGGCAACTAGCAGGTTTCAGATGAGGTGCACCGACCTTCTTCCCATCACCGATTGTGAAGCCCCAGAATCTTAAGTATTTCTACCAGTTGTCTATTTATTTTAACCTCTAACAGACCTTTGTTCTGTATCGAACGGACCGGACCTTCCTGGGTGGGCTTTATCTTTGCTGATGCACACTTTTGCTAAATGATTATTTTTCTTACATGACTTGCCCATAAATTTATACGAAACTACTAAAAAATTAACAATTAAAAATTTCATGGATGAGGACAGGTACGTTATTCCTGTTCTTCGTCTGAGTCGCTCTGAACTTCATTTATTGTACTTCTATCGAGAAAATAAACCTTTAGAGAATTAGTTCTTTCACAACAGTATGTTTCGTGCAATCAGGTTCTATTACTGACATCTTGTTCCTCAATTTTTGTTATTATCTTCTTATGCTTTTTTAATGGTATTTTTTGTTTTATTTTCCCTAAACTTGGCCTATAACCGATACATTTGCAGAAATTTTGTTAAAAAAACCCACGAAACACTTGGCAGACTTGAGTTCATTTCAAGTATTCTTCTTGAAAAATGAATTAAAACTAAAAAGTGGTATGAATGAGACACAGGTTAAGTCTTGCCTTCTTAACTTGCCTGTGAACATTAGACATAGTACATGATCAATTTTAGCCCCATATGACTTGTCTCAACATGCTTTTTGGAACGTTGCTGGCCAATCTTAAAGTAAAACTGATCGTGTTTTGAGGCCCTTGAAGACATTTTCTCAAAAAAAACTTTTCCTTTTTGTTTCTTAATTCACTCATTCATTTTTTAATTAGGCCGATAGAAGAACGTTTTTAAATCTGATTGTCTAGTTTTCTTTTAAAATTAAATTTATTAGTTTTTATAATCATTTTTCATTATCATTCAAATAATTATTGCTTGAATCATTTTTAAAAAAACATTTTGAAATGTATGCATCTATGAGAACAGTTTGTTTCTTACTCCTCTTAATTTAGTTTTTATTCAAGTCGCTAGATGTAGCATGGAACGTTTCCCTAAAAGTACTCATATTTTTCACGTCCTTTTTCTATTATTTATTTTATTATAATAAATAATAAATTTTATAACTAATAAAATAATTTTTTTAAATAATATTTTGAATAAAGTGTCTTGAAATAGAGAAAAATTAAAAAAATTCATATGAACAAAAGAAGGGGAATCGAGTAATGGCTGTGGAGCGTCACAGTTCGTGTGGTTTGTTTGGGTGGAAGCTACTCCTGTGATCGTGTTTTATGTGAATTTTACCAACTTTTTTGTGGATTTTGTGTTGGATTTTCTCTCTTCCAGTTACAACAAACAATACAACTGGTAAATATTTACAATTTTACTAAGCCTTTTTTTTCTCTAAAATTAACATTCCTCATTCAACATTATCACTTTTCATTTCATACTTTTTGTTGATTTGAGGTTTTTTCCTATCTTTTTTTTAGGTTTCTTTTTGTAAAAATGTTAGTTTTAATACATTAATTGATTTCCATTTCGACTTCGTTGTGCCTTCCTTTTTTTCCTACTAAATCCTCATACTAATTGAAAAGGAATTAGCTATTATTATTTTAGTTTGATTTGTGAACCTAATTTCCTATGTATGTATTTTTTAGAATTAATTCCTTGAAAACATTGATTTCTGAAATTTAGTTGTCCCCCAGGTTTAATTTTGTCTACAGTAATTTTTTTCAATTTAACCCTTGCATTTCTGTTCAGTTTTTTAAATGAAGATAGTGGTCCAGTTTGTTTCTTTTCCCTGTCTAAAGAATAGATATTCTTTTGATTTTTGTTTATTTGCCTTAAATACCTTTTCCTAGTTCTGATGAAACAGTGCCGCCAAATGTATATTATTTCAGAAACATCATTTAGTTAAGTTATTTCTGTTCAAACAACTATATTCAGATATATTAATATTTCATAAGTTTATGACACTATTGATCACGGATACCAGGTCGGGTTCCCCGTAGAGGTCTCTCAACTCTCTGTTCTTCCGGATACGCCATCTGCCGTTCTCGGAAACAGGTCCATAAATCTTTCTGTGTACTTTGCGTTCCCACAGTAGCAGAGTCTCTTCATTTTCTTTTGTCAACGCCCAAGTTTCACCAGTGTAAGTTACAATTGGACGGACAATGGTTTTATAGACTATTAGCTTGGCCTTCCACGTTAATGTGCGGAATTTGAGTATTCTTTGGACCGCAAATAGACATCTATTCCCTGCAGCAATGCGTGCTCTTATTTCGTGGCTAACGTTATTATCTTCTGTGATCAGAGCCCCGAGATATTTGAATTCTTGAGATTACGTTGGTTGGGCCACGTAGAGAGAATGGAAGGAGGAAGACTCCCTAAACAAGCCCTCTACGGTAGGCCAGGCGGTGCCAGGAGAAGAGGAAGACCCAGACTCCGGTGGCTGGACGACATTGAGGCGGACCTCCGAATGTTGGGCATCAGAGGATGGAGGGAGAAGGCTTTGGATCGAGACGAATGGAGGAGGATTGTGACGGGGGCCCGGGTTCTTTCAGGACCGTAGCGCCACAGGAAGAAGAAGAAGATGACACTATTGCATGACAAGAGTTGAAAACATCTTCAAAATCTATAGTTGACAAAGACATCCATGTTGAGTAATTGCGTCTTCTCTGTACAATTTTGTGGTGAAGATTTCATTCCAATTCTAAAACTGCGTGTTCATAGAAATTGATTTTCCAATGAAATATTGTATATATTTCTTAAAACCATCTGCTATTTATGTTCATTGTTAATTGCATTTAAGCATTTTAATTTTTTCTTACTTCCCTATTATACATAGATTAGGGGAAGTTTTATAATAGCCTAAAATTCGATGTTGACGTACATATTTTTCTTACCCTTCTGAATCCAATAATGGACTGCAAAGAAAATGCACGTTGTTCTGTGTATTTGTTTGTGTGTAGACATAATAACCCTTATTGGAATGAGTGTATCTGTACGTAATTTTGTTTGAATTCAGAATAAGAATATGTTGGTTTTGACCCAACTCGTCTGGAGAGAAGCGGGGATTTACCTGAGGACTTCTTCAAAACTCCCAATAACTCTACATGCAATGAATATTTTGATATGACATTTCATGTGTGGATTAGAAGTAATAAGAACGATTTCTAACAATTTCCGTCATCGTGAGAGGTTTTTTTTGGATTTATTTTCGATGCATATTAGCCATGTCACTGTGTTATCTAATTATTTACAACATCCATGACCCTGGGAGGGAGTTCTATATACGAAATAAAACTCACTCCCGGACGGGATTCGAAGCCGCAAACCATGGTGAGACCATGCGACCAAAGCCCTACGCTCTAACCCGCATGGCCACCTTGCAAAGGGAGGGGTTAGAAGAGCGGGTAACTTTTTTCTATTACGATTCGAGCTAGGGTTTCCTATATTATGGAACAATTCGAGCTAGGGTTTCCTATATTATGGAACAATTCGAGCTAGGATTTCCTATATTATGGAACAATTCGAGCTAGGGTTTCCTATATTATGGAACAATTCGAGCTAGGGTTTCCCTATATTATGGAAAAATTCGAGCTAGGGTTTCCTATATTATGGAACAATTCGAGCTAGGGTTTCCTATATTATGGAACAATGCGAGCTAGGGTTTCCTATATTATGGAACAATTCGAGCTAGGGTTTCCTATATTATGGAACAATGCGAGCTAGGGTTTCCTATATTATGGAACAATTCATGGTCCAATTAGATTGATTATTGTTGTAGTAATTAAGCATTCAAGAATACTAATTAAGTTCTTTATTTACAGTACAGAAAAAAATATTAATTGGTGAATGACTGGCTCTTTCCCTTGTAGGAATTATTCGCAACAAACTAAAATTTCGCTCTCCCCCTAAACATTCATTCTCTTTTAACGGAGAATTGGCATAAAACGAGTAGGTTACCTCACTTATGGACTTTCGAAACGTATAAAATTTCGCATCGAAATTTTCATTCCCCGAAAAGTTATTGGGACGCAGAAGTTGACGCTCCCCTTCACTTTGTTTAGATCGAAAAGCAACAGGTGTCTATATTATGTGCCTGTATATAATTTCATGTCGATACATTCTATTGGGAGTTATTAGGGTTTTAGAGTTAAGCACCCACCACTGCCCGATTTGGTTGTAATCAATAGGAAGTCGCAAAAAGGGCTAAATTGACTAATGACTACCCCATAGACTCCTTGAAAGATCTGTTCTCTGAGGTCAGAGAATATGAAGTTCACGTGAAAAGTCACTTTAAAACTATTACTTAACTTCCTCTATACTTTGTATAGCTGAAGGTAAAAGCATTGTGTCGATGTATTCATTCTATTGGGAGTTACTGACCCCATAGACTCCTTGAAAGATCTGTTCTCTGAGGTCAGAGAATATGAAGTTCATGTGAAAAGTCACTTAAAAACTATTACTTAACTTCCTCTATACTTTGTATAGCTGAAGGTAAAAACATTGTGTCGATATATTCATTCTATTGGGAGTTACTGACCCCATAGACTCCTTGAAAGATCTGTTCTCTGAGGTCAGAGAATATGAAGTTCACGTGAAAAGTCACTTAAAAACTATTACTTAACTTCCTCTATACTTTGTATAGCTGAAGGTAAAAACATTGTGTCGATATATTCATTCTATTGGGAGTTACTGACCCCATAGACTCCTTGAAAGATCTGTTCTCTGAGGTCAGAGAATATGAAGTTCATGTGAAAAGTCACTTAAAAACTATTACTTAACTTCCTCTATACTTTGTATAGCTGAAGGTAAAAACATTGTGTCGATATATTCATTCTATTGGGAGTTACTGGCCCCATAGACTCCTTGAAAGATCTGTTCTCTGAGGTCAGAGAATATGAAGTTCACGTGAAAAGTCACTTAAAAACTATTACTTAACTTCCTCTATACTTTGTATAGCTGAAGGTAAAAACATTGTGTCGATATATTCATTCTATTGGGAGTTACTGGCCCCATAGACTCCTTGAAAGATCTGTTCTCTGAGGTCAGAGAATATGAAGTTCACGTGAAAAGTCACTTAAAAACTATTACTTAACTTCCTCTATACTTTGTATAGCTGAAGGTAAAAACATTGTGTCGATATATTCATTCTATTGGGAGTTACTGACCCCATAGACTCCTTGAAAGATCTGTTCTCTGAGGTCAGAGAATATGAAGTTCACGTGAAAAGTCACTTAAAAACTATTACTTAACTTCCTCTATACTTTGTATAGCTGAAGGTAAAAACATTGTGTCGATATATTCATTCTATTGGGAGTTACTGGCCCCATAGACTCCTTGAAAGATCTGTTCTCTGAGGTCAGAGAATATGAAGTTCACGTGAAAAGTCACTTAAAAACTATTACTTAACTTCCTCTATACTTTGTATAGCTGAAGGTAAAAACATTGTGTCGATATATTCATTCTATTGGGAGTTACTGACCCCATAGACTCCTTGAAAGATCTGTTCTCTGAGGTCAGAGAATATGAAGTTCATGTGAAAAGTCACTTAAAAACTATTACTTAACTTCCTCTATACTTTGTATAGCTGAAGGTAAAAACATTGTGTCGATATATTCATTCTATTGGGAGTTACTGACCCCATAGACTCCTTGAAAGATCTGTTCTCTGAGGTCAGAGAATATGAAGTTCACGTGAAAAGTCACTTTAAAACTATTACTTAACTTCCTCTATACTTTGTATAGCTGAAGGTAAAAGCATTGTGTCGATGTATTCATTCTATTGGGAGTTACTGACCCCATAGACTCCTTGAAAGATCTGTTCTCTGAGGTCAGAGAATATGAAGTTCATGTGAAAAGTCACTTAAAAACTATTACTTAACTTCCTCTATACTTTGTATAGCTGAAGGTAAAAACATTGTGTCGATATATTCATTCTATTGGGAGTTACTGACCCCATAGACTCCTTGAAAGATCTGTTCTCTGAGGTCAGAGAATATGAAGTTCACGTGAAAAGTCACTTTAAAACTATTACTTAACTTCCTCTATACTTTGTATAGCTGAAGGTAAAAGCATTGTGTCGATGTATTCATTCTATTGGGAGTTACTGACCCCATAGACTCCTTGAAAGATCTGTTCTCTGAGGTCAGAGAATATGAAGTTCACGTGAAAAGTCACTTTAAAACTATTACTTAACTTCCTCTATACTTTGTATAGCTGAAGGTAAAAGCATTGTGTCGATGTATTCATTCTATTGGGAGTTACTGACCCCATAGACTCCTTGAAAGATCTGTTCTCTGAGGTCAGAGAATATGAAGTTCACGTGAAAAGTCACTTTAAAACTATTACTTAACTTCCTCTATACTTTGTATAGCTGAAGGTAAAAGCATTGTGTCGATGTATTCATTCTATTGGGAGTTACTGACCCCATAGACTCCTTGAAAGATCTGTTCTCTGAGGTCAGAGAATATGAAGTTCATGTGAAAAGTCACTTAAAAACTATTACTTAACTTCCTCTATACTTTGTATAGCTGAAGGTAAAAACATTGTGTCGATATATTCATTCTATTGGGAGTTACTGGCCCCATAGACTCCTTGAAAGATCTGTTCTCTGAGGTCAGAGAATATGAAGTTCACGTGAAAAGTCACTTAAAAACTATTACTTAACTTCCTCTATACTTTGTATAGCTGAAGGTAAAAACATTGTGTCGATATATTCATTCTATTGGGAGTTACTGACCCCATAGACTCCTTGAAAGATCTGTTCTCTGAGGTCAGAGAATATGAAGTTCATGTGAAAAGTCACTTAAAAACTATTACTTAACTTCCTCTATACTTTGTATAGCTGAAGGTAAAAACATTGTGTCGATATATTCATTCTATTGGGAGTTACTGACCCCATAGACTCCTTGAAAGATCTGTTCTCTGAGGTCAGAGAATATGAAGTTCATGTGAAAAGTCACTTAAAAACTATTACTTAACTTCCTCTATACTTTGTATAGCTGAAGGTAAAAGCATTGTGTCGATGTATTCATTCTATTGGGAGTTACTGACCCCATAGACTCCTTGAAAGATCTGTTCTCTGAGGTCAGAGAATATGAAGTTCATGTGAAAAGTCACTTAAAAACTATTACTTAACTTCCTCTATACTTTGTATAGCTGAAGGTAAAAGCATTGTGTCGATGTATTCATTCTATTGGGAGTTACTGACCCCATAGACTCCTTGAAAGATCTGTTCTCTGAGGTCAGAGAATATGAAGTTCATGTGAAAAGTCACTTAAAAACTATTACTTAACTTCCTCTATACTTTGTATAGCTGAAGGTAAAAGCATTGTGTCGATGTATTCATTCTATTGGGAGTTACTGACCCCATAGACTCCTTGAAAGATCTGTTCTCTGAGGTCAGAGAATATGAAGTTCACGTGAAAAGTCACTTAAAAACTATTACTTAACTTCCTCTATACTTTGTATAGCTGAAGGTAAAAGCATTGTGTCGATGTATTCATTCTATTGGGAGTTACTGACCCCATAGACTCCTTGAAAGATCTGTTCTCTGAGGTCAGAGAATATGAAGTTCATGTGAAAAGTCACTTAAAAACTATTACTTAACTTCCTCTATACTTTGTATAGCTGAAGGTAAAAACATTGTGTCGATATATTCATTCTATTGGGAGTTACTGACCCCATAGACTCCTTGAAAGATCTGTTCTCTGAGGTCAGAGAATATGAAGTTCACGTGAAAAGTCACTTAAAAACTATTACTTAACTTCCTCTATACTTTGTATAGCTGAAGGTAAAAACATTGTGTCGATATATTCATTCTATTGGGAGTTACTGACCCCATAGACTCCTTGAAAGATCTGTTCTCTGAGGTCAGAGAATATGAAGTTCATGTGAAAAGTCACTTAAAAACTATTACTTAACTTCCTCTATACTTTGTATAGCTGAAGGTAAAAACATTGTGTCGATATATTCATTCTATTGGGAGTTACTGACCCCATAGACTCCTTGAAAGATCTGTTCTCTGAGGTCAGAGAATATGAAGTTCATGTGAAAAGTCACTTAAAAACTATTACTTAACTTCCTCTATACTTTGTATAGCTGAAGGTAAAAACATTGTGTCGATATATTCATTCTATTGGGAGTTACTGACCCCATAGACTCCTTGAAAGATCTGTTCTCTGAGGTCAGAGAATATGAAGTTCATGTGAAAAGTCACTTAAAAACTATTACTTAACTTCCTCTATACTTTGTATAGCTGAAGGTAAAAACATTGTGTCGATATATTCATTCTATTGGGAGTTACTGACCCCATAGACTCCTTGAAAGATCTGTTCTCTGAGGTCAGAGAATATGAAGTTCATGTGAAAAGTCACTTAAAAACTATTACTTAACTTCCTCTATACTTTGTATAGCTGAAGGTAAAAACATTGTGTCGATATATTCATTCTATTGGGAGTTACTGACCCCATAGACTCCTTGAAAGATCTGTTCTCTGAGGTCAGAGAATATGAAGTTCATGTGAAAAGTCACTTAAAAACTATTACTTAACTTCCTCTATACTTTGTATAGCTGAAGGTAAAAACATTGTGTCGATATATTCATTCTATTGGGAGTTACTGACCCCATAGACTCCTTGAAAGATCTGTTCTCTGAGGTCAGAGAATATGAAGTTCATGTGAAAAGTCACTTAAAAACTATTACTTAACTTCCTCTATACTTTGTATAGCTGAAGGTAAAAACATTGTGTCGATATATTCATTCTATTGGGAGTTACTGACCCCATAGACTCCTTGAAAGATCTGTTCTCTGAGGTCAGAGAATATGAAGTTCATGTGAAAAGTCACTTAAAAACTATTACTTAACTTCCTCTATACTTTGTATAGCTGAAGGTAAAAACATTGTGTCGATATATTCATTCTATTGGGAGTTACTGGCCCCATAGGCTCCTTGAAAGATCTGTTCTCTGAGGAGGTCAGAGAATATGAAGTTCACGTGAAAAGTCACTTAAAAACTATTACTTAACTTCCTCTATACTTTGTATAGCTGAAGGTAAAAACATTGTGTCGATGTATTCATTCTATTGGGAGTTACTGGCCCCATAGGCTCCTTGAAAGATCTGTTCTCTGAGGAGGTCAGAGAATATGAAGTTCACGTGAAAAGTCACTTAAAAACTATTACTTAACTTCCTCTATACTTTGTATAGCTGAAGGTAAAAACATTGTGTCGATGTATTCATTCTATTGGGAGTTACTGGCCCCATAGGCTCCTTGAAAGATCTGTTCTCTGAGGAGGTCAGAGAATATGAAGTTCACGTGAAAAGTCACTTAAAAACTATTACTTAACTTCCTCTATACTTTGTATAGCTGAAGGTAAAAACATTGTGTCGATGTATTCATTCTATTGGGAGTTACTGACCCCATAGGCTCCTTGAAAGATCTGTTCTCTGAGGAGGTCAGAGAATATGAAGTTCATGTGAAAAGTCACTTAAAAACTATTACTTAACTTCCTCTATACTTTGTATAGCTGAAGGTAAAAACATTGTGTCGATGTATTCATTCTATTGGGAGTTACTGGCCCCATAGGCTCCTTGAAAGATCTGTTCTCTGAGGAGGTCAGAGAATATGAAGTTCATGTGAAAAGTCACTTAAAAACTATTACTTAACTTCCTCTATACTTTGTATAGCTGAAGGTAAAAACATTGTGTCGATGTATTCATTCTATTGGGAGTTACTGGCCCCATAGGCTCCTTGAAAGATCTGTTCTCTGAGGAGGTCAGAGAATATGAAGTTCATGTGAAAAGTCACTTAAAAACTATTACTTAACTTCCTCTATACTTTGTATAGCTGAAGGTAAAAACATTGTGTCGATGTATTCATTCTATTGGGAGTTACTGGCCCCATAGGCTCCTTGAAAGATCTGTTCTCTGAGGAGGTCAGAGAATATGAAGTTCACGTGAAAAGTCACTTAAAAACTATTACTTAACTTCCTCTATACTTTGTATAGCTGAAGGTAAAAACATTGTGTCGATGTATTCATTCTATTGGGAGTTACTGGCCCCATAGGCTCCTTGAAAGATCTGTTCTCTGAGGAGGTCAGAGAATATGAAGTTCACGTGAAAAGTCACTTAAAAACTATTACTTAACTTCCTCTATACTTTGTATAGCTGAAGGTAAAAACATTGTGTCGATGTATTCATTCTATTGGGAGTTACTGGCCCCATAGGCTCCTTGAAAGATCTGTTCTCTGAGGAGGTCAGAGAATATGAAGTTCACGTGAAAAGTCACTTAAAAACTATTACTTAACTTCCTCTATACTTTGTATAGCTGAAGGTAAAAACATTGTGTCGATGTATTCATTCTATTGGGAGTTACTGGCCCCATAGGCTCCTTGAAAGATCTGTTCTCTGAGGAGGTCAGAGAATATGAAGTTCACGTGAAAAGTCACTTAAAAACTATTACTTAACTTCCTCTATACTTTGTATAGCTGAAGGTAAAAACAGATATTGTTTAAGTTGTTGATTGAAATAAAAATTGTTGAATCTAATGCCGTTGTACCTACTTGATTTTTTTTATTGTCTACAATAAGTGTTTTTGAACACCAAATGTTTTATTTATTGCGATTATTTTCGACAGAAAATGTTATTTTCATACAATAAAAGTTCGATTGATTTTTGTATTCCCCTTCTCCATAACATAGAATAATTTAAATTAGCTTAGATGTACATGAAAAAATCAGTATAAAATAATCATATAATATTGGAATTGAAAGTATTTTGCATGATAAGCGGCAACTTACTGAATTATCGGTAGTTTCCCACCGATAGTATCGGACTATCGAAAGTGGCCATTTATCGACTATCGCCCATCCCTAGAGTGAGGGAGCCCCATAGCGGGTGAAGAATTCCCGAATGAGAGTGTTCGCCACCGTCTCGGCTTGAATATTGTTCAGCGGGTTGGCTTCCACCCTTCGTAAAGTAGTCGGCCGCCACCAGGATGTATCTGTTGTCGGTAGCGGCCCCAGTAAGGCAGCCACGACTCTCTCCATGGGTCCCCCGCCCCTCCCTCATGCCCCTGGCAACCATTCATCCAAGCCTCAACATCCTTTCGTTGCCCTGGACTAATAACTTATACTCCCGTCGACCGACCCATTCATCTTTAGATTAGGTTGATTTACACAAAGCAGCTTGAAACATGAATCACGACCTTTTTGTGTTAAGCCTCACCCTGATTCCCCCCCTTCCCTAAGCCTGATTTGGCTGAAAATCAATAAGTGTCGTCCTTAAAGGGTTCTGGTAATACATTCGTTCTATCCTGAGTTATGATGTTCACAGACAGACACTTTTATTTTTCTCATTTTTGGAATCAGGAGGTCGGAAAACATGGAATTCCATTAAAAACTCCGCATTGAACTTATGACCGTTTACATAACTTTCCATTTACTTTGTATTGCTGGGGAAGTAAAAACCGTCGTGAAACTAATTCAAATAATGTTCTTTTTACATTTAAAAAAAAAAAAAATTATATACCTAGTTTAATCAATTACTTTTTTTTTTCTAATAACCTATTTTTTTCATGGGTTGACGTCAACTAAGACCATTAATTATGTTTTTTGATGTAAGTGCTTTAAGTAAACCCGAAATTATAAGAAATACACGTGGGGTCCATACAGACCCCATCTTACCGTATGCGTTACAAAAGTTCACTTTACCATTAGAGGGTTAAGTGTTATAAACTTGTTGAACTTCCATTTAGTATTTGTTAAGTCAGGGGTTCTCAACCTTTCAGGCTCTGAGCCCCCCTTCATACTTTGGTGTGAGGTCACGCCTCCCTTTACGGATTAAGTTAAAAAAGAGTAAATTTATCATATATAAGTCTAAATTTTAGAGTTATATATGATAAATTTACTTACATTATGTTTAAGTAAAATGACTTTCAACTTAGGCTAGACATACTCTGGTAAGGAATATAAAATCATTTTTGTTCAAATACAAATTTTAATTTCTTCGAAAAAATCACAACAAAATATCAATAATGTAACCAGAAAAATGTTCGTTACTTTTGTAGTACTAGTGTGAGGGCTGGCACTGTTTCTCATTAACTATTTTTTGTCTGTTTGATTGCAATTTTGACAAAGAACACCGCAGGTCGCTTTCCACATCTATTTCGGCTCGATATTTAGATTTTATATTAGCCAGGGCTGAAAATCCTGACTTGCATAGATAAGTTGATGAAAATTGTACAAGCAACTTGGCTGCCTCCATTGCTACTTCTGGGTAAACAGGAAGATATAGTAGCCAGAAATTTTCGAGATCCATGTTTGGACAACTGTTTCAAAAACTACAAACTTATTTAATTTTTTAAAAATTTGTTGACGCCTCCCCTGGAATTCTTCCACGCGCCCCCCAGGTTGAGAACCACTGTGTTAAGTGGTGGCTGAAGGTAATAATACCCAACGTACTTCCATATTATATATATATATATATATATATATATTTTGTTAAATAGACAATATTTTTAAAAAAACATACGTTTTCCTTTATTTTTTTAAATTTAAGTGAGACTAATGACATGATATTAGGGGTAGACAGATATGATGTTAATCAAATGTGGATAAGGGTTGAACTTGCAGCCACCATCCAGGTATCAGAACTGGAATGTAGGTGTGAAGTTCCAAACTTCAGCCATCCTCTCGTTCTGCTACACAAGTACCTTGAAACTCACACGTTGAAATTCATTCTGCATCTCTGAGATTTCCTTTCAAAAACCATCGGGCCCTTCAAGGAAATAGTTGAAATTCATTCTGCATCTCTGAGATTTCCTTCCAAAAAGCAAAACTGAGATTTTTATGAAACCATCGCTGATACTTTTTCATTACCCTAACCGATGATAAGGGATGGAATGTAGTGGTTGGTTTAAATCTCCGTAACTTAACATTTTTTCCATTCTCAGGAATTGACTTTCATCTCGGGAGAGTTTGATTGGCCTGCACATGTTTTATTTTTCTTGACTCCCAATTAAAATTTTGTAAAAACGGTTGAATGTATTCTAAATGTCCCACTGTTTTCCGTTCCGACCAAAATAGTTTACCTCGTGAAATAGTTCAGTTTTAGCCTATTTCTGATAATGATCTTGCCGGCATTGCGAATAACAATGATGTGATTATATATGATTTAGGGGCAGCTGTATTCAATTTTAATATCAAAAATTGATTTTTGACATTTCCGGTTGTCAAAAAACTCAATAATTCAAAATTAGAAGCATTATTCTGAGTCTATTAATTAGTCTTCCAATGGTATAATTTGATGTCAAAAATCAATTTTTGATATTAAGATTGAATTCAGCTACCCCTAAATCACATATCACATCATTGAAAAATGTATTCATTAAATTGTATATAAATTTGAATTATCGACATTTTTTTGATATCAAATTTGAAATAAGCGACCTCTAAAACCACATCACGGATGGATTTTTTGAGGAAATGGTTTATTAGTTAAAATTAATGACAGTTTTTTGACAAGTGTAACTGTCGAAATTTGATTTTTGACATCAAATTTGAATTCAGCGACCCCCAAAACGTAAGAATACGAAATTTCAGAACATTCCATTCGAGGCATCAAAAGTTACGCTCTAAAGTCTCTCGAATCGCAAAATCCCCATTTAAACTCAATGTAAAACTTTAACACCTTACAGGCATGGGTTAATATGGTCAAAAAAATCTGAAAAAATTCAGGGGTCATTTTTTCAACATTCTAAACCAAATTGGAGGTCTGAGAAATTTAAACTTTTTCAAAATTATACTTATCAGGGTGTTGTTTGCCTACGTTAAGTTGAAAACAAGTCATTCTTAATTAAGTAAAATAATAATACATTTTATATTTTTAGACGCTAAAATCTACGATTTTTACCAAAAGTACTATTTTCTTCCCTAACTGCCAGGGATATACCACTTATGATTTTTTTCATTTCACGAGTATGTGTGTATATAAGTTTCATTCTGCTTTGTCGACCATATTAAGCTTTAATTAAAAAAATATAAGGACTCTACTTAATGGTGTACTCCAGTTTTTTCTGAATTTCTCCATAAACGCAGTAAAGACCTGATTTTCCAATTCCAAACTTCTGATTTTCTAACCATAGGGTTATTCCATGTCAAATAAACCAGTGTTTGAACCTTGACCTCTCAAATTTTTGTGCATAAATAGTACTTAGCGATAATACTACAAATTTTTCATTTTGTTGATTTTCAGACATATATATGCATATATGCTTTTTATGATAAGGAGGTAAATACTCAAAATCTGTTGCATTGGTTGGTTGGGGTTTATTTTACAGGTCTTGAATAGATACGACTTCAATTTAATATATTGTATATATATATACACTTGAGTTTTTCTCGAGCATTTCTTGAGTAATCCTCCTCTCAAAACTGACTAAGTTTCAAAACGGCATGAAAGTTGGTTTATGTAAAAGCATTTGTTTCGTGTACGCCAATGATAAAATATTATATTTTTGTATTTTTTATCAATACATGAGTTTCTTTCTGTATACTACCTTCATTCCGTTTTGTCGACCATTAATTTTTTGTGAAAAAAATATCAAGTGGTTTTTTGGATTATTTCTTAGTGATTTATTCGTAATTTTTTTTCTGAATTTCGCATTAAACGCGGTAAAGACTTCCGATTTTTCAATCTGACCATAGGGTCTTCCGTATCAAATCAACTAATGTATGAACCTTGGCCATTCAAATTTTTATGTTTTTTATGCATAAGTAGTATTTAGTGAGAATATAAGAATTTTTTTAGCAATAGTTTCATGGATATGCACTTATAGCGAAAAAAACTCATAAATTGGAGTGTTTTGAATGTTTCAAATGCATATAATATATTGCAGCTATGAGGATGGGTGGGATTCATTTTACAGGACTTGAATATATTATAGGGCTTTAATTTAGTTTATTTCAGAAAGTTCTTTAAAAAAAAAAAAAAAACACTATATTTAATATATTTGCACCAATTTGCGAGTCAGCAAAATACGTATTATTATCAGCACAGCAGCCGAGCACAATCGATTCGATTTGAAATAATTTGAGAAAGCTAAAGTGTGGGGGGGGGGGGGGGGGGGGGGGGAGGGATAGATAACTAGACGCACCCGTAACTGCCGATGTAGTGATTACTTATATCGACTAAAATTTAGTATGTGGATTGAGAAGCCAGTATGTAAGTAAGCCATATAATGTGAAACCTCTCTTAACAGACAACTTTGGCATAGCCACGGTAAAATAAATATGATTTGAATGCATTTTAACCCCTCTTTAACGGAACCCTTCCATACAGGGCGCGGACAGGCCCCATCAGAGGAAATCATCCCCTCAAGAGCTTACGCTAAAGCTAAGTGCTTACATATACTTGAGAGAGTGGCCCGGCGGTGCTGTTTGTCCCCTGACCTGGCCTGCCTCTTCGTTGGTTGCCCTGGGTCCTGTGCTTTGCCCTTCCCCGGTCCCCGTGGCCTCCTGTGGGATCCCATCATGACTGTTCTCGTCATTTGTATAATGAGTTCGCTGGCTCAGTTAGGCCAAGGAATGTAACAAGGTAGAGCGATAATAACAAAAGCAGTTGTTCGCCCCAAATAAACCAACCAACCCCTCAAGAGCGGACAAATATATAAATGTATATAAAAAAATTATTTTCATTTAATGTAGGTATTTTAATAATTCCAAATATTGGCCCAATTTGGTCTCATTCTATTTAATTTATTTTTTCTTCATTTAGAAATACAATATTTCATCCATCAGGACATTTTCAAGTAAACTGAAAAATATTACATAGATATGAACGTATAAAATTAACATTGTTAGTTTAATATAATATCTAAAATCTTGTCTCTCTTAATTACATTATAACATTCTCCACTTCTTGTTATGCTATGAAACATTATTTTTTATAACTTAGCGTGTCAAAATTTTAACATATATTTCTACATCTTCATTGTGCATCTGGAAAACAAGTATTTCTAAAATATCTCTGTATATGTTTAATATTAATTATAATTATTGAAATTATTATAATTCAATTGTAAAAATACCTTTTATATCGTGATTTTTGGTTCAATACTGTATGTTTTTATATATAGTTTCTATTTGGATAAACAATCGGAGGTTAATTGGTTATCGATTTATTTAACAACAGTTTTTTTTATATATCATCGATTACTTGGATTTTTATATTTATATATTTCATTTTTATATCATTTATTATATATGTAGTCTTATTTTGACTATATGTCATATTAATTATTTCATTATTTTATCCTTTATAAAAATCATAATTTAAAATTATTTTATATTTAAATTTATATTATATTTAATTATTCGTCCCCCTCATTTTTTAAATTTTTTTTAATAAGTTCAGTGTAGCGGAATAGAAGTTATTTAGATTTTTTGAGTCTGATTTGAAATTTACCGTGTTATCAATATTGTCGGTTATATATAAAGCCTCCATGCATTTTCGTTCTACAACATTTTTTTCCGTATGTAGTATTTTTGTGTCTTCACATTAAATGAAAATAATAGGTATCTAAAAATCGTATATATTGATATGAATTGAAGAAAAAAATTATGTTTTTTTTTTTTATAAAATACATAAATTAGTTTTAGGAAGGTAGACATAGTATGGCATGTGTATATTTTTCTACGAAGAAACAACAGAAACACCGCCAACCTTCCTCCCTTTTCCAATTGCTTCCTTTTTTCGCGGAAGTTCCCTTCCTCTCCCCTCAAACATCCCTTCACCTGGTTTGTATCTTTCAACCCTTCTTTTTTTCTTTTGAGTTTATTGCTTTATCATCTTTTACGTCGAAATGTCTCACCCCAAAAAAACGGAGGACCCTTCCTTTAAAGGAAAAATTGGAACTCATTCAATGTCATGATAAAGGCGGTTCCCCCTCTTGAACGGACACCCCTCTACTACGGACAAAAATACATACTCCTTCTTTCTCCGTTGTAGAAAGGTTTCACTGTATTATATATTTTTAAATACGTGTCAAAGTCATTCCTGTCTTCTCAGAACTAGCGGAAATTTCAAAATTGCATAAAAGTTGGTTTTTGTAGAAAAAAATTGTTTTGTCTTCGCCACTGGTGAAATACTGTTTAAGGCACCGACCGAACGTATTCTTTTTTATTTTTTATTATTGTTTGATATTAATGTTCTTAAATTCATATTTCTTGCTTATTTTTAGTTTTTAGTGAAATGTTTTGTAAAATACACTTCCGGACAAAATAAAAGCATCTTTTCAATTTTTGCAATTTTAATGGGTTTGTGACATCGGAATAGGACTTGAAGAAATTATTATTTGTGGCATTGATAAAGGAAATTAAAACCTAACAGGAAAATAAAAATTCTTTATTTTTTTGAAATATGTTTAAAGAAAAACAGAAAAGTTAACAAAGAACAATTTCATAAAAAACACAGAATTTCGAATACATTTTAGTAACTGGTGTCCCTCCCCTAGCTTGAATGACAGCATCTATTCTTCTGGGCATTGCCCTGATTATTTTTGAATTACTTCTTCCGGTATGTTTTCCCACTTTTGAAGCAAGAAGTTCCGCAAATTCTGTGCTGTCGTGTTCTGACGCCTCTTGCAAGCATGTCCTAGACATGGTGTATGGGGTTCATGTCTGGACTGCGGGCCATTGCCACAATTTGAACTTCACTAAGGTACTGTTGAACAAAATCGGCAGCTTGGGGTCGAGCATTGTCTTGCATCAAAAGAAATCGAGGGCCGACAAACGGGGCGAAGGGCATCACATGAGGTTCTAGGATCTCTCTGATATATCTGGCAGCAGTTAGTGAGCCATGACCAATGACCACTAACTCCGTAGAGGCGTTTCAATTTACGCTTCCCCACACCATCTCAGAACCTCCTCTAAAACTGATTCGGGGTGAAAAATTACAGGGAGTAAAACTCTCGCCCGGCCTCCAGCACACTCGGTCAAGTCCATCTGGAGACCTTAGACAGAATCTGGACTCATCTGAGACTAATACTCACCCCCAAACATCAGTAGTCCAATTCAGGTGTAAACTGACTATCCCGAAGCGCATGTAACTGCAAAAAGCGGTCATCCCTCTCGGCAGTTGCCCTCGGGCGGCCTTGCCCTCTTCTGCGGGAGTACTTCCTCGTCTCTTGATGTCGGCTCACCCCTCTGGCTGAACCCCTCCTCACGCCCTGATTGCTTCCTCTTCACTTAACTCCCTTCAGTTATTTACTTTAACTTATTCTCAAATAAACAGATTTCAAAAAAAAAAAAAAAAAAAAATAGAGAAACGAAAGGTGTTGTAAGAACTGCAGTGTCTGAAAAATTTACATTATTTTTTTTTTCCTTTTTGTTTTAACGTAGCCTCAATTGTGGTGGGCTATCTACAGTTGTGGTCCTCGGTGTCAAACGGAAAGCTTGTCTTGAAAACTTGCGACAGTATTGGCTGAGCTGTTCCCTCACCTTATGTGTATACGTAAAGAAAAAAATAGAATAAATAATACATCCTAACGACTCTCAACAGTTGAGATATCCGTTCACAATATCGATCGTTTCAATGGTTGTTAATTATTTAATATGTCATTTGTATTTATATATTTTTTGTATTTAATTTCAATTTAAAAATACATACTTATTCATTAGAAAGGCTTCTGAATCCTCATACTAAATTTTGTGTCGATACATTACATTGGCAATTATTAGGGTTTTTGAGTCGAGCTCCCCTCTCCCTTCATCCAATTTCGCGGAAAAATAATAGGGTCATCCTTATGTGGTTTTGAATTTCAATATAAAATTTCATGTCGATACATTGATTCTCTCGGGAGTTATCGTGTTCACAGACACACACATAGGCAGACAGACAGAAATTTCACTTCTCCAGCTAAACGAAGTATAGGGGAAGTTATGTATTGGGCCAGAAATTCGATGATGAGTTTTCACCGGAATTTCATGTTTTCCGACCCCCTGAATCCATCAGGACGATGCCAACTCGGCCGAAGAGGGCGTGAAGTGGCTTAACATGAAAACTGTCGATGAATGGACACACAATTTTGAAGCTATGCTTCTTATCGGATCGGTCGCCTGGGAGTTTTGGGGTCAACGAGGAAAAACCGTAACGTAACGCTGTTTGTTCTAAATAGTTCTAGATCTCACGGCTAGATGTCAGCAGTCAAATTAGGCTAATAGTACTGTTTCCTTCCGCGAGATGCCAACACCTGTCAATATATATCTCTGTATATATATATGGCTACACTGGTTTGCTCTTCTGTATGTCCTTTGATCTGTGAATTTGAGGCTACACACCGACTCACACTTTAAGTTTCCGCTCTCCCTCTAAACCTTTAGTATCATTACTTGGTCGACTCATAACTTCGGTTGTTGCTCTTTCTTTTGATCACTGAAATTGACTTTACACCCCTCATACACATTACACCCTCATACGTATGTTTCCGCTTTCCCTATAAGTTTCAATCTCTTTATTGATGGACTCTTGCCTTATTTGAGGTGCCCCTATCTACCGTCATTGTTCTATTAATTTAATGAATGAACACAAATATATATTTTTTTATTCACAATATATAATTTACCAATTGATTTTTTTTGGGGTTCAGAAAAATAAAATTTGAACAAGTATAATTTTTAAAAAAATTGCGAGATCTCCGTCAACCGAGCTGATGTCAGGACGCTCCGCTTCTATTAGCTGATCATTTTTTCTTTCTCTTTAGAAGCATAGCTTCTGCCGGGGGTCCCGAGACCCAAACCGTATTTTTTTAATGTATAAATTCAAAGCCCCGTAAGGCCAATTCCTACTAATTTTCCGGGAAATCGGCTGAAGGGACTGAGAGGGGGACTCAAAACCCCTAATAATTACCGATGGTATATGCGACATTTACCGAGGCTTTAGAAGTCCTTGTGTAAGTCAGCTATTTTATTTTTAACCACAGCGGTTAATTGGTTTTAGATGTAGTGCGGAAACTTAATTAATCGTGATTGGAAATTACATTGCCAGTGTTTCACATACGACTGTCACATGGATCCTCAGGATCAATATGAGACCCTTTCTGTATTATGTCTACATATATGTGTTGTAGTTCGTCTTTCCTCATATCTCAAAATAGTCGATAAATTTCAACCAAATTTTGAATACTCTACTCTTGAGTAAACTCTATTATGGGCTGTAGTAATATCAATTTTGAAGTTACTGGGGATATTTCGTTCAACTTTTGCGTTCAGGGCAGGGGTCGGTAACCTTTTGCACTTGCGGGCGGGCCGCACTAGAATAAACTTCGTAAGCGCAGATCACATATAAAAATGAAATAAGCACTAAGCTAAGATATGCATAAATTGCAATAATATTTCATTTATCGTATCGGTTGGTTTATGTCCAGTCTATTGACTTTTATCCCTAAAGGGTCAGACTACTATCCCTATTTTCTTTTCAAATAAATCCGATTCTAGTTTTTAAATATATATGAATATATAATGTAATTATATATATCTAGGAAAACATAATGTAAACAAATATATTTGGACTTGAAATTTTGTTGGATTGTTGATTTTTTTCCGGCATTTTTTCCAGAGGTGTCTTCTTTTTTTGACAATATTTCGGGATACTTTCATGTCCTTCTAAGTGTCCCGAAATATTGTCAAAAAATAAGAAAAACGAAGACACCTCTGGAAAAAATCAACATTTGAATATCCCAGAGAAGTTTAAGAAACATATTTTGTTGGATTTTCGAACTTTTTTTTTTTTTTAGATCAATTATCTGTAGGCATATAATATTAGTAGTATTAGTGAGGGCGACTGGTGGCGCCTCCTACCCCGGGGACAACAGTTGGTTACTAATGGTGCTAACATTCTCCCCACTTCGAAGAACGAGAACCATCTCTTGTTTATTAATTAATATAATACAAAGTACATTTTTTAAAAATTGATTTGAGGTAGTGGCTCTCCTTAGCCCCGGTGCTGTGGTTGCTGGCTGGTGGTCATGTGGATCCACCGGGTCCGACTGTTACCTTCCCCCGTCGCCCCGTTCCCAAGGTTCGGTGAGCTCAGGTTGTACCCCCCTAGATGCTGGCCGAAGATCGAGGACGTGTACCTTCACTGGAGTGTAGTCTCCGTCTTCCAAGGGCCAACCCATAAGTGAAGCCCTCTTCTTCGAGGCCTGCAGCGCAGCATTACAAAGTCTCCAGTTTCAAATCGAGGGGGGGTTACGTGGTTTTCGTCCGGAATATCTTCTCCGGTACTTTGCTTCTTGAGCTAGAACGTCCCGTTGAACTTCCTTCACGGGTCGATTGGCCACATCTGTTCGTGATGCGCTTCACTCACCAGGCCGAGTGATTTCGTGGCCGAAGAGAGCCTGGCTCGGGATTTGTCCCGTTGCACAGTGCGGCCGAAGGCCGCACTTTGCGGCCAGAACTCGAAAACTTCAACGATCGACCTGAAATCTTGTACTCGGTGGTTTTGGGGGTCGCTGATTACGAATCCATTGTCAGAATTACGAAATTCAAGATGGCTGGTCCAATATAGCATCATATCGCCACACCTAATACAGCCAAAAATGGAGAAATTAAAATAACATCTGTATGTATACATTGTAGAATGTAAAGTATATATTTTTGTTTGTTGTAAATAAAAGTTGATTATAAAATAGGGATTTTGTAAATTCACAACATTTACAGTTACAAGAATAAATATTTTAAAAATTATATTCCGAAATATTTTGTGCTAATGCTTTGAAGAAAAAATTGTAATCGAAGAAAATTCGTGGTTTGAGTTTTTATGTTATAAGGAAAGAAATATTTTTGAATATTGTTATAACAATCTTTATTTCTATTGAGCATAAAAATATACAAAAAATTTTTAATTACAAATAATTGGTAGGTCAATTATGTTATAATAAAAAATTGGTTTCGTAGGAATGCAATCAAAGATAGACCTGATGTAGGGTAACACTGAACTTTGGCTTTTTGTATTTGTTTATACGATGGCAGCATCTTGGATTTTTTTTGTAAATGTGCATTGCGCAACTTTTGATATTGACCCTGCGATAATCCAATTTCAACGAATAAAGACGATGCTTCGTCATTTGAAAAAGGTAAATTTGTATCTGACGATTCAATAGATCTTCTGTATTTTAAAGCCTTCGTAGGACTTCCTTCTGCAATGTCACGAATGACTTTGACAAAATCCGTTTTACCTTCCGACCGCAATTTGCTAGTTGTAGAATGTAGTAGCACTTCAGTGGACACCGATGCTCTTAATTCCTCAGTTTTCCTACGTTTAGTTCTGTCAGATGACTCAGAAAAACTGCGTGTTGGTCTACCGGATACAGTTGGTTTTTCTTTTTCATCTTTTTTTTTAGTTTGTTTGTTTTTCTTTAATTCAACCTTTTTTTGCAGCCAATCATTATTTCTTTTTAAAAAGACGCTTTCAGTTCTATTGCTTGCACTCCATCTTGCTTTTATCTTCAATACTAAATCATATATTTCCTTTTTCTCTTCGTCTGATAAAAAATACTCGGACCCTGTACTTTCGGTCAAATATTCTTTAATTTTTTCGGAAATTTGCGTAACGTCATCCTTTAAAATGTTTTTAACTAAATAGTAAAATGTTAGTCTTGTGAAGTGGTCTTCAGTGGGAGGACTGCAACCTGAAATACATCAATTTTAAATAACATTTTAAATGTATAGAATAAAACGAAACGCAATTTTCAACTTCAAATTTTTTTTGTAACATATAAGCCTTATTTGTGTCTATCGCGATCTTTCAATTTCTTTAATAACTAAGTATTTTAATAAATTAATAAACAAAGCCTTGACACTTAAAATGTTATAGATATTTTTTAAAAAGTTAATAATTACGAAAATCTCGTAGCATTCAATTTAAAATGTGTATATTTCGTTTCTCTCTCTCTCTCGCTCTCTATCAATTTGATTTCGAAAAAAGGGGATAAAAGATGAATAGGCAGCTCTTGGCAGCTGAATCTTGTTTTATTTGGTAGATAATATATTTAATTATCATTTCAATAATGTTTCAAAGCAGCGTTTTAATGCAGTATCATTTGAAAAGTCTAATTTTCGGAAAAATTATGTGAAAAAAATGACACTATTGTTTATGTTTTCCCTAATTCACTACTTAACAATTGATAATTAGAACTTTTTTTACATGTTCTACTCACCTTCAGAAGTGGATTCCATTTGGTCTTATTTGATTTTCTTTATTACACAAAATTTTTCACCTGTATAACCGTTCTCAGTGTATTAACTGTAGAGTGACGCTCGAGCGAAGGCCACATTCCAACTAAGCCTAAGGAAGGGGCATGACGAATTAGTCATCACTATGAACGATTTTAGTTTCTTGAAGGATCATTGCAGCCAACTCAAGGGTGAAAAAACCCTAAGTAGAAACTTGTTTTTTTGGACTTTCGGCCGCACAGTGCGTTGCATCGTTGGCTTTGCATCGCAGTTGGAAAGTGGCTGTAACCACATGTTCTCCTTAGGGGCTGTTGCAGTCACAACGTTTTTTTTTAAATTTTGTTTTATTTATTCTACAATCTGTACAAAAACAATAACAATAAGCAGAAGTGGTAAAATAATAAGTAATACAAAATATTTAAAGCATAATAAGAAGCAAAAATAAATTAATAATACAAAATAATAGCAAACATATACAAAAATAAATAAATAGAATATGTAATAAATCAATGGTATATGAATAAACAGAAAGCATAAAATAAAAGAGATAAAACAAATAAAAAATAATAAAAATATATAAGAAACTGGATGAGGACTCCCGCACACTGCCATATACCACTCTAGTGGAGAGGGGAGGAAAGAGGCCATGCTACCCAGCTCCGCTTCTACGTCCATGGACGTTTTCTATAGTCAGCTAATATTTTACTGTGCTAAAATGTATTTAATCAGATTAGAAGTTCTGCTCAAATATTCTAAAGTGCCCTGACAGCCCTATGGGAAGGTTTCGTGCAGTTTTGAACAGGTTAAACTTTCTATGATATTTCGCAGATAGTGAAAATTCTTTGATTAGATAGTGAAGTTGGGGCATTTCGAGGCTGTTTTCACTTTAAAACAATGATAACCATTATTTAATATTCTTTCTTATTTACATTATTCACTTTTGTTTATTAATTCCCCCAGCTAAACGAAGTATAGGTGAAAACATGTAATCTGTCTGAAATTCGATTCTGAGTTTTCACCGGAATTTCATTATTTTCGACACCTCAATTACAAAATTGAAAAAAAAAAATTAAGTATGTGTCTGTGAACAGGATAACTCCCGAAAGTTTTGTATCTACGCAAAATTTTATTTATGTTTCCAGATCTTCATAAGTATCTCCTTAATAACTGCCGTTGTAATGAATTTATTATCGACACAAAATTTTATATGGTAATTCAAAATCCCATAAGGACGACTGACACCGATGAATTTTCATTGAATTCGGCAGAACAGAAGGGGGGCTCAACTCAACTAGCAGTAATACCCGGCGTAGCCCGGGGAACTTCCAATTTTTTCCATAATATCTCTCATGCGATTCCTTGGCATTTCTTCGACAGAACATTCATGACGTTGCAATTTTCAATTAATCACTTGTAATTAGGCATATAGTCAAATCCCAGAAAAAGGCAATGATGTTTATTGTTTTGGTATGAAAACAATTTTAAGGCCGAGCAGCGGTGATCATCATAGCTAATATAATTGCGAAGCAACAGCGGACCCCACTTAGTATGTATTGAGCAAAGCTTGACTACCCAGCTAGTTTGTGCGTTGTAACGGCTGACAACCGAGTTAGTTTGTGCGTTGTAAAGGCTGACAACCGAGTTGCCAAGTGATTAGCAGCGCTAGTGACCACAGCTTGTATTTGACGTGCTACAATGCTCAGCCAGGTGCTATGTGCCGAACAACGGTGGTCACCCAGATAGTACGCACCTAGAAACTCTGGGCACTCGAGCTAGTATGAACATTGCAACGGTGGATACCAGAGCATGTATTAACCGTGCAACGCTAGACACCCTAGCTAGTACGTCTATAGGAACGTTGGGCATCAGTATGTGTCTTACAACGACGGACACCCCCGCAGCTGGTGGCCACAGCTAGTATTACCCATGCAACGATGGACGCCCTAGCTAGTACGTACCTAGGAAAGCCCTCTCATTTAAAATTTGGGGAACCATATAGAATTCTACATGTGAAATTGAATGAGAATCCAAACAGCCGTTATTGAGCTAGTACCAATCTTATGTCGGATGTCATGAAATTTAACGCTATGTATATATGTAACGGATGGTCGGATGTCATGAAATTTAACGCTATGTATATACGTAACGGATGGTCGGATGTCATGAAATTTAACATTCCTAAGTGCCAAACTACTAGTGTATAAATAAATAAGTTTCAACATGAAACCTCGTCTCGTGTTAGTATTTTATTCTAATCTGTATTAATTGTTTTTCTGGTTCAGCTTTGATTGATATTAAACCATCCTCCATAAAGTTTATCGGTAAGCCCCACCTGCTAAACTTGTTGGTGAAAAACCTTAGGAGGGGCTTATCTCGGGTGAGCAAATATAGTGGGGGGTGGTTGCTGCTGCCTCAGGTTGAGTTGGTGTCTCGCGTTCTATCCTTCTCATGAGATCCTTTGAGGTTATCACTTCGGCTAGGTGTCACCATAGATCGCACATCTCTTGTGTGCTCAGATCACCTGTAACATTTGTAACCCAAATTAAAAGATAATTTTGCAACAATCTATATTTATATATCTTTGAAAAAAGGTGTTATCGCTCTTCCTTTAAAACCCGTTTTGGCTAAAAATCAATACTTCTGAATCCTAATTCTAAAGTTGTGTCAATACATCCATTACATCGGCAGTTTGTTAGAGTTTCTGGGTTGAGTCCTCCCTTCTCTTCTGCCAATTATTAGCTGTGATCCTTATGAACGTTTGAACATATGAAATTTCATGTCAATACATCCATTACATCAGTTGATAGAGTTTTTGTATTAACCACCCCCCTTCCCTTTGGCCGAAAATCAATAAGTGTCGCCATATAGAGTTATCGTGTTCACAGACCCAGCAATTGAATCGCCCCAAGGAGAAAGGAACTAAGTCAAAAAACACAACTTTACAGGAGACACAAATAACTATCTCACACTCTGCCTCATAAGGATAATGAATCCTTTTTTTTTTTTTTTTTCTCAAGTACTTCAACTGATTGAAAAACACCTGCATGTTTTTCAAAATACTTGACTGATATTGAAAAAAATGTTTTCTGAAATTGACTTAGTTTCCTTTTCCGCCGCATGGATTTTTTTTTTTTTTTTTTTTTTTTTTGGCTTTATGTACGATGCATATTAGCCACGTCAATGTGTTATATCTAGTTATTTACGACATCCATGGTCCCGGAAGGGAGTTCTATCTACGAAATAAAACTCACTCCCGGATGGATTCGAACCCGCAAACCGTGGTGAGACCATGCGAACAAAGCCCTACGCTCTAGCCCGCACGGCCCCCTCCCGTCGCATGGATTGAAAATAAGGAAAATGATTTTATTTGTTTTTTTTTGTTTTTTATTTTATTGATATTAAGGATCATAAATATACATGAACAAAAATAATAAACATCAAACATTATAATGAGTAAGGTAAAGTAATCGTAAAAAAAAAAAAAATCTTCCTGTACAGTTGGCCAACTAATAACACGTTTCATTTGTTCTGCATCGTTATTGACTTCACTTAGCGACTCCTGAGCAACTTCCATTCGCCGCTGTTTTTCTTCAAAATTCAACAGTTTTGGAAAAATTTTTACTGCCACACGTTTCATACCCAAAACATCCGAGAAAATGTCATGGCATGAGCCAATTGATATGCCAACATCTTCAGCGACTTCTCTGATTGTGATTCGGGGATAGTTTATAATTATTTATGAATAATGTTTACTTTTTCCACGTTTTCATCGATTGTTTTGTTGGGGCCAGGACGCTCGTCATCTTCAACGTCTTCACGGCCTTCCTAAAAACGCTTATACCACTCATAAACCCTAGTTTTACTCATAGCAGACTCACCAAAAGCAATATTTAACATTTCTAAAACTTTGCTGTACTTTATTCCATTCTTATAGCAAAATTTAATGCAAATTCTCTGATCCATTTTGTAACCGAATAAATAATCATGTTTACCAACACATCGAAAAAATGGCGCGAATCGGACTAATACAACCCGCGAAATTTCCCGTTACTTTTTGAACAGACCTCGTATATTGAAAATTAAGAAATAAAATTCCTGTTCGTTTGTTAAAACAAAATAACAAAATTTACTCATAGCAATCAGGTGTCCAAATAATTCTGCATAACGACACAAAGAATCAATATTATTAAATACTAATAGAACATTTATCTTAAAATAAATGACATGCGATAACTTCGAAAATAAGTGAGAAGAACGTTGATCAGTAGGTCGAATAATCTCAAAATAATAATCTCGAGGATACCAGTTATCACGTCTGTCGAAGATTGGCTGTCAAAACTGTGTAAGATGGAGGAGGCACAGTTACGTATACATTTCTTATAACGAATTATATTTTTTTTCGTCAAAAATTGTCTCTACGATATAATTTATACAGCTTACAGTATTTTAATATAAATATTACAATTATTAATAATAAACAAAATATAATATTTTTGCAGTTTATTGAACCTTTTATGTGTTTATAAATGTATTTACTAGTTTGACATTGAAACCTATATAAGGGAGGGGGGCATTAAAAATCTATGCATTTCGTCTAATAACTAGAGACCGGATTTTTATGCAATTGCATAATTTGTGAAAGATAATTATCATTCCGAACCATGCATCTAGGATACCATAAACATTATACCTACTGCATATTTTTGAATATTTGAAGAATATTGGATAAAATTGCATATTTAAAGGATTTTTGCATATTTCGCGAAAATATCAATATTTTAAAGTCTATTTTTGGAGTTAGAATGAAGAAAAATAAAACGGGGACGAAAGCCCAATAATTCAAATTCGAAGAAAACTGAAATAGGGGCAGCGGCAGGAAGTGATTCTAGGAATCAAAGAAAACGACAGCAACCCCCGCCCAGTTTTATATCAATTCAGTTGTGGTTTCAATGCTGTACACGCAGGACGAACATGCCTAAAAGTTCGC
The DNA here is from genome assembly GCA_963662175.1 of Aradus depressus. NCBI lineage: Eukaryota > Metazoa > Arthropoda > Insecta > Hemiptera > Aradidae > Aradus > Aradus depressus. Next base: position 43,051,301 of record OY759218.1, on the reverse strand, counting down.
TAACCTTTTCGTCAAAAGTCAGAGGGTGGGTGGAAGACCCAATAAAGTTCCTTCAAATTAGCGTACATTATGTCTGTGGATGTACAACGCTCTTTTTCATCGTATAAAAAATGTTTAAGTAACCGCAGTCATAACCTCACGGAAGAGAATTTAGAAAAATACTTGTTCGTTAACTTAAATTATTCGCAACTGCAATAAAACTTTAAATATTCTTTATTAATTTTTCTACATATTTATTATTACAATAATTATTACAACGAATTAATGTTATGTAAAATGTTGTTAATATAAAAATCATAATAAATCCTTCTAAGTTGAGAAACGCGGACATATTGTGGAAACTTGTAATAAATAAATAAAACAAACTTATTTTTGAAATATTGTCTATTCCACTAAAGATATATATACATATATAACTACCGGTTTCGGCTTTATACCATCGTCAGGTCTAGTTATGAACTAGACCAGGTCTAGTTCATAACTAGACCTGACGATGGTATAAAGCCGAAACCGGTAGTTATATATGTATATATATCTTTAGTGGAATAGACAATATTTCAAAAATAAGTTTGTTTTATTTATTTATAATAAATCCTGTCTGTTTAATAATAATTTTTTGTTTTGTTTTGTTTTTAATTTAAATTTTTTATTGCATAAAAACGCATATTTCGGCATGTTTTACAGCATTTTAAACTGCATATTTTTTGGCATATTTTGGCAGTTTTTACTGCATAAAAATCCGGTCTACTAATAACCTATGGGCGGTCCCTGCGTTCTGAATGATTTATTTTTCGTTTTCAATGGAACGCTTGAAAAATTAAAGTACCATTCGTATCTTCCTGAAGGAACATATTTTTCTGCACATTAGGCAATTAATAATTAATTATTATGTATAAAATAATTAATTATTATGTATAAAATAATTAATTATTATTACGCTCTGAAACCTTCAGTAAGTTCTTTTTTCAACTCAATGAGCTTTCCAGAAAAACACTTATTTTTTAAAAATAAAATTGTTGAAGTTATTCAGGAGAAAATAAAAGTTGATTATTCCAATATGGGAGGCTGTAGTTTTTGATCTCCCGGTTTATTTATTAAGAACTAAAAACCCATTTGACAATAGGGTTTAATAGAGAACATGAGACTTTTCGGCCAACCTAGGCCATCATCAGTGATTAAAATTTACTGTGAAAAATAAAGGAAAACTCACTTTGACTAAATTTAGATTTGATGGAATTTAAATTTAATGAATTTATGTCAAATTATATTAAAACATCTTAATGATTAATGGTTACATAACCTTGATTACAATAATAACACTTAAAGATCATTATAAAACGTTTAAAAATCAATTGGACCTCACCTAAAATCCCAAATGAACGAAAAGAACGAATTCCTTTTCTTAGAGTGAAAATTCTTTAAATTCATTCAGATAGTAATTAACATTTACTCAGTAGTTTTATTGTAATTTATTAATTAATATTATTTAATAATTAATATTAATATTTACTGTGAAATAATGAAAAGGAAAAACATATACAGTCAAAATTGTTTATAACGAACTTCAAGGGACTGGCGTGTGTTGTGCTCTCTTTAAGTGGTATTATCGGTTATAACGAACAGTTTCCTATAAATGGTGTTACACTGATTACAACAAACAGTCCGTCCTAATTTATGACTGTTATAAGATAACTTATTTCATACATATGTATATACATATGTAAACCTATGTACATAATATTGAAATGAGTAGGTAGTCAATAAACAATATTCATAATACAAATAATGTGTTATCAAAATCTATGTATGTATTTAAAAAGTGTATACATATTCATACATATATACATAATTATGTACAGTTGTTGTTTAAACCAATCAGTGTGGTTAGATGAACGAACCCGTTTTGCCTTTTCGCACTCATTTTTTTTTATTTATTTATAATTTTTGTTATTTTACCAGATCAACAATTACATGTTCTACATGGTGGTTATAACATGGAAATAAGTCACTATAGTTTTATGTTTTTTTTTTTTTTTAACCCTTATTTAGTACAAGATTTCTGTTTATATGAATTGGGAAACTGGTAGAAATATGACTGCAAAATATATGAATGAGTGAATGATAGATAAACATCTGAGAAATATATAAATGAATAATGAGGTTTATTGGATGATATTTTGAAGAAGTCTAGGCTTGAGTGGTGGGTGCTCTGTCGGTCTCCCCGTGAAGGTGACTGCTCCTTTCGTTTCTGCCAGGCGTTCTTTATACTTTGAAAATTTAGTTTTTATGAACTCTTCTAACGTATCGCACTTATTAAATTGTGTAATAATTTTCTCCAGGCGCTTCATCATCCCAGCAATCGTTGAGCGCGATGTTTGAAATTCACGGGCGATCGGAATCACCGGAGTCGACTCGAGAAATTATTCCGAAATGCTCCTCAATTGTATTTTTTCCGTGGCATGTTTTCGTGTATAAAGACAGGACACAACTGATATTGAAAAACTGTTAGGCGAATTGTAAAGTCAACAAAGCTTTTAAAACTTTAATTTTTCGTACAGGTATTTCAATTCAAGACTCTCCAAGTGATCACACAATGCCCACGTTAGCAACAAGACTTTTTTTTTTTTTTCTTCTTTTCTTTATTTGCAATCTATATACAAAACAAGGCAACAAGACTTAACACCGCGACTTGAACATCACACCCATAGACACAACCATTAAACATTTAACGTAATGATTAATAGATTCGATAGCATCTTTTCAATGTAGAAGGAATTCGAGGTTCTGTCGTGTATATATATATATATCTATGGTGAACTGGTGCATTACACCTAGGGACCTAAGCACTCAGTGCTTTTATCCCTTCCCTGGAAGCGCTTGGCTTCCCCCTTATTATATTACCTATATGCCTATATTTATACTAACTTATACTACCTGACCCAAGACCTTCATGGAGTGCTCAGTCTCCCAGTTTCCTTAATGAACCTAAGAATGCTCTCATAGTCCAATCTTCTAAAGTCTTCCTCTGCGATTGCATCTCTACCAAAGATGTGGAATCTTATTCGCGCATATCCCGAGCAGATACCCAGGAAGTGTGCCGCCGTTTCATCTTCTTCCCCACATCTATCGCAGGTAGGACTGTCCCTGACTCCCACAGTGTGTAGATGTCTATTGAACGGACCATGTCCTGTGAGAACTCCAGTCAGTTGCCTGAGCTCGTTCCTTTTGAGGTTCAGGATCTCGTCTTTCAGAACCCTGGACTCCCCTCCCAGGAACATCTTCGACTGCCTGCATGTGGTCTTTTCTCTCCAAGTACGCTCCAAAAGGTCCTTAGTCCATTCTTTGATTCGGGTTCGGTATGTCTCCCGAGATACTCCCAGCACCGGTTCTGGCCCCATGAAGGGTTTACTTGAACCTTCCTTGGCTAGTCGGTCCGCCTCTTCGTTTCCCTGGATCCCCGAATGTCCGGGAACCCAGTAGAGTCCAACCTTCTTGCGGTTTCCTAGGATGTTTAACTGATTTGCGCACTCTCTTACCAGCTTTGATTTGATTTCTGCGCTGGCAAGTGCTTGGAGTGCTGTTTGACTATCGGAGAAGATTTTCACCTCCTCCATGTCGCTGTTCAGTACTTCTCTTCTGGACGCACATTCCAGGATGGCCATCACCTCCGCTTGAAATACCGTAGCATAAGATCCCAGCGGGATGACGGCCTCCACCTGTAAGTAGAAACCTTGGTATAAACGTAGAAGGAATTCGAAGTTCTGTCGTGTAAATGAAAATTCAATATTTGGCCAACGTTGCGGAAACTATTTATTTCCTTCTTCAGGGCCCACAGAATACAACAAACTAATTAGTCATTATGGACAATGATATTACTAGATACTTAATAATAATGTTAAAAAGAGATGGAAACAATTTTTATAAATAAATGAAAGGGAATAAAAAAATATATATATATTTATATTTTTTAATTAAAGTAGGTATAAAGCAACCTATATATATATATATATATATATATGTATATATATTGTTATATATAGGTTATTTTATTTCTACTTTAATAAATAAAAAAAATATTTTTTATTATTTATTGATTTTATTTTTTCTCTTTCATATATTTATAAAAATTGTTTCCATCTCTTTTTAACATTATTATTAAGTATCTAGTTATATCAATGTCCATAATGACTAATTTGTTTGTTGTATTCTGTAGGCCCTGAAGAAGGAAATGAATAGTTTCCGAAACGTTGGCCAAATATTGAATTTTCATTTACACGACAGAACTTCGAATTCCTTCTACGTTTATACCAAGGTTTCTACTTACACACTAATCCGGAAGTACGCAAAATCATAAATACAAATTTACCCCTCAATCCCCCAAGAAGATTAAAGAGAGTTTGGCATAGAGATCTCCTGGTATGAAGTGATGTCATGAGGGTTCACCGCTGGCTTTTTTTCCTCTCTCAAGCCTTTCATGTCGTATTTATATTTATTATTTTATTTTATTTTTAGTTTTTGTATCGTATATGTCAGCCCAGCGGCTGGTTATGCATTTTTTGCATAGTTGTGGCTTAAGATAAATAAATATAAAAAAAAAAATTCGTAGAGCAAAAAACCTGAACTGTACACTGTAACCAATATTTCAACAGCTATACCTATTCCACCTATTCCGAGAAATGTGTTCGTTGTAAGCAACATTGTTTTTTTTTTGTATGTTATTTCATGGGACCGACTATTTTGTTCGTTATATCCGATTGTACATTATATCTGGCATCATTATAAACTATTTTGACTGTATTATCAATTGAGTAATAACATTAAACAAAATGTAGGTATAATAGGTATTAAAATTAATGATTGTCTGTCAAATTATTTTAAAAAAAACTATTTATTGGTTGCATGGCATTGATTATAATGAGTTAATTTTCCCCAGAATTTTATTTTTTCCGACCACCTAATTCTTGAAAAAGAAAAAAATGAGTGTGTGAACAGAATTCCCGGTAGAATGAGTTTATCGACTTGAAATTTTATGTGTATATCCAGAACCCTATAAGGACGACACTTATTAGTTATTATGACTCATGCTCGGGCTTTAACTACGAGGTCATATCGCCTACTACAGAGCGCTCTTTCGTCACTCTGGTGGACATGAGCCCGACTCTTCTGTGGGAGTCCTAAATTTTGCCTACCCTAAGGGCTGGAGTCTTTAAGGAGTACCTGACATCGGACAGGTTCAACGTCCCATCCGAAGGACGGCGTGCTCAAGTTTATTTTACCTCCCTGATAAATAGATGAGTTTTGAACCCACGATCTTGAGCTCAGAAGGCAAGCACGCATACCACTGAGATATCGGCGCCCTCTACGACACTTATTGATTTCGAGCCAAATCGGCCAATGGGAAATGGGGGCATTAGTTGGGAGGCTTAACACATAAACAATTAACACATGAATGTAGTAATAATAAATTTCATATATAATTTCAAGACGACACCTATTAATTTTTAGCGGAATTCACCGAAGGGGAGGGGATGATTTACTGACGACATTATGTTTGGTTTTTTTTGTGTATAAATGTGTAATATTTTGAATACTTGTCAATCTGTTTTGGTTATACTATACTCTGGTAAGTGTGAGACTGGAGTGTAGGGAGGTCGGAGGGAGCCCATGGTAGCTCCAACCCGCGTCACAGCCCGACCTACTCTGACCATCATCTCCAAAACAGCCCTCCTCAATCCATCATCTCAAATTTTGGATTGCTCAAATTTGATCCAAAATCCCTATTTGGACCAGCCCCTTCAAAAATGAAATTCTTATATATTTATTTTTCTTATTTATTTTATTTTATGATAAATAATACGAGAATTATCCGAAAAGGTGTTAATTTTTGTAAGAAAAAAAAAAAAAAAAGAGTGGTGGGCGAAACACCGGCTATGTACTTCCCCAGCACGAATTGATCAATTAAGTTTTCGCTCTCCCTCCTTAGCCAATCGACCTTTGGGCTTAAACTCGTTGGCTTATATACTTCATTACATCGGCAGACCTGAGGGAATTTGAGTCGAACCCCCCTTTTCTTTGACCGAATTCGCCGAAAATTAATAGATGCCATCCTTATAGGGTTTTGAATTTAAATATATACTTTCATGTCGATGCATTTATTACAACTGCAGTTATTGGGATTTTTGAGTTGAGCCTTCCCCTTTGATCTGATTCTGCTGAAAGTTGATAAGATTGATTCATTAAATGTTGTGATATATAAATAAAAAATTCAGTAAAACTGAAAAGCACGGCCAAGTACGAAAAAAATATCTACCGAAGTAATTAATAAACATAAGTTTGATTCATTAAATGTTGTGATATATAAAAAAATTCTGGTCAAGTACGATCTTCCATGTATATATACTTCAAAAATTTATTCCTTTTATTTTATTATTGTACGTTGTTTGTTTGTACGTAGAATATATTGTAATTAAACTCTTTAACTGACCGTTTAATTAAAAGAAGTTCAGGTTGTTGAACCTGTTCCACCTTTATATCGATTATTTAAACATACGAATACGCAAAATGTGCGCGCATATTTCTGAGCGAGCGGAGCTCATTTCAGGTACTTGGCGACCTGCCGCTGAAGAAACCTTTTCAATATTGGCATTTGTTACAACGAAATTCAATCTAAATGAATAGAAACATTTTGTTGTTGGATATAGATGAATACTGAATGCAATAACATGAATATAAAATTAAAAAAGTTTTGAAACATGTAACATTGTTTGTTATATTCATCCATCTATTTTCATTTTTGATTATTCTTTTATCATTCAGGAAATTTATGCGACACAATTTAAATGACTTACTGATCCGCTGTCAATGACTGACTAAGGGTCAAGGCATAGAAATTGTAATACTTGTAGATGTCTATTTTAAATCTTTCTAACAGAATTCAAAAAACTTACATTGTATTGCAAGTCTTAAAAAATACGTACAAAACTGACAGAAAATTCGATACAAAACTGAAAAAGAAAAGACATAAAAGACAAAACTCATAGGTTTCTTTTCTAAGCTGAAAAACTAATATACAATGAGGAAACCTACAGATCCAATCCTTATTTTTTATGCATTTTGTTTTTTTTTTATGTTTTCGTTATCTTTTCAAAATTTTCTTCGGTTTTGAGCATTTTGTTATTTAATTGTTGTTATTGATTTAAAGCACTGAATTGTTTTTAACAAATTATTTCTTTTAAATCGCAAATTTGAATCGTTCATATATCATTCGATTTAGATCACTGCAGCCATATTTTTTCCTATAAAAATAAATTAATTATATCTTTTGCTATGAAAAAATATTAATATAAACAAAATATCGAATATTTATGGTAAAACGGTTCCTGTCTGTATTACCCGACTGCCTATAATAATTGTTTCTCCCCTGAGCATTTAGTTTGTTTCTAGAAAAATTCCATGATTACATGTGTTTTCAAATTTGCATTGATTGATACCATATTCCAGGTAGATAGCATTGTGTAAACTTAATCTTCGCGGCAGGTCGCCAAGTACCTGAAATGAGCTCCGCTCGCTCAGAAATATGCGCGCACATTTTGCGTATTCGTATGTTTAAATAATCGATATAAAGGTGGAACAGGTTCAACAACCTGAACTTCTTTTAATTAAACGGTCAGTTAAAGAGTTTAATTACAATATATTCTACGTACAAACAAACAACGTACAATAATAAAATAAAAGGAATAAATTTTTGAAGTATATATACATGGAAGATCGTACTTGACCAGAATTTTTTTATATATCACAACATTTAATGAATCAAACTTATGTTTATTAATTACTTCGGTAGATATTTTTTTCGTACTTGGCCGTGCTTTTCAGTTTTACTGAATTTTTTATTTATATATCACAACATTTAATGAATCAATCTTATGTTTATTAATTACTTCGGTAGGTATTTTTTTCGTACTTGGCCGTGCTTTTCAGTTTTACTTTTATATATCACAACATTTAATGAATCAATCTTATGTTTATTAATTACTTCGGTAGGTATGTTATTTTGTTATTGCATAACATACTTTTGTTGATGCAAAAAGTGGCATTTAGTGTCACGAGAAAAGTTACACAGCAGTGTATTGCAGCAGTGGCATTTAGTGATACGTACAAAACTGACAGAAAATTCGATACAAAACTGAAAAAGAAAAGACATAAAAGACAAAACTCATAGGCTATTCGTAAAGTAAGTTGACATTACTGGTGGGGATTCGAACCCCCAACCCTCTGGTCCGTAACGTGAGCATTTTGTAAAGTAAGTTGGTATTATTGGGAGGGATTCGAACCCGCAACCCTCGGGTTTGTAAAGAGAGCTATTTGTAAACTAAGTTGACATTACTGATCGGGACTCGAACCCGCAACCCTCCGGGTGGTAACGTGAACTATTTATACAGGAAGTCATTATTACTGGTAGGGATTCGAAACCGCATCCCTCGGGTTGGTAAAGTAGGATATTTGTAAAATAAGTTGGTATTACTAGTGGGGATTCGAACCCGCAACCCTCGGGTTCGTAACGTGAGCTATTTGTAAAATAAGTTGATATTACTGATCGCGACTCGAACCCGCAACTTTCGGGTTGGTAACGCAAGCTATTTGTAAAATAAGTTGATATTACTGATCGGGACTCGAACCTGCAACCCTCGGGGTGGTAACGTGGGCTATTCGTAAAATAAGTTGATATTACTGATCGGGACTCGAACCTGCAACCCTCGGGGTGGTAACGTGGGCTATTCGTAAAATAAGTTGATATTACTGGTGGGGATTCAAACCCGCAACCTTTGGGTTCGTAACGTGAGCATTTTGTAAAGTAAGTTGGTATTATTGGTAGGGATTCAAACCCACAATCCTCGGGTTGGTAAAGAGAGCTATTTGTAAAATAAGTTGACATTACTGATCGGGACTCGGACCCGCAACCCTCGGGGTGGTAACGTGAACTATTTATATAGGAAGTCGTTATTACTGATAGGGATTCGAAACCGCAACCCTCGGGTAGGTATCGTGGGCTATTCGTAAAATAAGTTGATATTACTGGTGGGGATTCAAACCCGCAACCCTCGGGTTGGTAACGTGGGCTATTTATAAAGTAAGTTGATATTAGTGGTGGGGATTCGAACCGCAACCTTCGTGTTCGTGACGTGAGCTACTTGTAAAGTAAGTTGATATTACTGGTGGGGATTAAAACCCCCAACCCTCGAATTCGTAACGTAAGCTATTTGTAAAATAAGTTTATATTACTGATCGGGACTCGAACCCGCAACTTCCGGGATGGTAACTTGAGCTTTTTGTAAAATAGGTTGATATTACTGATCGGGAGTCGAACCCGCAACCCTCGGGGTGGTAACTTGAGCTTTTTGTAAAATAGGTTGATATTACTCGTCGGGATTCGAACCCGGAACCCTCGGGTTGGAAACGGGAGCTATTTATATAATAAGTTGATATTACTGGTGGGGATTCGAACCCGGAGCCCTCGGGTTGGATACGGGAGCTATTTATATAGTAAGTAACGTGAGCTATTTGTAAAATAAGTTGATATTACTGATCGGTACTCGAACCTGCAACCCTCGGGTTGGTAACGCGAGCTATTAGTGAAATAAGTTGATGTTGCTGGTGGGGATCAGAACCCAACAATTTCGGGTTGGTAACGTGAGCTATTTGTAAAATAAGTTGATATTACTGATCGGGACTCGAACCCGCAACCCTCGGGTTGGTATTGTGAGCTATTTGTAAAATAAGTTGATATTACTGATCGGGATTCGAACCCGCAACCCTTGGGTTCGTAACGTGAGCATTTTGTAAAATAAGTTGATTGATATTACTCGGGGGGATTCGAACCCGCAACCCTCGGGTTGGTAACGTTGGCTATTAGCAAAGAATGTTGATATTACTGGTGCGGATTCGAACCCGCAACCCTCAGGTTGGTAACGTGGGAATTTGTAACTGTCACTATTACACTGTATTAACTATCACTGCATAACAACGTTCCACATAATTAAAATGAAATATTTTGATGAAACTTTGATGACGTCATCCGGACGTCCGGACACTGAAAAAGGAAAAAAAAAAGTTATTTTTTGCTGACTTTGACCCCTTGTAACTTGGTCAAATATGAACTTTTTTGTCTACTTTTTTTTTTCATTTTGTTCAGCTCGGAGTTCTCGACACAACCATGTAGAGAAAAATGTTATTTTGTTATTGCATAACATACTTTTGTTGATGCAAAAAGTGGCATTTAGTGTCACGAGAAAAGTTACACAGCAGTGTCTTTTTCTTTCTTTTTTTTCGGACTTGGCCAGAGACACTGCCGTGTCTCCTGATATGTCATATTTATAGGGCTTTGAATTTACGTATGAAATTTTGTGTCAATCCATTCATAACAACATCAGTTATTAGATTTTTTGTGTTAAGCCTCACCCTGATTCCCTTCTTAAAGGGTTCTATCGTGAGTTATCATGTTCACAGCAGACACTTTTATTTTTCTCATTTTCGTAATCAGGTGGTCGGAAAATATGGAATTCTGTTGAAAACTCCGCATCGAATTTATGACCGATTACATAAGGAAGTAAAAACCATCGGAAATGGTTAAAATTCATTCTGCATCTTTGAGATTTCCTTCCAAAAACCATCTGGCCCTTCAAGGAAATGGTTGAAATGCATTCTGCATCTCTGAGATTTCCGTCCAAAAACCATCTGTTCCTTCAAGGAAATGGTTGAAATTCATTCATCTCTGAGGTTTCCTTCCAAAAACCATCGGGTCCTTCAAGGAAATGGTCAAAAATAACAAGACACGTTTCTCACAGTTTGTTCCAATGGGCCTTAGATTGGTCGCAAAAAATTTTGAAATTCATTTTTGCCATTTTTCGTTAATTTTTTTCTTGGCGTGTGTTTACCGATCGAGGAGTTCTCATCTTCATTTTTTTTTTGTTTTTTACCCAGATTTCAGAAAAAAATATTTTCATGTTGATTTGAGCAGTGAAATTATAATAAAATTTTGAAAATACTATTTTTTTCTTGAGAACATGGTCGAGAAAATTTTTTCAGGAAAATTAATTTAAAATTCGTATTTCCATTGTCGAAAAATCATTGATTACAGATTTTGGTTCAAATCAAAAATTATTAATTTTTGTATCTCAAATTTTCATGAGACCAGTTTTGAACTGTCAACTATAAACGCTTATAACTTGAAATCTAATCAACCGATTTTGATTTTCGATCGCAACTTTTAAAGAGCTTTACTTCCTCTTTCCAACGACGTATCACATTTCTAGGTTGAGGTAAGAAAGTAAAAATTCATGTTCATCTTCAACCTTATTTTTGGAGTAGAAAGCATTGATGAAATATTATGTTTTCTAGATGTGTATGCTCTCGACAAGTTCATTCAAACGACGTTTCATTCATTAAAATCGGTTGAATAAACTTTGTGCAATACACGATTAAATGAATTTCAAATAATAATAATAATTTATTTCCGTTAGACCAATACATGGTAATAGGATATGTCAAAAGAATGTATACACTAAGATAGCTTATATATTAGATATATAACTACTTGAGTCTAACACATCTATGATTAGTAGTAACATAAAAACCATTAAAAAAGTAAAATGAAATTAATAAAAACTGTACAAATAAATACTTGAAAATATATGAGTACATAAACAAAATTAATACATGATACGTTTATAATAAGTTGACACATTTTTCAATTTAATAAAAATTATGATAACTATTTTTCAAGAAAAACTCTTCGGATGTGTCTTTATCCCCCAACGATGTTACGGGACGTTCTTACGTCCCATCATCAGGTCCCAATGTGGCGAGATATAGAAAAGAAAGAAAACAATGTAACTATAACAATATATGAAAAATTATATATATATATATATTAGTCAACTATAAATGAATGTATAAAAATGTCTAAATAAAAAAATATATATATGTAAATCAATAAATAAAACAATAACGTACATTGGACTGACTTTTAAGGTGTGGAGGAACTCCACAATATTTCCAAATGTCCAAATTTTCGGTCCAAAAATGTCTCGATTCCGCCAAAAATCAAGATTTAAGGGTTTTTTGGTATGAGAAACACGAATCTGGTCTTCATTTTGGTGGAAATTTTTTTTTTTTTTTTTTTCTATATGTATGTTCCATTCTTGGAAGAAGAGAGAATTCTTTAATTCGTTACTTTAAACCCTTGCCCTTCCTTGTAATAAAACGTCAAAAGCTAGGAATCAGTCGTTAACTAACGAGGGGGAAGCAAAGAAAGTGATAAGTCGGGGGGAAAAAAACGACATGTCCCATTCTTGAACGTCTTTGAGACGTTTTGATACATTCATTACAACGGCATTTATTAGAGGTTTTGTGTTAAGCCTCTCCCTTCGACCCATTTGGCTGAAAATCGATAGGTTTTGTCCTAATGGGGTTTTAGTCACACATATAAAATTTCGTGTCAATACATTCTTTCTTATCGTATTCACAGACACACAGACAGAAGACATTTTTTTTTTCATATTTATTTGTAATCTAGAGGTCGGAAAACATGAAATTCCGTTGAAAACTCTGTATGAGGTTTTCGACCGATTAACTTCCCCTATACTTAGGCCTACCATAATTTTGAAAAGTTAACTCCGGACACTCCACTGCTCTATCAGAAAGGAACGATTTCTAAAAAATATATATGTATACAAATAATAATATATATAAGTCGTGGGGATATGATAAAAACAGGAATTTGATCAAATCCCTAAACTGATTTAGTGAAATGACAAAAATAATATTTTTAAGCTATTAAAAAGATTTATTTAGCAAATCAAACATTTAATTAGGTATACCTAATAAATAGAACAATGTTCTTAGAAAATATCACTTTAATTATTTATTTCAAAACTAATCAACAATAGTAAATCAAAAAGAAGTGGGTCACAAGTGTTATTGAAGTATTAAATGGGTCTTAAATAAACTATTATTATTAAGTCTTTATTTATTTAAAAATAAAATACACATATACAAATAATTCGAAATTCAAAAATCTTATACCATCAGATGACCGTCAGAGTGTAGTACAAATAAAGTAGAAATTAAGTACATCTATCACTTAGCGTATAGAACAACAAAATACAATTACAACTTGTTTAAAAATCAAATTATACCTTCGCCTAAGTACATAATACTTTTATTTACGAACAAGAAAGGATCTTATCAATATAAATATATATCTTTGACCTTTAAAATTTAAATCAAAATAATCGTAATCTTCTGGTTCGGTATAATAATATTAATTTCAGATATTAATTGTGAATCATAAGATTTGAGTCTAGTTATAATAATTATTAATTAATTATATTATTAATGTTCATTTATTTTTTATTGAAACACGTTGTGGATTTGTGGCATGTCGAGTTACAAAGGACATTAGTTTCTTTACCGACACATCTATTCGTTTTGCATTGCTCTTTTGATTTATCACAGGAACACTTCTTGAATCCTTGACCTCCAAATAAAGATAATTTTCCTGCAATTTCATGCAAGCTCAGCTTAATCGGTGGCACTGAATCGGTACATGTAGTTGTAGCTGTTTGAAGAGCGTTTCTAGGTATCCAATGTTATGATGCCCACTCAAGTACCAATTTGAAATAGTTTTTCGTATTTAATATGATTCCCGTAATGTTGTTTGCATCCAATGGGACCTCAATCTACCTTAAGCCGGCTCCAGACATGCGGTGTTTGTCAAATAACAGCAACTGTTGGGCGAACTCCTAGTAGTGTGCATGGGTCGCTCGCCAATGCTTGCCCTAGGCCGAGCACTAACATTCGGGTGCTCGCTATTCCCGTAGTTTGTTAGTCCTTTATGCCACATCAAAGGAGACGAGCACCTGCCTCCTGCGTCGTCGGTCCTTGCCCCACACATTCGGTGTTTGCCAAATAGCAAATAAATGGTGAAGATATCGCTTTATCAGACAACACGTTGTCACTTTTGATTTAATTAGTTCCATAAAGCCAAAAATGTCAGCTCAAACTGAAGCGATAGTTGACAGTAAGTACACATTACCTATTCTTGTGTATAAAATAAATAGTTAATCTATTTATCTATCTTCTAATAGCTTTTGTTAACAGATAACATCTTACATCTTCTATTTCGTATTTTTTATTTTTATTGTCAATTAAATAGCCACAACTTAATACTACATACGCAGCCAATGTACTTTGTATGTCACAACTATCCATATTGTATGGATTATTATTGGATAATTGTATTAATATCCAGACAACAACAAGTCACTTGTTATCAAAAGAATTATTCGTATTGAATGTTCCGCTAATGTTCGGTGCGTGGCGAACATTCGGCAAAGCTCGCACATCTGTTTCAAGTAGCTCGGCATTCGGAAAACACCAAGCAAAGTACCTAGACGAATGGCGAATGTCCGGTATATGACAAACACCGCATGTCTGGAGCCGGCTTTAGGTACGTCAATCATAACACGTCTTTAACCCGGGAGAACTCGCACCATGAGATTTTGTCTCACGATCGGAGAAAATCACTCGTAATTCGCAAAAGAGTGGGGGTTCCGCGAATTATCTAGCTGAATTTTTATTTATTGTTTACATACTGTTAAATTATTTTTGCCCTCAATCTAGCATAATCCTACCTATAGGAGACTTCATTCCAAATTATACGTTCCCTGAGAGATTTTCTTGGGTTACATTTTCGTAAGTATCAATTTTTTTGTTTTATTTAATTTATTTGTTATTATTTATACATTATCAGTTTGATAATATATAAATAATAACGATGGCAAGATTGATGAAAGCACTGGGGACCGAGCCAAACCTGAAATGATAACCTTCTATTACTTGACAAAGGGAGGATTTGACGTGATCAATGTGATGAAGGGCCCTCTATTCTGTGTCTAGAGTAAGCTGCAGATGGTCTCTCACGTTATCTCTTTTTTCAATGTTGATGGCATCAATAGTCAAATAATTTATAAAGCCAATACAGAGATTTTGAACGAAATGCCGATATTTGATAGTAGGTTCCTCAATACAGAATCTCCCATGTGAAATCAGAATGAGCGCATAAAGAATAGCTGGAGTTGAATAGGAACCAGGATTATGTCCATTCTGTCCACGAAGGAAAAATAAAAAAAAACAAAGTGCAGGAGATGCAACGTCCCGATTTGTCCATCACACATGAACTATACGTGCCCGAAATGTGATGATTGTACACTTTTATTTTTATAAATAATCATATAATTATTGTCACACCACAACCAATAATTGCGTCTCATTTTTTTTTTAAATTTTTTGCTTCCAAAATATTTTGTTCTTTGTAAAAACTGATATAGTGATTAAAAAATATTGTTTTCTATATAAAAATTAATACAATTTTATTCATACTGACATCATTTATTCCTTTATTCTATACAATTTTATTTTAATAATAATAAATTTATTTCCGTTAAACCAATACATGGTAATAGGATATGTCAAAAGAATTTATACATTAAGATAGCTCATAAATTAGATTTATAACTTCTTGAGTCTAACATACCTATGTATAAACAAATTAATACAAGACATGTTTATAATAAGTAGACACATTTTTCAATTTAATAAAAATTAAGATAACTATTTTAAAAAAAAAAAACTCTTCGGAAGTGTCTTTATCCCAACGATGTTTCGGGACGTTCTTACGTCCCATCATCAGGTCCCAATGTGCGAGATATAGAAAAAAAAAAAACAATGTACCTAACTACAAATATATATATATAGATTAATCAATTATAAATGATTATACAAAAAAAGTCTAAATAAATAAAAAATTATAAATTAATAAATAAAACAATAACGTACATTCAACTGACCTTTAAGGTGCGGAGGAACTATCTTAACATACCCTTTTAATATAATATTGTTGAGTATTTAGAGGTTAATTACATTGTGAAAAAAGCGAACATTTGTGGTGTGAGTGGAAATCTCTCATGCGAGTTCTCGTTTCACATTGTCCAACGAGTTCTTCCGGGTTAAATTTCTTCGAAGAAGTATCTTTCATTTTTTGAGTCGATCTTTTTAGGTTTTGTGCAGCATGTTCCCTTCTTTTTGGCATAAATAGCATAGAAGTCTCGACCCATATCCTTGTTCTTCTAGTGTATTTCCATATGTTGGGTGCACTGGGCTTTGAATGGCCTCCCGTAGATTCCATTGCACGAACAACACAAAACGCTTTTTCTTCTCTGTCAACTGCTTCCTCTTCTGATTCAACTAACAATACAGATGTTCTAGCTGTCGATGTAGATGTTGAAATAGAGTCGTCAACTGGTTCTAATTGTCTTATCTTACTAATATATAAAGAGCGTTTGTTTGATGTTCGGGCTAATCTTAAAAACTACTGGGCCTATTTTCAATATTGTTTTTTCTAGGAATTCCTTACGTTTCCGCGGTGGTTATAGGCCAAAAAAAATTCCTATTTTACATTTTTTTAAAGAAAATATTTGATTTTTGTGTATACTAGTATCGATAGGCGTAATCGAATCTCTCAATAGTTCTCTTGTTATGGTTCCGAAGTCGCTATATGGAAAGATCATTAACGAGGTTTTTTCCCTGTTTATTACAAGTTAAGTGGCTTTGATATAACTCACCATTAACTTTAATCAGAACTGAAAGCAATTTAAGGACTTACCTATGTTGTGCTGGGGGAAAAGTTGTTCTACTATAACTTAATAGTTTGATTTTAAGTTCGCATTATTTATCTGACTTTATAAAAAGTATTAGAAGTTATAACACCTTCTTTTGGTGCTAAAGAAGTAAAAGAAGGAAACTTTATGCCAATGAATAACGATGGGACATAAAGGCCTGCTTAGAGTCACCAACCTATGTAAAGTTACTGACCTGCTTAAAGTTAGTAATCTGCTTAGAGTTACTAACCTGTGTAAAGTTTCTCCGGGCGAAGTCTGGTAACCTGCTTGTTGTCAATAAAGAATTTGGTTAGCTGCTGGTAGAAACATTGTTATTAATTAATTCAGTTGCTGATAGGTCCTCAGAAGTTGAAGCGTTGTCATTGTGTCTGTTTTAGAAACTGATCCAGGTCTTCTTCAGTAACAAGCTTTTCAAGCAATTCTGTTGGAATATGAGTAGAGTGGAGTCCTGTTTTTGGCTCTGTTCCGAATAAGGCTTTGTACGGTGATCGTTTAATGGTACGGTGGAAAGAGGAGTTGTTCCTAAATTGAACAAAGTAACAACCGATAGCCCAGTTTTTTTGTGTCATTGCCAAATAGCTTTGACACCTTCATTTGATCGTTAAACCAATCCTTGGCTTGCTGGATGTCTAGGTCTACCATTAAAAATTTTGTATGTTGGCCACATCGTTGTTAATTCTTGTATGACAGCAGTCGTAAACTAGTATATGAAGGCAACCAAGTTCCAGAAAGATTTTTAATAGTTCCATTGCTACTTCAGCTGCTCTTTTCGAATTTATCGGCCGCAGAAAGCTGCATTTTGTCGCCTGATCTTGATAATGTAATAACTAAATCGACTTGACCACGATGGTTGAAGTCGCTGGACACAATTGGGCAAACGACGATGCCTTTCCTTGGAAATTTCTTCAAAAACTCCAGTACAACCGAAGTGGGGGGGACCAGTATCTGGATTTTTATCTCTGCCTCCGTGGCCAGTTGACTGATGAGTTTCCCGAAGTATGTGATAAAATTCTCCCGTAGGCACTAATTTAACAACTCGATCAGCGTCAGACTTTCTCTTCAAAATCAAAGACTTTTTAGTACCTACTTCCATCAGATCGTATTTTTTTTCGTAGTAGTACTCTTTGATGTCCGTTGAACTTGTAGCTAGCGGTTTTTCTCTATCATGCCGCCTGTCTAAAAACGTCCTGATAGTTTTATTAAACTGTTCTTCTCACACAAATTCGGTCTGAGTTTGATTTTGTCCTTTATACGAAGCCATTTTTTGATGTACACTTGGCGAACGTAGAAATTATGAAAACTTTTATTAAAACGTAATTTTTATTCTGACATATTCTATCATAAAAAGTACTACAATTGAAGTCAGAATTAACTTATATATTTAGCAATTCTCTGACTGCTGGAGTTTTGAAATTTCTTTCGGGCACATGTTTTTCATTGACCGTTCAACAACAGCTGAGGAACCAAGCATACACATTACAAACTCAACTAACTTTATCATGTTACTTATTTCTGTCTGTGTTTTTTAGATATTTCAAAGGTTTGAACCCACTTTTCTTCTGTAGACATTGTCATCCCCCGTCTTGATTTTTTAATTTTTCTTTCTTTATGATTTGATTGACTAATGTAAACTGATCGAATAAATCATCATTATTTTATGCATCTGGTACTGTTGCAATACCCAGTGCAATACTGGGATACTTACACCAAGCGCGCCACTGCTGCAGTATTTATAGATTTAGATGCTTGTGTCTTTCTGATCTGGGAGGTGAAAAAAAACTTGAGCATGCCGTCCCTAGCGACGAAAGAGCGATATGAGTTCGTAGTTAATATCAAGTTTTAACATGCATAATAACTTACGAACTAGTTAATATGGCTGATGTAGTGAAAAGTGATTATTTCACAGATTGTCAAATGAGATATATATATACTATATTGTCAGATGTAGTCTGACCTCTCACAGATTTTTATTTGGCTTTCGAAGTTGCCCTCATCACCAGGCAGTCTGATAAAAATAAATTTTTGAAATTAACCTAATTAAAATATGGAGTTGTGACTCAGATGGGGGACAGGAATAACTTATCTGTCCCCATCCATGAAATTTTAAATTGTTGAAGTTTTTAGATGGTTTTATTTGTTTATGGTTTATTTTAATTATAAACAATTTTAAATTTTATTTACTAAAATATTTTAATTAGGATAATTTCAAAAATTTATTTTATCAGACTGCCTGGTGATTAACTCTTGTTGTAAAGAATGTATTGACACTAAATTTCATATAAATTCAAAACCCAAGAAGAACGGCATCTTCTAATTTCAGCGGAATCGGTCGAAGAGAAGAGGGAGGGGGGGGGGGGGGGGGGGGTTGAGGTAGGCGGCTCTTACTCAAAAAAATCTCTAACAACTAACTTAATGACTGTATTGACACAGAATTTAGTAAGACGATTCAGATGCCCGTATGTACAATGAGGTTGCATTATCATGGTGCAAAAGTCATGAATTGTTTCGCCACAATTCCGGGCGTTTTTTACGCTTTGTTTCACGCAAAAGACGTTGCACTTGTAGGTAGTACTCCTTATTGATTTTTTGACCTTCTGGCAAGAACTCATGGTGCACTATGCCGTTAAAATCGAAAAACACAGTGAGCATGACCTTCACATTCGACCGCACTTGTCGAGCTTTTATACCACTCGTAAACCCTAGTTTTACTCATAGCAGACTCACCAAAAGCAATATTTAACATTTCTAAAACTTTGCTGCACTTTATTTCATTCTTATAGCGAAATGTAATGCAAATTCTCTGATACATTTTGTAAACAAATAATCCCCGATCGTACCAAAATACATGTAACCTCTTTGACAGCAGACTAAACATTCGGTTTGGCTAGCAATTTACAGATAATTTTCAGACATGTTTACCAACACAACGAAAAAATCGCGCGTATCGGACTAATACAACCCGCGAAATTACAAAATTTCCGTTTCTTTTTTAACATACCTCGTATGTCAACTATTGATGTTTGGTCCAAACGTTCTATTTGAAGGAAGAGTAAAAACGTAGAATAACTCTAATAACAGCCGTTGTAATGAACTAGTAACAGCCGTTGTAATGAATGTATACAATTTCATTTGACACAAAATTTCATTTGTAAATTCAAAACCCCTAGGACGACACTCAATCATTTTCTGCGGAATCAGATGAAGGGAAGGATCAGAGGGGGGCTTAACTCAAAAACTCCAATAACTGCCGAAGTAATGAATGTAGCGGTACAAAATTTAGTATGAGGATTCAGAAGCCCCTATATATGCTATCAATTTTTAGCCCAAGTGGTCGATTTGTTTTGGAGGGAGAGCGGAAACTTAATTGATCAATTCGTGCTGGGGAAGTACATTGCCGGTGATTCACCCGACTTTTTTTTAAATTATTCGGTAAATCCCAAGGAACAAAATATGACCTTTGTCGTCATTATTTTAAAAAAATACATGTTTGGCGATTTTTTATCATGAATTTTAACCCTCCGAATACCACGGTCCAGCTGGAACATAGAATACCACGATACCACATTTTTAATTTTGGTTCTAGGTGACGTTTTATGAGTTGGTCGGTTCAATTTCAACTCTTTCACACCTATTATTAATTAGGAAAAGGAAAATCATCTTTGAAAAAAATTAAAATAATACTTGGTCGAAAAATATTTATTTTTGGAAAGTGACAATTATGAAGTGAATAATTTAAAAGAAATAGACAATTCATTCATAACGTAAACACATTGCTTTTTGAGCGATGAGCCTTGCAATCAAACTTCTTACAAACTGAACAGAAAATGTTCACTTTTTTATCATCTTTCCTGGGGCACATATAAAAACCTTGAACGTTTTTTTGCACTGTTTGATGAAGTCGATGGTCTTGGCTCTGTGACTGGTTCATCTTCTTCGCTGATTCCTTATCATAGTCTCAACGAGTTTTTTGGCAAGCTCGAACAAAAATAGGCGCCTCCTTGATTCATTGCATTCGCTCCACTTTGGGTGAATATATTTCCATAAGACAAATGCATTGACTCCCGCTAAATCGATCATATTCATGAAGAGCACCATTGGCCATCTGTATGGCATGTGTCATCTAGGCTATCTATTCCTCCTTTCGTCCCCTTGTAATGTTTTATAATTTCAGTTGTTCTTTTATCAGCTTCCTCATCAATATCACCAGAATAGTGTTCAGTAGAGAGCAACACTACACATCTATTCGGGTGTGTGACATATGAAACTAATGTAACCTCACATTGGTAGCCAAAAGTTGAAGAGAACAATTGTCTTTGTCTTGAAGGTGTCTGGGTGAGGTGGACTCTACCCATGGATGAGGTGGTCCCTACCCCTTGGTGAGGTGGTCCCCACCCCTGAGTGAGGTGAACCCTAGCCCTTGGTGAGGTGGTCCCCTACCCCTTGGTGAGGTGGTCCCCTACCCCTTGGTGAGGTGGTCCCTACCCCTGGGTGAGGTGGACCTGTTTAATAATAGTGTTTTGTTTAATAACACTGGAAGATCTCAGTCGTCTGTGAATGAAAGGTTTTTTCAGCCAAACAATATCATCCTTTGAGACGAATATATCTCCAAAGTCTCCCAAACTTTCTTCGTCAAGGTCTTCATCAGCTATTTCAAAACGTCCTCAGCGGCAGAACATTCAGCAGATTCTAAAGTGAGAATTTTGTCATTTTGTGCCGCATCGAGGTCATTGTCAAAACCGAAGGAATCAGAGGACTAAAAGATCAGTGATAAGAATATTTCTAGGAATGTTTTGTCCTATTCTGTTTTGTAATGAATGGAGGAATATCCTCTTGTTTGGAAGCAGGGGAGAATGGCTTCTTGGAACAGGAGCTGTGTTTATACTTCATATAACTCAATATAAAGTGACACAATATTACAAAATTACTCATCGATTGCATTTTCAGCAAATGGGTTCACAGAATACCATGGGGGTCTTGCGAGGACCCCAGCCACATTTTTCAGGAAACATTACGTGATTACATTAATTAAGACTTAATTACAATTAAAATTAAATACTTAATTACAATTAAAAAGAAAAAAGACTTAATTACATTTAAAATTACACTGAATAATACAATATACTAAGTATATTAATAAATGAAGATTGAGGTGATAGCATATAGTTGTGCGATAAAATTCACGGAGCCACAATTAATTCCTTCAAGTTTTTCAATATATTTTTTTTCGAAATTTAGCGAGGCTGGGGTCATTAACGACCCCACGGTATTCGGAGGGTTAAAAGAGGACTACACCAGAAACCGATCCGTTTTCATTTCTGTCCAGTAATAGCTGAGTTATCCACCCTAAACTTGTATTATCGTCTTATTTGGTCTATCGTATTTAATTATTATTTTTCATTATTCTATCTCAATTTTCTTGCCCTTCTAAGGACGACACCTATCGATTTTCAGTCAAATCGACCAAAGGGAAAGAGGGGATTAGGGGGAGTCTTAACACAGAAATTCCAATAATTGCCATTATAATGAATGTATTGACAAAAAATTTCATATGCAAATTCAAAGAACTATAAGGACGATACCCCGATATCCGATTAGGGGGGGAGGCTTTTTCAACTCTTTTTTACACACTTCCATAATATTTATTGAGATAGAAAATAAGACAAATTAAGAAATACTCTTTAAAAATTACAGCCGAATAATACTTAAAGATAAATTGCTCACAAGAATAATTGAAACATTTGTACGCTGAGCTTCGATATTCAATTTAAAAGTTATAAGTTTATTTGTTTTCAATAATTTGACTTATTAACACTGATTATTATTTAAAAAAAAGTTATTTGAGACATGAGCCAGTGTTATAGGTCAACCAAAATTCATGTAAAAAAAGTTCTTTAAGCACATGAATTAAAAAACTTTAGGAAATCAATGCATTTTTTTTTTTTTTTTTGTTTTTTGAACGGTGAGTATTTTCAATATAATTTATTTGGTTTTGGATGGTGGATACTGAAATGGTTATCCATAACCTTTATGTTTTTTTATTATTTTTTTTTATTTATATATTTTTTATAGAAGAAATCAGAATTTTAGTTCTCCGGTTAGGATTCATACGCGAGATAGTAGTTAGGTTATCGGATGGGGGAGGTTTCACCTGAGTTTCATGTTTTCTGACTCTAATGTGTATGTGAGTATGTTCGTGAACACGATAACTCCCGATATAACGAATGTATCGACACGAAATTTTATATGTGTATCCGGAAACCAACAGAAAAATGTTTAATAACTGTCGTTGAAATGAATGTATTGACGTGAAATTTAGTATGAAGATTTAGAAGCCCCTATGTAAGTCAAATATTGATTTTCAGCCAAATCGGCCGAAAGAAAAGGGGATCAGTGGGGTTGGGGGCTCCATGTATCCAATTCGCGCTGAGGAAGTACATTCCTCCCATGACTTTTTTTAAAATTTACAAATAGATATTTACAACTGTATAAAAATAAATACATTCAAATGTGCTAAAGGGAGATAATGGCAATGTCAAAATGTCAAGTTACTCTCATTTGTAACTAATCACTGTCACTGTTACTGCTGCTGCTAAGGAGGTCTCTAGGCCATTGATACTTATGTCGTTGTTGGGGAAGTGTGGCAGACTAGAGGATTAATGTGGGAACTAAGAAGGGAAAATATTTTTTTATACTTGGATTTATCGACTTCGTTGACAAAAGGTACGTTAAGGTCAGTGTGAAGAGTTTTGTTGGAGACGTAGTAAGGAGCATTGGCTATTTTACGAAGGTTTTTTGATTGAAAGGATTGGATGCGCTGGAGATTGGAAGCCTTGGCAGAACCCCAGAGTTCAAGTAAGTCCACATAGGTTTGAGTACTGCATTGTATATAAGTCGTATTGTTTTCAAAGTTAATTTGGATCTTTTGTCTAGTAGTCTTAGTAAAAGTTTATAACCTCTGTTCATTTCTTGTCTTTTCAGTGTCGTGTGAGGATTCCCTGTTAGTCGTTGGTCGAGTATGAGGCCTAGATAGTGGACTTCGTTTTTTAAAGGGATGGGATTTTCGTTAAGGAGGGCAGGGCAGGTTACTTTTTTTTTTAAAATGAATTTTGTTGTACAATATTTTTTTAAATTCTATTTATGATCTTTTTTTTATTTCATACAACTATTTTCTGTAATGTTTTTATGTATAAATTTTGTCATTATCGTTTTTGCTCTAAATGTATGTATTGTAATGAGAATTGTATAAATTTAATTTGTTGACTATACCTACATACATTGTAGAATAGCATGTTTTTTTTTTGTGCTAAATAAAAAATAACAATTGCAATGCAATGCAGGAGAGGATAGACTTAATTTGTTGTTAGAATGAATAAACTTAGTTTAGTCAGAGAGGAGGGTTTCCAGAAACCTGGAATCGTTACGTCCACTTGAAGAAACACTTCAATGTAGTTATAAAAATAATTAACAATAAAAAAATTATCTATGTATTTTAACTAAATATTTTATAAATTCATATTATAAATGTAATGATGAAACAAAATCGCGATTGTAAATTTGGGGAAAATTGAATCAAGTGCAAAGTTCTGGAATAAATAATTCGATTACTGTTCTTAACGTATGGGGTGATAACTAGCTGCAGTAGAAAGGAGAGATCAGGCTTGTGGTCGATAAAAACAAACTTGTAGAATTTATTTCTTGGTTAGTAGGCGGACATAGTGGCCTTGTTTAATAAGTAATATTTTATTTATTCAACAATTTTATTTATTCCACAAAAACAAATAATATAATATATATTTTTGTTTAAATATTATATTTTATTTTATTGTAAAACTTCTTTTCACTAAGGCGGTTGCGTGATTTGTAAATCGCAAAAACGTGATCTAAGACCGTTTCAAATTCCACTGAATGATCCTTTTTGTTGCCATCTGAAAATGTATATTGGTCCTCGGGATCGTACAACGAATTCAAGAGCTACACAAACGATACAGAAGTAGGCGTTAATAATACAATTATAATAATATATCAAGAGATTACATAAGTTAGCCGTATTAAGCAGTGTTGATAATAATAGATATAATTCTATAATAATTATGTTATAGAACATATACATCGAAGTATTGACAAGGGTAATAACACTAACAGATGTGCATATAACTGTCAAAAAACCAATTAGAAAATACAGTATATGAGTAATCATGGTGAGAAATAACCCTAAATCACCAAATAGAAAAATAATAATGAACATAAACATTATAAAGAAAATAATAATATAAAAAAGAGAAAATAATTTTTTGTTTTTGGGTTTATTCTTTTCTCTTGTAGGGTAAGGACGTTTTAAACCAGTCGATACAGGAGGTATCATAAGTAGTGGATGCACTGGATTGTGTTTGGGATGTGAGGTCGGACCTTCACATTGAGGAACTCGAAGGTGATCCTGTTACTTCTATTATTCGAGAGAATAAAAAGTCACTTCAATGTACTGTGTGTACAGCAATTTATCGTGGCCAGTGCTGCAATTTCTCGTACAGTGAACTTGATTTCATGAGTTCTCAGAAGAAGCCCTGGACTTGTATCATCTGTGATAAGAAGAGGAAGGCGATGCCGTCATGGGAGCAGCTAGGGCCCCAGGTAAGCAGGAAGATGTCCTGGCAAGCTTCGTAGTGGCCGTGAATAGCCTCTCAGGGCAAATTGATGGCATGAAAGCCATAAGCCAAATTACTATAGAAACAGAGGTTAAAGCTTCCTTGAATTATAACAGTGATATAGTTGTCGAGACCTCAAATAGGCTGGGCAACATTGAGACCAGCCTAAATAGATGCAACGAGAAACTTAGACCTCTAGAGGCTGAAGATATAACATTGAAGGGCTGTATCTCCGATATGACGGAGCAGTCCAGTAAAAGGAATGCTCTAGAAAACCGAGGGATACCGGCGAAGCCAGGTGAAAACGTGACGGCCTTAATGTTGGAAATAGGCGTGGGTCTAGGGCTGAAGTTGAACGTTGCAGAAATAGACTACATTCAGCGATTCAGACCTCGGTCGGGAACCCATGACTCGTCCTTCATTGTTTGCTTTGTCCGCCAATAGACGACAGACGAAGTTATTCGCCTCCGAAAAGTCATTAGAGACTTCACGACGCAACACATGGAATGGCAGGACAACGACTCTCACCGGGTGTACGTAAGTGAAGACCTCACCCAGTACAATAAAAAAATGTACTTCAAGT
This sequence comes from Aradus depressus, assembly GCA_963662175.1. NCBI lineage: Eukaryota > Metazoa > Arthropoda > Insecta > Hemiptera > Aradidae > Aradus > Aradus depressus. The sequence goes on along the minus strand of OY759218.1, from coordinate 43,025,337 downwards.
CAAAACCAGACGGAAGAAAAAGGAGAAAAAAAAAATTGGTTTGTATCTTGGGGCCTAAGATTCTCTGCCGAAGAGATATTATATATTATCTTAATAACAAGACCAGAGGATTTGGCAAATCACTTCCGATAATACCAATATTCAAGTTCCTCCCACTCTAACTCCCAGTACGTCCTCCTTCTGCCTTCTCTCTCGGACTCTTTGCCTCTCAACTCAGCTGTTTTGTTTTTCTTCTCAGTGTGTTCCTTTGTTTTTCCAAGTATGGTTCAGTTTTTCGTGTTCTTATTTTTATCTTTATTATTATCCAATCTTACCTTTTCCTCTCACTCTATTGATTTATTTCTTTTTTATGTGCTATATACATATCACTTTACTTTTCTTCGTTCTTTTTAGACATTATTCCGACAACTCTTAATATATTTATTGTAACTATTTTCCTCTAATTTATTAAACTTAGTTCTCTCTACTTTTTTAGAACATTTATAATAATGTCATTACTTCATTGATTACTCTTACTCTATGTATATACACCTCTTCAAATGAAAACATTATTATTTATTCATATTTCTATTACTTTCTGTATTTATATTGGAAATGTATACAGGATTTGTAAATATGTATGCACTCACCATATATTTAGATTTGTAAACAGTTATTTTGTAAATATTTCACACATTACTTATTCTTATATATATTCTATTATTTTATTTTATTTCCATTTTCTCTTTGTTTATCTATTATTTCTCTGTTTTGCATTATCACTAATAAGATTTCCTTTTCGATACATAGAACTGAGCCATGTTTACCCCCACCCCTCACCTGCCCTATATATGTTCCTCCTCCTCTCTTTTCCATGACCTATAATTTATTAACCTGCTGTCATGTCAACGCCCAGACCCTCTTCCCTCATTTTGACGACTTCCTAGACTTCTTCCAGTCCCGTACCTTTCACCTGATCGGAATTTCCGAGACCTGGCTCACCCCCTCATTCCCAGCTCCGCTCTTCCTTTTCCTGGCTACACATTATTTCGTAAGGACCGCCCTGGTCGGACTGGTGCGGGGTGGGGGTCCATGTACATGACTCTCAAGGTTGTGTATTGGACTGTTCATCTCACTCCCCCCTCCCACATGTCGAGTACATGTTACTTGAAGTAACGATATTACATGAAAAGTTGCTTTACTCGTATTGTGTGGTCTACAGACCTCCCTCTATTCCTTTCGGCACCGACCTTGAATCCTTGCTACTATAGTACTTAATCCTTGTCGGAGATTTCAACTGTAACTGACACTGAACGCTGACAAGACTAAAGCCATTGTAATAGGAAAGCATAGACTACTTAACTCCCTTACTGACTTACTCCATTAAGACAACATGACTCCGTTATTGAATACTGCATCTGTGTAAAAAAACCTTGGACTGATTCTTGACCAAACCCTCATCTGGAAAGACCATGTCTCCCACATCTCCAACCGCTCCTTCTGAACCCTCCGTTTCCTCAAACGCCTTCGTCATCTCCTCCTCACTAAAACCCGTCAGCTGTTGGTATCCTCCCTTGTTTTCCCCTATTTTGATTAGGGCTATATCGCTTATGGAGGACTGTTTGGTGAGCTCGACATGAAACTAAAGCGAGTCATGAATTCCTTTCTAAGATTCATCTTCGGGCTCCCCAGACGCTATTCTATTACTAGTTCTTATACAGACCTAAAATGGCTCTTCCCATTCTCTCGTCGACTATATTTCCTAGGCTCCTTCCTCTATCAAACCATATCTTCTGGAAAGCCCTCCTATGTCTTCCAAATGCTCCAATTTACATCCTATATCCAGCAGAAAGTCACTAGATCCAGTCCCTCTGATCTTTACCTCCCTTCCCTCAAGACAACAAGTTACCACAACTCCTTCCTTATCCAGGCTAATTCCCTCTGGAACTCTCTTCCTCTCCAGATTCGCCATGCTCCTTCTCTTCTTTCATTTAAGTCCCTTCTTTTCCAGTACCTCCTAACTCAGCAAACCTCCGATTCCTAAGGCTGGCTTCTATGGGATAGTTCTCTTCTTCCTATATGTCTCTCACTTCAATGAACAGATTGTTACTCTACTGTTTTATCGTCCAGTATTTTACAATTCATACATAACTTTATCGTTATTATGTTTTACATTATTATTAATACTTTATTTTTTCTAATTTTTTTTTCATTATTTTTACTAGTTTATTTAATTGTTTTAGTCATTGACTGTCTTTAATATCACAGGTTGCAAAATAACAATGTTAACCTCTCACAAATTTTATTATAATATATACTATTATTATATATTATACTTGTCGGCTTTCGTGGTTACCCTCGTCATCTGGCAGTCAACAAAAAACCCACCATTTAGTAAAAAAGTTTTAAAATTCTATTTGCCAAAACAAGTAGGTACCTACATAGAAATATTGGCTACCTGCGCTAAAATGAATAAATATAAAAAAATAAGTAACATAAAATAAAGTGATATAAAAAGTTTTAAAAATTAACTTACCTAATAAAACATTTAAAAAAAACATAATTTAAGAAGTAAATTATTTACTACTTAATTGTTATTGTGTACTTCTTGTAGCAGAAGAAGTTATAATTAACAACATCAAAGAAAGACAAAGAGACAAAAAAGTCACTGCTTTTTTTTCATATTTGGAATCTAGAGGTCGGAGAAGATGCAATTCCGTTGTAAATTCTGGATCGGATTTTTGACCGATTACATAACTTCACCTATACTTCTATAGCTGTGTAAGTAAAAATATGATTTCAAAATCAGTGAATAAAGGGAGGGGGTTTACTTAGAGACAGAAACAATTATCTTATGCTTTCTCAATTACATCAATCCCCCCCCCCCCAAAAAAAAAAAAAAAAAAATATATACTGTCAGTCCTACATGAAAAAATAAGTTACCCAATCAATATATATGTACATAACAAGCAAATGTGATACATGATTAAATAAATGTCTTGGACATTGAAAGAGAAATCATTCATTATCACAAGATAGATTATTACAAAATAATCAGCGGATAAGAGAAATAGAAATTAAAATATAAAAAAAAAGTTAAATGAAAAAAGAAAGCTATGGCATAAAAAGTGTATAGATGATTAGGTCTTCAACTTCTAAGTTGAGGAACGCGGACATATTGTGGAATTTGTAATAAATAAATAAAACAAATACACATAAATAAATAAAATAAAACTACCGGTTTCGGCCTCACACCATCGTCAGGTCTAGTTATGGACTAAGCCTTATGTCCAACCACCACCAGAAAAACAACCACTACTTTTATAAACTACTTACTACTATATACAGACTTAGTTCATAACTAGACCTGACGATGGTGTGAGGCCGAAACCGGTAGTTTTATTTTTATAAATATCTTTAGTGGAATAGACAATATTTCAAAAAATAAGTTTGTTTTATTTATTAGGTCTTCAATAAACTAGGAGGTCTCGAGGCCATTGCCGCCTCAGCTTCCGAACATGAACATTAGGAAGGGTTCTTGTTGCAAGTCTGCGGACTCAAGGATTAGGGTGAAAGGAAAGGGTAGAATGGAATTTTCTGTAGCAGGATTTAATTACATCCCTTACAAAGGGAATCTGCAGGTCATTGTGAAGGATAGCATTAGATATGTAGAATGTATCGTTTGTGATTTTACGAAGGATACGGGTTTGTTGTAAGAATTCGAAGGTTTAGATGAGCCCAGAGTTCGGTTCCATATGCCCATATTGGCTTCAGTAATTGGTTGTAAATGAGTCTTTTATTACTTAATGTATGTTTTGATCTGTTGTCTAAAGGCTCTTGTCTTTTAAGTCTAGTATGAGGATTCCATGTCAGGCGTCTGTAAATAAATAACCCGATTAGCAACGGGAAGAGGTATATAAGGAGTGACAGGAGGACATGTTGCAGGAAGCAGGTTGAAGGTGATGTGTGTACATTTCTTATCGTTAACCTTGATCCTCCACCTGCGGAACCATGTCTCAAGGGATGAGAGGTGTTTTGTGGATCACTGTCTGAGGAAAGAATGGCGGTGTCATCCGCAAAAGTGCATAGCAAGGTATTAGGATGGGAAGGAATGTCGTCAAGGTAGAGGATGAGTCCTAGGATACTTCCTTGGGGAATACCAGCTAGCTGAGGAAGGAAGGAGGATTGTGCGCTACCATGATGAACGTAGCGATCTGTAAGGTAGAACTTTAAATCAGTGTAGTAGGTTTGAGCAAGGATATTTTTGAGTTTCCAGTGCAACCCCGATTGCCAAAGCCTGTTGAACGCTTGTTCAACATCGTGATAGGCACTGGAGCAGTACTCCTTATTCTCAAGACAGGAGGCTACGGCACACGGGGGAACAGAAGCCGAATTACCTTAATATTATTAAGGTAATGAAAATTGAGATAATTGCGTTTCAAAAGAAATTTCTCTAGAATTTTATCTAGGACTGGTAGGAGACTAAAAGGACGCTAGGAAGAGGGAAGGTTTATGAGGTTTGGGAATCATTTTTATTATTGAAAATTTCCACAGAGCAGGAAAGTAGGATGTCCAAAGTACACAATTGTATAGATAGGTAAGGAAAATGATAGCTTTTTCGGGAAGATGTCGGAGGACTGAAGCCATAATTAAGTTGTAACAAAATTACAGAGCTTAAATTCTCTACAAAAAAGGTTTCAATCACATTTTGGAGAAAGCGACGGTTTCGGAGCTAATCCGCATGAAAATGATACTCGGAGCGCCCCAGGATGCTCGGGAAGCTTTATCAATGCTGATTTGAAATGCCTCATAAATTATTTTTCGTTATTATATCTTATAAAATAAAAATTATTGAATACCTAGCTACAGTGCTATAATCCAAAAACATTATACATTGTATAAAAAACAGAGAAACAGATTAAATGTTTTATGTTAATTCATTACAGATATATCATTAGTAAATGCAAAATGAACAAATATACATCCCTTGTATTCTTTAGTTGCCCTTCCAATTTTTCTAGCTCTACGTTTCTGGTACCTATCTTAAAAAATTGAAGAAATCAATTGTGAAATAATTATTAAAAAGATATATTTAAATACAAGAAGGACAATACACTGGAGAAGAAGAGGATGGTGTCAAAAATGTAGAAATTAACAAGTTAAGTTTTACATAGAAATATATTATTCAATATTTCAAAAAATCCATTAGGAAATAAAATGAAAGCAGTAAGGATATATCATCACAAAAGTAAAATATGTATTAAAGAACAAAATTAGTACATATATACATATCTATTCTTCATCCTCAAGTATATTTCTTTAAACTAAATTAATTTTTATATTCAGTAACAAGTGTAATTTTAATAATTAACGATTACTTTCTAAACAGTTTCGATTGGGGGAAAAAAACTGCCTAAAAATGTATCTCTTTTAATAGGAGTTCGAAATAGTATTTCCGTTCTGAACGACGTAAGGAGCCCATTTTGACATAAAACGGAACAATATGTGAATTTTTTAAGGACGTACCTCCGTATCGACGTGAAACGGGGCAACTTAAGTCGAGGACTGCCTCTAGTATACTTATAAACTGCGTAGTCAGATTTGAAGATTGTTCAGAATTCGTCTTTCTGATTCTTGGCCTCGAAATTGGGTCTGCTCATTGTGCCTTAAAAGGATCTAAACTTGAAAAAAGTCTGAAATCAGAACGAATTCATTTATTAACTTCCAAAACCAGTCGACCGTTTGCGCTAATATTCAATAGTTGACTTACATAAGAGCTCCTAAATCTTCTTGCTAAATTTTGTGTCAATAAATACATTACATTTGTAGTTATTAGGATTTTTGAAATGAGCCCCCTCTGAATTCCCCTCCCCTTCGGCCGATATAGCTGAAATTCGTCAGGTTAGGTCCTCATAGGGGTTTTGAGTGCAAATATGAAATTTCATGTTGATACATTCATTACATCGGTAGTTATTGGGGTTTTTGAGCCCTCCTCTGATGACCCCTTTCCCTTCTGCCGATTCCGCCTGAAAATCAATAAGTGTCGTCCTCATGGGGTTTTGGGTTCTGGATTCACATATAAAATTTCATGTCGATAGATTCATTCTATCGGGATTTATCGTGTTCACACACACATAGACAGAAAAAATTATTTATTCATAATTTGAAAAAAAAAATATTTCTGTCTGTGTGTTCTAAATATTATTTGGAATCGGAGGTCGGAAAACATGAAAATCCGTTGAAAAGTTCGCAACTTTTATATACATATTTTGAAAAAAGCCTATATTTATATGTTTCTAGTGTGAAATAATTAATGGTATGTTGTTCTGTTTCAGGTGAGATGTGGAGAGGTAGGGAGGTGGGTCTGGCGCGGCTGGACAGGCTGCTGCGATGGCCATGAGAGACCTTCCTGCCAGTCACCCGACCACGGCTAACTTCGAGTACGATGACAACGAATGGGACATAGGTAATAATAACCCTAAAACTAAACAGAAGTACAAGTACAATCTCGATAATTCGACACATATGGGACCTTACAACCGCCGGATTATCGAAAATTCCAGAGCAGTAAAAAAAAAATTGTATTTATATGTACATACATTTATATTTGAGAAAGATACAAATATCTTTGTACATGTGTTCATATAAAACAAAATATGTACAAACTAAGAACAAATAAAATTAAATAAAAATAACTGAAAAATGTTTATGAAAAACAATCATTAATTGTTTTTTGTTTCTTAGCTTTAAACATTTTATCGAAAAAGTACTCTTTGCATCCTTTTTAGCACTAATACATCATCACTTGCAATGTCGTTTTCTTCTGCCTATTTCGTGCAGACATTAAGTGCGTTATATGGGAGGGGAGCGCAAGAGTGGGCATGTTTGTTTACATCCGGCGCGGCGCGAAGACAGAAAGGGGGAAGGGGGGCGAGCACGAGAGTGGGCATGTTTGTTTACATCCGGTGCGGCGCGAAGACAGAAAGGGGGAAGGGAGGGGAGCGCAAGAGTGGGCATGTTTGTTTACATCCGGCGCGGCGCGAAGACAGAAAGGGGGAAGGGAGGCGAGCACGAGAGTGGGCAAGTTTGTTTACATCCGGCGCGGCGCGAAGACAGAAAGGGGGAAGGGAGGCGAGCACGAGAGTGGGCATGTTTGTTTACATCCGGCGCGGCGCGAAGACAGAAAGAGGGAAGGGAGGGAAGCGCAAGAGTGGGCATGTTTGTTTACATCCGGCGCGGCGCGAAGACAGAAAGAGACAGTACGTCACTTGTTTCACTAGAGCTCCGGATTACTGAACCGGATTAACCAACCGCCGGATTATCAATATTGTACTATAGTGTCAAGTGTGGGCGAGGGATTTAAGAAACATTAACATTTGAAAGAGTTTTTGACTCCAGAGAGAGAGAGAGGGAAGTAAGGTTGAGCTTATTAAGGTTCCGGCGGACGGAGATCGATCACGGAACCCTATTAACGTGTGTATTACGTCTGTCATTCCTTTCCCCCACACCACTCTTCATATCCTGGAAACTATTGAGCTGGAATTTGACACATAGTTATCAGCTACTACCTGAAACTGGAATTTGCCACAAGTTATCAGTAAAGAGGCGTATAGACACGCGAGCAACGAGCCGAACATTAGTCAGTGCGCATGCCTGGGGAATAGTGCGCAGGCGCTCGACGAACAAGGGAGGCTCGGGGTCTGCTCCACCTGTTGTCGGTTTTTTGACGAACCATCAAAGGAATGTTCGGCTCGGGCTGCGGTGTGTGTGGACTGGTACCAAGCCGAACCGTCCCGACTAGACCCGAGCACTGTTGTATCATGCAAATGTGTACAAAATTGATTTGTATCGGCTGAATGAGTGCTCCACATCACTTGAGCTCAATTCAACCTCTGACTCTTCGCTCACCACCTCCACTTCTTTTCACCCATACGTTTAAAACTGAACTGATCGAAAGTAGCTTAAATTGATTCTATATGGACCAAAACGTTAAGATAATGATTAAACAGGATGCTGAAGTTAATAGAAAAAAATATGTAAATGCATATAAATCACAGCCCTAGTTATCAGCTTCTTCCTTGAATTATCCATTGTTAATTTGTATTCTTATTTTGCCTATTATGCTTTTTTTAAAGAGTTTGAATTTTTATATTGTTTTTTTAATTTCTCAGAACTCTTTTCCCTTGTCATTTGATACTACCTAAAATATGATTGAGTCTTTTTTTTTAAAACTGCTGACAACATAATTTTTAATTTTTTTTTATAGTGATAAGGTAGATGAACTCGTTATTAGATTAATGTTTGTTCCAAATTGTTGTTTAACATTACAGTGGTAGCTTCATTATTTTTGACCTGGGTGGACCCTCGGGTTTACGTGTGTTGTTGCCAAATTTAAAAATTTGATTTCAAGGTAGGTCTTTAACCATGTATACAATTTTGTGTCGATAAATTCATTCAATGATGAGTTATTAGGTTAGGTCTTTAGGGGGTACTTCTCTTCTAACCTCTTCTTCCCTTCGGTTGATTTGGCTGAAAGTTAATACATATCTATTCATTCTATTGGACGTTATATTGGTTCTTTAGTACTCTTTGAGCGATCTTTTCTGAAAATCATGAAGTTTCATCCTTGTGTAATTGTGTATTCAGCTGAAGCATAACTTATTTCCGAACTTTTCTTATCAAGTCGTTTAAAACGATGTGTTACTAAATATTCTACTTTTAAAAAATTAGGGTGCCTCCCCCCTCTCTCATGTCAAGTAGCTTATCTATTTTCTCTAGTCACTTTGACATTCCCTGAAAATTGATCATAGTGTGGACGCCATGCTGGGACAAACTTATGTGTCACTCTATTTTTTATTTATTTTTTTTTCATGCATTACATATTTTCCTATTGGATTAAAGCAATTCCCAAAGAACAGCATCTGAATGTAATGGGAAACGTTATGGTAGTGACAATATAAAATATATTTTTGTATAATTTGAATATGAGCTAGGGTGCCAGTCCTTGCTCCCAATGGTACCAAGGTGTCATCTACAAACATGCCACTCTAGCCGTTATTACATTCTATTGTTGATGCTCCATATAAATACCTCACAGTAAGGTATCTTTAATTTTTAAAAAGAGGCTACTCGATCGTGAATAAACAACGCTGTATTATTACATCGAGTGTTAAGGAATCCCTGGTGGTGAATCTTCTAATTTGACGCAGACTTAATGTTGCACATTGTTGTCTGAGAGTTGCCATAGTTCCGCCAGGGCAGATAGGACAAAATATAGGATCAAACTGGATTGGAATAAAAACACTATTTTATTTACTTTTATTTTACTAACAATGGAAATACCAAAGACAACTAAGAGCTAGAAAGTAATGACTTTATTTTATCAATAGTCTGTAGCTACAAACTTCAGTAAAATTTTGAAATTGTGACATGTACGTCAGTTAGTGACCTCCCCGGAAGAACGTTAGGGTTAATCTATGTTGCAGGCCAGGCTAACAAAGTCAAAACACCTTGCGATTCCGATTTCTAGTAAATAGGTTGGAGATGTATTTTTCTATTTAACTAGAGGCTGTGCAAAAGGTTTTTTAAAAATTATATTTATCTCATGAGTGAAGCATTTTGTGATTTTCCCGAGTCCTTGTGAATCACATTTCCAAATTGCTTATTTCTCAGGATGTAATTCACATGTAAAGTTGATTGTGGTTTCACTAAAATGAAGAATCTAGCAATGCTCAAGACGTGTATATTTAATTTTTTTAAATATTTATGTACATATTTTCACATAATAGCCAAAAAACCTTTCCGTGAATTTTGCTAATTTTTTTGTCTCTTCCCCCAGTGGTGATACGCACATCGTAAAAAAAATTGGGTAGGGTTTCGAATTTCCAAAGGCGCTATGAACCTGTTGGTGGTTTCGACCACTGCAATGTACTGGTCCGGTTGGCTATAACGTTATAACACCTACTACCAGAGCGCTCTTTCGTCACTCTGGTGGACATGAGCCCAACTCTACTGTGGGAGTCCTACATTTTTATTCACCTAGGGCAGGGGTCTTTAACGAGTACCTGACATCGTACAGGCTCGGGACCATCGCTTAACGTCCCATCCGAAGGACGGTGTGCTTAAGTTTGTTTTACCTTCCAGATAAAATAAACTAAGGGCCTCGGCCGGGTTTCGAAGCCTTGAGCTCAGAAGGCAAGCACGCATACCACTGTGCTACCAGCGCCCTTTAAGATCCTTATAGTTCTAGTCATCCTTATAGGGTTTTATAAATTGCTGCCCTATGCCGATCACGAAGGAAACTTTGGAGTAACTGAAAATATAATTTTCAGGAGCGTTTGGGCTCTTGGAGTTCACTAAAAGATTCTAGGTGACATTATCTACTATCGTGTTAAAGATGGTTTGTTTCGTTCTTCATGAGTTGTATATTGATATTTTTTAACGTTACCAATATTTAAAATTTTGTGTATCAAAACAAAAAATATTCATTTGGTGAGCAAAAACAGAACTTCAATTAATCATATACATTGTCTATGTGATTATATTGCAGTTTGTACTTTTTTATTATTGAAGTTAGAGGGGAAGTCCGATGTTCAAATTTTAAAAGGATTGTTTATTTATATCTATAATCAAATATGTATCAATTATTTATCGTCCTTTGAATAAACAAAAAACAATACCATTTCATTTGTTCGAAGGGCACAAATACTACTCCCATTGATACATTATCTAGAGAATATTATTTTATTATCGTTGTTAATTTATTTTTGTGACTCATGCCCGGGCTTTAACTACGAACTCATATCGCCTACTACCAGAGGGATGCCGGGTTGCGAGCCCGCGGTCTTGAGCACAGTAGTCAAGCACACTACCTCTGTGCTACTGGAATATTAAGTTTAGTTCCATATTTTAGTTGTTTCTTATTTTATTTCTCTTACAGTTTTAATAGTGCTAATCTGTTTTGTCATGTACATGTTTATTAAGTAAAGAAAACGGTTTTATGTGTATATGTTTATTGAGTGAATGAATTTCCAATTTTGGTGGAGGCCAGCCCAAACATTTGGCTGTACTGGGCCAGGCTAGGGTGGGCCAATCTGGCCGCTTTCTGCGTAGCTACACTTGGCAAGTACTCACAAGTACTAGATACTGGCTGCGTCTATCCCAGCCTGACCCAACGTTGCCTGTTATGTTCAGAGAGTTAAAAAAAAAACACAAAGATCTTGGCAAGCGAATAATGATAGCATGATTTTATCTTCAAAAAGTACCAGGATACTTTCTCTTTATTTTTATTTATTTACTATTTTTTTTCAACTGCTGATAATTAATAGATGTTGATATTTGTTGTAGGTATTGGGGATCTAATTATCGACCTTGATGCAGACATAGAGAAGACAGGAGTGGGGGAAGGAGGGATGGCGGCCGCCCCCAAACCGGGCAAGATGCACCACTCACCTGTGGAACATCAGGCTACCGTGGACAAGGGGCTTAAGATGAAGATCAAAAGGACCAAACCTGGGACGAAGCACGAGATCGTCAAGAGTGGAGAGAATGGCGATAAGAGACGGGGGAGCAGTGGGCACAAGAGGGAGAAAAAACATGAGAAACATCAACAACAGGTGTCACAACAGCCGCCTGCGCTGCAGCCACAGGGACCGCCGGCACTGCAACCGCAGCCCCCGGCACTGCAGATACAGCAACCATTGCAGCCGGTGCCGCAGCCGCAGCCACCTCCACCCCAGGTGCAGCAGCAACTCCAGCTCCAACAGCAACAGGCCGCCAAGGATCTCAATGGGGTCGGCGTCGGGGTAAGGATAACAATTGAAGAGGTGGCTGGAACAACATTGTTTGAACTGTTTTAGCGGATTTCTATAGAAATCAGCATATGCGCTCACCCGATTGGTAAGATCTACGGAAACTAACATTTGTGGGGTCGTTCATATTTTTCTGTGCCTGTTCGCGCAATACCTTTTGCTTATTCCGATTTTTTCTAAACATTCCACAAAAATCGTTCTTGTAAAAAGGAAGATCAAGTACGTCAACCAGAAAAATTGAACCCCTGGGATGGGTGGGGGGTGAGTGCGAATTTTCAAAAAGTCTCAAATTTTGCGCTTTGTTTTCAAGTTTGCCATTTTCTGATTAGTTATTCAGATTAGTTTTCTTTTATTTGAGTCACAAAACGTTCGTCAAGATTCATTAGAAGCCAAGATGTAAAGAATCGCCTTACCCCTAAAAAAAATCCTTATGTTAATTAGTAAATAGTTGAGGAGCTTGAAAAAAGTTCCCAGCCTACAGTTGATCTCGAATGGCATGTATTTCTTCTGAGATTATGGTTTTATGCATATTATTACTGTTAGTGAATTTGGGGAAGTAACTAATACCTTGGGAGATGTAACTCATTTCGCAGGGTTTTTCGGGGAATGTCCATGGCATATAGAACGTTGTTTCTCTGTATTTTCGTTCTTTATCACTCTTCAATGTTTCATTCGTAATGCTAGTCAAACAAATATTTTTTTATTGTTTTTCTTATTTAGAAGTCTCTTCTACTAAGTGGTTTTCCTTGTTGAATTTATTTATTTTTATTTAATTTTTCAAATTTGCTGGGCGGGCTTAGTATGGTCTCCCATCAGGGCGTACTTATTTTACTTTGCCTGGCGCGACGGTCCTCCCGTCATTCCTCTCTATCCTCAGCCTGTCGTCTCCTCTCTATCTCACGCCGGTCATTCTGAGGTCGTCCTTCAATCAACGCAGGCGGGATCTCTACTCTATCCTCCCAGGTGCTCCTCGAGTATCCTCCTCGGGACTCTGTTTCATTCTCTACAGAGTCCCAACCATCAGTCTTCCTTGCTTCACGAAGAACACCTGATCCGGGCTATTGTACAGGTCCTTCAGCTCTCGTTTGGTCATCATCCCCCTCCCCCCTCCTCCCCCTGGCCTTTATATCTTCCTCTCCCATGTTTGAAACAAGATTTCGTCCCCATTAGTCTGGACCCAGGCTTCGCTTAGATATGTGACGAGAGGGCTTAGGAATGTTTTATATGTGTTTATTAGAGTCTCGAGGAACAGTCCTGAGCAACTTATGCAGGGACCAGTAGCATCTATTCCCAGCCGTTATCTTTGTTTTGGTCTCTTCTCTAAAATCTTCGGAGGTAACGGCCCCAGATACTTGAAACCCATCCGGTCATACCTAAATTGAAGATTTAGTAACCTGACCTGAAGATTTAGTTTCCTGGTCTTCCATTCACACTACTGGAAGGCCCCCGCCAATGGAGCTTCTGTTCGTCCAGTTATGACTATGTCTGCATATGCAACATATATCAATCTTTTTCATCAAAATATTTTTTCGCTGTTGATAAGTAGTGGGTGGTCTGACAGATGGGAAGGGACAGATGCCCACGGATACCAGGAGCTGTTTTTAGAGCAGGATCTATCTCTGTTGCTCCGATATTCCTCTTTATGATCTCATTGTAACCTACTTTTATTGGTCTTCCATTCTCTGACCCATCGAGGACATTTTTCAGTCTTTATTTACTTGAATGACTAGAGAAAATACTAACTAAATTCATAGTAGTAGTACTCACTCCAATGGTCGATGCAAAGTTGTTCCCGGGAAAACTGCTGGATGTACCATGTTCCCCTTAAAGATCCAACTTGAAAACTCTTTAGCAGCCGAGATTTGGCGTTCAGAATAGTAGTGTCTTACCCCTATACAAACATCTTCAAATGAGTAAATACTGACTTCCGTATTTCCCGTCTGTTTCTAACCAATATTAGTACTTATTATAGAAATCCGCTAACTTTTTTTTTGGTATTTTATTCGTTAAATTAAAAGTTAGAAAAATGTAGATTCAATTAAATATTATAAAAATGTACTTTAATTTTATGTACACGACACTAATTTTGTCTAGAGTCTGCGCTATATTCTAATGAACGTTGTTGTTTGTTTGAAGGTGCGTTGCATTGAGAGGGTGGTATTTCCAGTGGTTGGCCTACTGGACAAAAGAACTTCAGCTGCAGACGATGGACCCCCAGCACTGAAGAAACTAAAGCCACAGCCGTGCAGTAACAGTAGCAGTAACAGTAATAGTAGCAGCAGCAGTTGTAGTTCAACGAGCTCTAGCTGTGGTCCATTGATGGTCTGTAGTTCTCCAGCCCCGCCGCCTCTCACTCCACAGGTCCCTCAGCCACCCCCCTCTCTTCAGCTTCAGGCCATCTCGCCCCCAGCCACCCCGCCCCCGCCCTCCATCACACTGGCCAAGGTAAACCTAAAAAACAACATATTAAATACTGGTTATTTTCGATAATCTCCTTTCTATTTTCTAGAGAGTTTATTTATTGACTGGCGGAATGGCTTTCAACTTGGTTAATTTCAGATCTTCAATATTTTTCTTTTTAACCGTCCAGAAAGTTTTATTTGGACTATCATGTTTGAAACTTCCTTCATTATTACACACTTTTTACTTTCTAATATAAAGATACCTTCAGTATTCATTTGCACAATTGGATTCTCTGTTGCTTCAAATGAACGAAATTTTATGAAAATTACAAAAGATGTATGTACACATTGGTGATGTATGACAGATGCGACTACAGTGACGCTTCAGTGTGAATAGACTCGCGTATGCCATTGCTACAGCATACGCGAAATCGCTTCAGGGAATAGAAAAATGTACGAATTGTAAAAACTGAGGTATGTTCATAGTCCTCGATCAATTCTTAAAACTAACCTTCAATTTGGAGTTTGAGCTCTTGACTTTACTTTGAGAGCCATGTCTTTGTCTACCAAGTTATATATGAGTAGGAGTCTTTAAGGAGTGCCCGACATTCCACAGATTCGGGACTGACGCTTAACGTCTCCTACGAAGGACGCCTGCTTAAGCGTTTTACCTCCCCGAATTTCCAGTTAGGAAAACCTAAGAGCCCTGGCGGGGAACAAACTCATGAGTTTGTACAGTAAACAAACACGCTATCTTCTTTGTAGATCATCAATTTGTGTTGTCATATGTATTTTTTGCGTGTTTGTTAGGAGCTGGTGGACGTGTGTGTGGGCACCAGTGTGGGCACGATCACCGAACCAGACTGTCTAGGACCCTGTGAACCTGGTACCAGTGTCACCCTGGAAGGAATCGTATGGCATGAAACCGAAGGTACAAAACTATTTTAATTTGTATTTTAGACACTTGCTAGATAGTTCTCAATTTCTGTGAATACTCGCTGAGATTTATGAAAAAGCAGGAGCAGGATGGGAGGGGGCAGGTATTTGATCTTAAACCTTCTTGGAAGGATCGAGTATATTTTTAGACCTTAGTTAGTTTGCGCCCGAACACTGTTCTTAGTGAATGTATTTGTTGTGTTTCTGGAATCATGTGAATTGAACAGCAAGGTTACCTTGAAATTTCTAGTTTAATTAAAATAATTCGCAAAGGAGTGTATTTAATTTTTTTTTTCATTTATTGGCAATTTTTGTACAATATACGTTCAATTCTGCTAAAAGCAAACAAAAAAACAAAACTCTAGTCACTTGAATGAGGAGGCTGGCCAACGTCAGTCCTGCAAATTTCAAAAGATTTCTTGTGAATGAAAGCCATTATTTTGATTTTATCAGGATTGGGAATAGTTTCATTTACAAGATTGAGCATTTCGGTGGACGAAAAGGCAGGCGTTTGGTCTCCTGGGCTAAAAGAATGATTTTCAAGTTGACTGCTTTGGACATTTGTTTTGGTTGCTTCAGCATAACTAATTAGAGGGCTTGTCATCTTAGTCTGGGATACCGGAGATGCCGCGATCTCAGCAGTGGATGTGAGACGGTTATCAGTTTTGACAAGTATTTTATTGTAGTTGTACGTGGCGAAGATTTTTGGAGCTTGAGGTGACCTCTGTAATTTGCAGTATGAGAACCTTTGCAATTCACGCAAGTAAGAGGACTGGTGCTTGGTTTCGGACAATTTTCTGAACCGTGCATTCCGTCACATTTAACACATCTGGCCGTTTGATGACAGAAGTTTTTCCTATGCCCTTATTGTTGACACCAGAGGCATTGTATGACTGTTCGTCTTGGTCTGGGGGGTTCTATTTTGATGACTGCATAATGCAGCCAAGTTAGGTTATACATTTCTGCGTTTTTAGAGCTCGGTCGCAAATCTTAAGAGAACAGGGGCATAGGTACTTTGGTGACAGGATGGAAAACACCATTTGTATAGGTTCGAAACCGAGGTTACTCAGTTCAGCCATCATTAACGTGGTGTCACAGGTGGGATGCAGCCCTCTAACCACCACTCTAAAAGGCTTTTCTGATTTAAGCTGAAAAGTGTGATATTCAGCTTGATTTCCTTGCTAAAATTTGATCATTTTTCTGTAATCCTCTACAATTTCAAAATTAATTTTATAATTTTAACCTTATCTTCAATAGTTTTGTAAATATAGTTGCGAAGACTTAATTTCTTAATCTGCGTTATTAAGGAATTCATATTACTAACATTATGAATGAATATAGGAGGTGGCTTGGGTACCTTTTCAACTGGTGCGTTTTGAAGGATGCATATATTCATTGGCTCATTATCACTAGAAATACCTGCCAAGGGCGCAAATGCGTTAGATGTTGGTATAGGTTAAGATGGGACATTGGATGATGACATTTTTTGTTTTTTTGGCTCGCCTATCACCCAAAGCAAACTGATTTTCGTCGTCAGACGGATCAGATGGCTTCGTTCCCATGTTAAAACCTAAGTTTTATGACAATACTATGTCAAAGCTCACATACACAATCACTGTTCTTCAACACTGGTAACCCCGAATTGAAGCCCAGGCCTGTTAAGCACTGAGAAACTGCTTTGAAAACTAATTTTTAATAACAGAAACACTTTTTAACAAATAAAACTTTCAATTTGTGAAGACACTTTAAATATAGATCAATTAATGGTTTGTTGAAGGACTTTATAAGGCCGAATATATGTCATGTACACATTTTTGAGTGACACAGAATATTTAAAGAGGTTCTGGAAGAAGTGGAAGACAACGAGCGTCTGGGTTGATCAAGCACGCAGAAACCCGATGACAAAATTAATATTGTCGGTGAATCACCAGCAATGTGACCGTTTGGGCTAAAAAGCTGAAAATCTATTGGTGTTGTTCTTGGAGGGCTTTGAATTTACATATGAAATTTCGTGTCAATAGATTCATTACAACGGTAGTTGATAGAGTTTTTGTATTAGAAGCCTCCCTTCTGATCCCCCTTCCCCTCGGCCGATTTGATTTAAACATATAAAATATCATATCGATACATTCATTCTATCGGGAGTTGCCGTGTTCATTTCAGGAATCATCAGGAGGTCGGAAAACATGAGATTCCTTTGAGCATTCCGCATGGACTTTTTGACCGATTACATAACTTCCCCTGTACTTCGTATAACTGCGAAAGTAAAACCAAATAGTCTTCAGTAATTGAAACATCCAATATTGCATTTTTTCCGCTTTTCCTCAGAAACTATATCACTCCAAAAAATGTATATATTGTGTTGTGTTTTAGGTGTTCTAGTTGTGAATGTTACATGGCGCGGCAAGACGTACGTTGGAACTTTGCTTGACTGTACTAGGCATGACTGGGCCCCTCCAAGGTAAATATGTTTAAATTTTACTCATATATAAATATTTTATATAACATTTTATTAATTTTACATTAAAGAAAAAGAAAACAGACTAATTTATTTCAAATATTGTAATTTAGTAGTTTCATAATTCTATAAAATTTAAGGGTTGTTAATTCTGAAATTGTATACTTGAGTAATACTTTGTATTGTTTCATTTACACTCACCTCTACTTCTGAAAACAGGTTTATGTTCTAAATCAATTTGGTTTGGCTAAAAATCAATAGGAATCTCGTAAATATTTCGTATTCAAATTCTAAATGTTCATTCCATGTTTGGTGTCTTGCTCTCGGAAGTCCTTTTTTGATTGCCCGGCTGAACTTCTCTTGAACAGATAACGTTAAATGTATGTATATATATATATATATATATATATTTTCGATAACGTTATCTGTTCAAGAGAAGTTCAGCCGGGCAATCTAAAAAGGACACTGTACTGTATATATATATGTAGAGAGAGAGAAATTAATTATTTTATATATATATATAATAATATATATTTTTGGATACAGAGGGTGGTGGAAAACTGGGAAAATAACAAGAGTGAGGGCAAGTTGAAAATAGTAGTAATGAGCAATAACAGACCTCTGTATTCTTCATAAAACTACTAGAATTATGATTAATTTTCCAATTATGCACGATATTATATATAAATATATATTTGAATTTTGGATATAGAGGGTGGTGGAAAACTGCGAAAATAACAAGAGTAAACGAGGGCATGTTGAAAATAATAATAATGAGTAATAACAAACCCTATTTTTTCATAACATTTTTTTTTTTTTTTCCATTTTAATTATGCACGATATTAACTTTTTAATTGATTTATTGTCATAGAACATTCGTTTGTGTGCAGGTTCTGCGATTCCCCAACAAGTGATTTGGACATTCGAGCTCCTAAAGGCCGGGGTAAACGGGGCAGAAGTGCAGCAAATTCCTTGATGAGCGATTTGGCAAATTTCACAGAGACCAGAAGTTCTGTTCACAGCAAATTACGGAGTAATGCCACACCAGGACCGAAGGGGAGAAGAGGACCAGGCCCCTCTAGTCCCACGCCATTTGCTGCCCCTAAAAACGAAACTCCGGGGAAACGAAAAAACAAAATTCAAGAAGAAGAACCCACTCCAAAAAGGAAAGTACCACCGTCTCAACCTGCAAGCCCTAATCCATCTCCAGTTCTCTTGGAATGTCCTGAGCCAAACTGTTCGAAGAAGTATAAGCACATAAATGGGCTTAAATATCATCAGTCGCATGCTCACGGATCACCAGATGACGAAGAAGCGAAGGAGTCAGGAACTTCGGAAGAAGAGGATCCTTGTCCAGTTTCTGATTTGAAGAAAGATGATACTCCGGAGGTATCTCCGCCCGTTATAGAAGTTGAAAATAATGTTGAACCAGAAGAGAAGTCGGTATTGAGGTTTGCGAGTGAGGAAACGCGATTGAACGCAGTGCCTGTTCCTTTAACTCGAGCGGTAACGCCCTTGGCGAGCGTTACTCCTTCACCACCTCCAATTGCGATTGAGGCAGCATTGAATATTCCATCGCAACCGCCCACTCTCACCAAAGTTCCTCCTTTTAAAGTAAAGCCTGCATCGGCCCTTATGTCTGAAGAAAAGAAACAGCCACCTCTTGTCCCGTCTCCGACCCTGATCAATCCTCCGAAAGTTGCTTCCCCGCAAAGCCAGAAGAAGAAGAATAAGAAATCGCCAAATAGTAGTCCGCATCCAAGTCATCCGAGTCCTCTAGAGCCGCCTTCGTTGGGCATCGAAACCGGAAGGGACGACGTACAGTCTCCTGCTTATTCCGACATTTCTGACGATGCTGCTCCTCTTCTTGAATCCGAAGTTGAAGGGAAACCAAAGACTCCTGGGGACAAAAAGGATTCACAATCTCCAATTCAACATTACGGGATGTATCCCTACTATGGTCAACCTCCATATTTGGTTCCGTCTGTGTCCGACAAACAAAAAGACCCAGCTGCAGAAAAAATGGACGGAAAACAAGAAAAAGAAAAGAAAGATGGGGATTATCATCAACAAAAGTTATTGCCTCAACATTATTATCAGTACGGTTTCCATGTGTCTGGATATCCCTTCAATATGGACGGTTATCCTGTGGTCATTGATGATAAAAAAGAAGAAAAACAGGGACCACCAGAAAACAAACAGATCCCTTCCTCCACTCTGCACATTCCAAATCCGTCAAAACTGAAAACGGATTCAGTTAAGGATAAACATCAAAGTGACAATCACCAAATATTGAAAGAAAGTATTGAAATGAAGAATCAGATTAGTAATACTTTCATATACCAAAGACAACAGCAAGGGCAAGAGGATGTGAGGCGTTTTTACATATATCCTGAAAGGAAGGAAGCAGGAAATACGAAGGCAACTCCGCCTCCACAGAAGACACATCCAGTCCCGAGTTCAAAACAGAAGGAGAAACAGGAGGAGAAGAAAGACAGGGACAGCAGAGAGGATAAGAAGCAGGAAGGAGTGAAACCGACTATGGAAACGCAAGGTCCTCCGCCTCCGCCGACATCCCAGTACGCCTATATACATCCTGGATATATGCAATCACCACATTACGGAACATTGCCGTTCGATCCTAGCCATCCCGTCTATAGGGGTATGAATCCAATGCTCGTCTCTGGATATCCGAATTCTCCATATTTACATCCACAGCTACATGCAGTCCCACGCTACGCTCCTGAAGATCTTTCCAGGGGTCAAAGCGGTAAAGCCTTAGACCTTTTACAACACCACGCGAGTCAATACTATTCACATCCATCGCACAAGATACACGAACTTCAAGAGCGCGCTATCAAGTCACCTACTCCGAAAATTTCAACGACTATATCTTCACCGTCTTCTAGTGCGTCGTCGAGTGTTCCCGTCTCCTCTTCTTCGGCTTTGCAGCAGGTTCAGAGTAAGATCCCCCCGGGTGAGAACAAAGACAGCCGGTCGCCACCCCCTCAGAGACACGTCCATACTCACCACCATACTCATGTCGGCCTCGGCTATCCCATTCTTGCTGGGCAGTATCCTGCACCATATGGAGGTACCTTTTAAACTTTCTTATACCCTACTAGCAGGTTACCCGAGAAATTCGCTATCTTTCATGCTATTTTAATACTTACTAGCATTCATAAGTACTATCATGATAATGCAGTAAATGTAATTGCATTCAATGATAATTCGACATTTCGCTGGGCGAAGATTCAAAATGAAATTACTTGAAACTTGGTCCGTTATCCATCCGAATCTAAAAGAAGTTTAATTTGCATTCTATGAAAATGTCTTTAAGTTAAAGTGCTATCAATTGTTTTGATGGTGCCACACATTGTGGTTGTCAATTTTCAACATGTGAGACAACTCTTGACCTCAAATCACCTGACAATCGTCGGATTGAAAAACTGAGCCTTATTGGAAATGAGACCTACCTTTAATTTGAGCCTTCACTTGGCTTTCTATGTTGGATATATTGGTATATTGGTGGAGTTAGTTCCGCATGCTTTCTATTAGATATGTAATTGCATCAGTCCTTTTTTTATCCTACTATTTCTGTATATGTTATTAATAATAAATACGTTATGTTTCAGCTGCGGTTCTTGCTACGGAGCATGCTGCTGCTGTGACGTCAGTACCTTATCAAGCCAAATAAATAAAATGTTTGTTTGTTGATTTTTTTTTTTTGGCTTCGTTTTCAATATACTCGTGCGTTTGTCGATCTAGTTTCACGTATCTTCAAGAGGAAAACTCCTGGAGAGCGTGTGACTTCGCACCCATGAAAGATAAATGAACATTATAAACCAAAATAAATATTGTGTTTCGTGGTTCTACACGTTTCGCCATTTCGGACTGTATGAAATGGGTTTTTTCGTTTCTTATTGACTTTAAAACAATTATTTTTGAGCTGTAATTAGTGTATAAATGAAAATAATGTAGTTCTAACTTAGTTTCTTTTTTTTTCTTTTTTGTTTAGTTCAGTGTGGCTTAATGAATCAAGCTACTTGACATTTTTCATTTAGTGTGATTCTAGATGTATGTATCACGTTCTCAAAAGTGATTGCAAAAAAAATGTACAATATTTTGCAAAATATCTCTTTTTGTGTTCTCTGTTGGACCGAAGTTTTAGTGCATTAAAAAAAAAAAAAAAAGCTTAACTCTGGCAAAACTTATTTTATATTCTAAAATATAGTTTCACATTTCCCGTCTTTGCGTGTGATCAATATGTACATATATATAATTATATTTATATGTATAGTTAATACACACTTATCAAAAAAGTTTTTTTATAATTTTTTTTCTTTCGTCGAGACGTTTTGGAACCCGTGTTTTCTTATTTCGGCCTCTCACGTTCGTGAATTTACTGACATACATCTCGAGTTACCCTTTATGTATTTGGTTTAGTTTGTTATACATAAAAAAAAAACATAAGTGGACCTAGATAATATAACGCATTATCCTAGTCTGTGTAAAAAAAATTGAAAAAAATAATATTTTGTCAGCACTTTAGACTTTATTTAGGTATATTTGATGTGTTTCTGTCCATATTCAGTACAAAGTACTGCATTTCTGAATTTTAACCAGTTGTCTATTTATCAAAATTTTTGTCTAATTAAAATTTAGAATATTTTGAAAAAAATAATAATAATAATTTATAAAAGAAATATGTCAGCTTCGTGAGTGTATTTTGTAAATTCACATATTTTAAAAATATGATGTACATATTTTTCTCTCTTATCTTCTCTCTTTTCTATTGGTGTTTGCATGCACAATGCATATGTGGTTCCCACATAAACTGGTTATGTACTGTGATAAGTTACTTTTTTTCCGACCTTCCCGTCGGCCAGACTGGGGCCCCTACCTCACAATTTCTCGATCCAATTTTGCCTCTTCAAGAATCCTATCCTCCTCATTGGCTTAAAGCAAATCTTCTCAGTCTTGAGCTGTACAAATACATGCTGGATGCCTCTGCAATCTGGTTTTGATTGACAGCTGTATTGCCTTTTAATTCTCCTGATCCAAAGTCCTACTAGTGTTTTAAGGGCTTATTTTTTATTACCCTACGTAATGGCCCATGATATGACTTTTATAATTGTTTATGCTTCCAACTACATAGTTTCCAAGTTGTTGTGAGTGGTATGTAATCTAAGGGGTTAGTTTTGTATGTGAGTCCTTACCAATTTTGGACTGCAAGAACTTTATTTAAGAATATTTTTAAACTTGTTTAATTTTTTATCCAAACATAAAATTGATATTTTTATAAATTATATTGATGTTCTTCCTTTTTACAAACAAATAGAATCGTTCGTCCTTGAAAGAACCGAATGATTATTCCTATTTTTTTCTTTCTAAATTTGCACAAAAATAGTTCTTGTAATAAACAAGATCAACTTCGTTTATCAGATAAATCAGACCACCAGAAAGAGGAGTTTTTAAAAGTTTATAGCTGCGCGTTTCTTAGATAATCATATACGACCTTTGCTATCAAATTAAACGCTCTTCTCTTTCAGAAGTTGAATATTTGATTGTACAGTTTACGCCAGTTTGTATAACTCGGAAGTGGCGCAGTAGTACACTTGTCTTCTCAGTTGCTCCTCAGCAATAAAAACGTTTGTTCCTATTTTGAGACTTGCGTAGTTCACGTAGTTACTTCAGATATATAGGGAAAAATGTATTCATAACTAATTGCTATTAATTTATTTATGTTTTAATATTTATTTATTTTTTTCTCTTTAAACTTTAATAGTAACATGGCTGGACTTTCGAAACAAGAACACAGATTCTTTTTTTTTTCTTAAAATAAGTGAAGTGAAGTTCGAAAAATATGTACAATTCTCTTCAAGAAAATGGCAGGTTTAGTGTTCAATGGCAGTTATGTTGTTGTTTTTCATAATTTTTTTTTTTGTCTAGAATGTATCGAACTCTTTTATGTAATATTAGCAGAATTATCCGGCATAGCTCAGGAATCACTTTTCGATTTTAAAAGATATTGTTTCTATCAAAAGAAGTGTTCCGCACTAAATAAACAAAAAATAAAAATTGCTATTTATGTCTCTTATGTTTGGGAAATTTGGTGGATATGTGTGGTTCAGTGTGCCTGCGCAAGAGGATTTTTTTTAAACAATATTTAATTGATTTTGAGGCATTTTGTGTTTTGTTGACTTCCCGGATTCTTGTATATCCGATTAAAAAATTGTTTATTTCTCATGTTGTAATTTACTACAAAAGTTGTATCGCTTCTCTTCAAGACCAATGTTTTTTTCTCTTTGATTTGTCATTTTTCCTCAAACCTCACATGTAGGATCCTTTGAGCCAAATTGAAAAATCCTGTAGTACATGTAGTATTCTTAAAAGGCTAGTGTAATAGGGTGTGCAACGCCGGGTAATACTGCTAGTATATATATATTTTTTTTTCTGTAATTCCATGACTTGTGTATTTCTGTGATTAACTTGTAAGTTAATATACTTCTTGAAATTATTATATGCTGTGCATGCATATACAAAACATCTATTGTACATATTTTCATATATATGATTCATAATAGATTTACGTATGAATAGCTATTTTAAAAAATATATATGTATGTATATATGTTGGTTGAAAGTGTATATTTAAATTCCCTTTAGAACAAAAAATGTGCACTTAATTTTGATGTTTGTATAGACATAATCAAATGTAGTTAAGGAAAAAATAATTTTAAATGAGCGTAAAAATGTATTTACGAATTTTAAAACTATGGGATTATTTTCTTTTTATTACGTTTTTTTTATGCATTAATAAATGTTTACTCCCATAAGTTGTTTCAAGCTTCTTTAAATTCCATTTCCATACAAATATACATCTGAAACAAAACTGTACTGAAATAAAAGTTGAAGAGAATAAATTAAGATAAAAAAGTATGAGAAAACCTCAAACGGTTACTATGCATTAATCGATTTTCAATATAACATGATTGGCTACGCAAAAAAATTGCAACCAAGGCACATCTAAGGAGACTTGGTTCGATATTAGCATGGTTCAGGAGAAAGTAGATTGTGTTCGAGTTAATAGTTTCATGCACTTATGTACTTATAGTTTGTTGTCTTGAAATCTGGATACAGACGAAACTATAGGATATGTATAGGGGGGAACAATGATGTAATAAAATAATGGATAATGTCTGGCCAGACGTATACAGAGAAGGAACAGGGCGGGACTGCTCATAATTATTTCTTTACAAGTATAACGTTAGAAAACATATTTAATTTCTCCATGGACACTGTTTCCCACACAAAGGAAACTCCATGAAAATCACTACGCGACGTACCGTACACAGGAGATGTACTCACTGCTTGAGGAGCAGGACCGAACAAAGTGCAAGGCACTGACTTGCACGGGTCTAAAAGTGCTTGGCGTTCCTGCTCAGGGATTGCTTAACAAGAAACGGTCCGGCCATATCTATACCACTGCAGAAATGGATGAGAGTAACTAACTCGAGGAGCAGGCAAATTGCCCATAAGGGATACAACAGGGCGAGCATTGCATTTGGCACATACGCAAAACACGACGTATGGCGTTACGAGAGGAAATAATCCAAAACTTTGAACGGAATATGTAATTGAGCGTATTAGCTCCAACATGCACGTGCGGATTCAGGATGTTCATCAGTGGGGGTAAAATTTCGTTGTTTCAAGAGTTGGATGTTGTACGCTATTCACAAGATTTTGAAGGACAAGGGGGCTAATTATTATAAGTCTGTGCGCAATACCGCAAGAGGTCCATCGCGCATCACTAGGACGTATTTTCCCAATTTAACGTACACATTTCTTTATCCTGAACGAATCTGGCTTTATGAGCCTCTGCGCTAGAGGGGTAAACCCCCCCCCCCCTCCCCCCGTGCAACCGCCACTGGCACGGAACTTCACTAATAGTAACTTCTTGAGAATTCGGCCACCACCTATGAATGAAGTGAGCCAGATGGGACCATGAAGCCAAAGAGGATCCTGTAGTAACTGTGGAGGAGGCAGAAGTGATGAAACATGGTTCCAAGTAAGTGGAACTGGTGAACTGAGAATGGAAACAACACGATGACACGAACGTCTGTAACTTATTTGGCTCTAGAATTTCACTGACAAGAGACATTGAAGTGCTTTGATGAACATTGTGAACTTTTTGAAGAGTCTAACGGAACTTAGTCTGGCGGTTCGACATTGTGAATATGGAGACTTAGAAGAATCAATAATCCGTGAACAAATAATTGTACACCTTCTTGACTCCCAGCATCGAAAAACTTTACTAGCAAAAATCGGACGTGACATTAGAGGAAGTTATTGTGGCAGGTAGGGCCAATGAATTGTATACAAGTAAATTCAATTCATTATTGATTGATAATGTTAGAAGAAAACCATATTTAATGTTTTTAAATTGATTAATCTTTATTTTATATATCGATTTTGGTTCGAATATCAAGTTTTTCTGTAGACTTTTATTTGAAAAGATTGTTAAGAAATGAGTGAAAAATATATTTAAACATTTAAAAATAAGAAATATACTTTTTTATTTTCTAACAGTGGTAGCAAAGCGTGGTTGAGGTTTGTTCACCGGTGTCTTTGTACGCATTTAAAAAAAATAAACAGTGAAATCAGGAACAAAGAAAGATAGGGTTGGTAGAGCCGTTGTTATTAATAGTCTTAGTGATATCTGATTAATGAACTTGGTTCTAAGTTGGATGGTTCATTGGAAGAAGTATGGAACGTATTTATTTTAAGAAAGAGCGATTGTAAAAACCGTCTCAACCCCTTATTTTCATAGATTCATCGAAAAATATTCAAACAAGAACGGCTATCGGACTTATTAATACTGTCCATAGAAACAGAAGAACTTGAGAAACTAAAATCTTCTTCAGCATTGGATGGTATAATAAATACGTTCGCCGAAAAAAAGGCAAGAAAAGTACCTATTTAACCACTAGAATATTTTTTTTAGTTAAGTTGTTTAATATGTATTGTTGTTTTTAGTTATTTTCCGAAAAAGGGCCCTCAAGAAATTTCGAAACAAGGTCCACTACGGCACTGACCAAACCATAATTATTTAACTGAAAAGTTAGACGGAGGAGACGTGTGCCTGTAAGTAAATGCAAAATACTCAAATAACACTAGCGAAAGTATTGATAATTGAGAAATATCAGAATATAGAACAAATTTGATATTTGAACTTGAATGAAATAAAACTAGTGTATTTATGGTATTGTCTAATTTCACATAATATATACACATGGGAGTACTTTCGGTATTTCTACCATGCTCAGGTTAGTCTTATCTCTTATGCTTTCGGCTGAGGATTATTTCACAATATCTCTGCAATAATGGCAGTTTTCATTAAATTTGATATATATTAAAAAATGTTTCGAACTAAGAAAATAAAAAAAAATCTTTTACAGTTAAACACTAACTTCTTACATCTTATTAAAATAATGACAATTTTAAAAGAAAGCGGTCTTCAAAACCTTCACGATAAATTATTATTAATTGTTCATAAATAATCGATGTTTTATATGTGAGCGCGTGTGAGTGTGTGTGATTTTTTTAATTAAATACTTCCTAGCAACGGTTTTTTTTTTCAGTATAAAGAAAGTTGAGAAGAGAAAGGGATCATTTAAAAACTTTTCAGTTAATTAATTATGGTACGATATAGACGGAAGAGACGTGTGCGTGTAAGTAAATGCGAAATGCTCAAATAACACTAGCGATTGTATTGATGATTGAGAATTATCAGAATATAGAACTTTGATATATATTAAAAAAAGTTTAGAATTAAAAAAAAAATATTCTCTTACAGTTAAAGCCTAAATGTTTATATTTTTGTCGCGGCATACCGTCAAAGGTCTAACCCAATTTTCAAACTTTTATATTTAGAATATCCGGAAAATACATTTTTTATGCTGTGAAAATAATAATTTTATTAAATTGTATAAAATATATATTAATTTTTTATTATAAACAATAATTTGTCGTCATCCTCAGTGGCACAATAAAACGGGAAGTGCGTACATAATTTAACGCACCACGTATATAAATATGTGGTGCTTAAATTATGTACTCACTTCCCGTTTTGTTGTCCTCTGAGGATGACGACAAATTATTATTTATAATAAAAAATTAATATATATTTCATACAATATATAATATACATATATATATATATGTATATATATTACGTTATATAACATATTTTTTTTTTTTTTGTTAAGGGGAGAATTTTGAGTAGAAGAATTTGGACAAAACGATTTAAACCTGTTCATGAACGTATAGTTCCGATTTCACCTGGACCAGTCCTTATAGACTACAGAATTGAATGGCTAAAAAATAAGATCCTTCTGTATTTAGGGGAAACGGATTCCCATTTATTTACGAAAATGCTTCTTCGAAATGACAGTGCAGCTCTGATGGATGTTAGAAGGTTTTTAGAAGGAAAATTGGTTCAACATAATACCATTAATGAGACCTATTTGACATTTTACAAAACTTCATACTATCGGAACTTCTATAAAGTTGTTAACTTCCGCCATGTTGAAGGTAAGATTGGATTTTTTTTACTTTAATTTTTATTTATTTAAAACCGGGAAGAGTTAACCGGTAGGTTTTAATTCTTTAGATCAAAATTTCTGCTAATCGCAGTACACAAAAAACAATTTTTTAAATAAAATACAAGTTGGATACTAAATAATAGGCATTTAAGAGCTTATCATGAATCTGGAAGCAGTTTTTTACAAGCATTTTCCAAATAGCGGCCATCAGTGGCAACAAAAGCCTTCCATAAGCTTTAGTGCCTCCGAAGTTGTTGATGTATGTGTTAATAAAACGAATCTATACTTTTCAATATGTTCCTTCATTATTTTTGATGTTATCTTATTTCTAAATTTTACTATAGATAGGTTAGGTTAGGTTTTATGACTCATGCCCGGGCTTTAACTACGAGGTCAATGGTGATGCATGGGGAACAAAAAATTAATAATAATTAGAAATTCGACAGATAACAATCAGTGTAAGAATGGTTAGGTTTTATGACATGCCCGGGCTTTAACGGGGGTCATATCGCCTACTACCAGAGCGCTCTTTCGTCACTCTGGTGGACATGTGCCCGACTCTACTGTGAGAGTCCTAAATTTTGCCTACCCTAAATTTTTTTATTCACCTAGTGCAGGGGTCTTTAACGAGTACCTGACATCGTACAGGCTCAGGACCATCGCTTAATGTCCCATCCGAAGAACGGCGTGCTTAAGTTTATTTTACCTCCCAGATAAAATAAACTAAGAGCCTCGGTCGGGTTTCGAACCCACATTCTTGAGCTCAGAAGACAAGCACGCATACCACTGAGCTCCCGGCGCCCTCTTACTATAGATATATTATAAACTAATTAATTAGATCGAAATAAACGCTCGCTCCGCTCGACTTTTGTCCGCGAACACACCTCGTAATAATTGCAATGTTATTGTTACGATTCTTTGTTGTAGTATTACTAGACGAGAATGCATCTTCAGAGATGTCCGAGAAGTCGGTTGAAGGTTCAAAAAGTACTGTACCTCGCCTGGAGACCTCTTCAGATACTAAAACCCCGAGAAAGGAAGGGTCGGGGCGACCCATAGCGAGCATGGTAGCTCCTTCAGCTACTGAAAAAGTGTCAAAAAGTAGCAAGATCTCATTCAAAAAGAATAAAGAGTCTTGGAGTGAAGACGTAACTTATAAGAGTAAGGATACTCTTAACTCGAGCAAAGTGCTTCAGAAGCGTGCCAAGTCTAGCATTGAACAAGGCAAGTACTTTGACTTATGTAAGCGGAATCTGAATTTCAATCAACAAATTTATTTTGTTTTCCAGCTATGTTCTTGATCTCTAATTATAGTGCACTGTAGAAATTATTATCAAGTATTAGACAAATACAGGTTGTGTAAGGATATTTTGAATTCACAACATATTAAACCAAAGACGTTTCGGGAAGTACTCCCATCATAAGTACCTATCTCAAATTAATTTACAATAACTGTTTGTTGTTGGTCCATTACATTATTTTCGGAGACTTATTTTATCTGTCGACATATTTGATAATCACAATTCAGTCTAAACACAGTATTTTACATAATGATACTGCAAATTAATTTGGGATATTGATGATGGGAGAATTTTCCGATACGTTTTTGGTTTAATATGTTGTGAAATCGAAAAAATAAAGGAGAGAATAATACAGATATAATATTATATATTATAAAATATACTTTTAGCATATTATTTTATTAAAACAGAAAGGTAAATTGTTATTCTTTCTAAATATGTAGTGTAGAGGAGAAGTGTGATGAAGAGTTCTATTCAAAATCAAAATTCTTTCAGAGGGCGCCGGTAGCTCAGTGGTATGCGTGCTTGTCTTCTGAGCTCAAGATCGTGAGTTCAAAACCCGACCGAGGCCCTTAGTTTATTTTATCAGGGAGGTAAAATAAACTTAAGCACGCCGTCCTTCGGATGGGACGTTAAGCGATGGTCCCGAGCCTCTACGATGTCAGGTACTCGTTAAAGACCCCTACCCTAGGTGAATAAAAATTTAGGGAAGGCAAAATTTAGGACTCCCGCAGTAGAGTCGGGCTCATGTCCACCAGAGTGACGGAAGAGCACTCTGGTAGTAGGCGATATGACCTCGTAGTTAAAGCCCGGGCATGAGTCATAAAACCTAACCTAACCTAACATTCTTACACTGATTGCTACCTGTCGAATTTCTAATTATTATTAATTTTTATTCCCCATGCATCACCATTTTTACTTTCTTGTGATATTATTCAATTCTAAGAGAAATAAACAACATTTATAGTTATTTTATAACTGTTATTTTATGGAACGTTTTATAAAAAAAGTAATAATATACATTTTTTTCAGACAGTCGTCCTGAAGAAGAAGACAGATATGTTCCTAGGGAAAAAAAGGTTAGGCTAATTCTTTGTTTTAATATTAATTTTAATGATATTGTGTAAAATTAATTTTAATAATATTAGTAGTTTGTTACCTGGAACGCCTGAGTAGTGAATTTTGGGAGTGCACAATGCCCCAAAGAATTCCGAAATGTGCTTTGGAACAGTATTTCCTACAATTGATGCTCAAAACACAAAAACAATAAAATATATAATTATTAATGTTTAGGGAAGTCGAGGTTCTGTCGTACAGACATCGACTTGGGGGAACTTTGAAAAGATACTGTCGACTCTATCAATCATTAAAATATTTATATTTTTTTTTTATATAGATAATAGTGAAATGTAAAAAACAAGTTGTTCAGTTACACTGCCATTTTGGTTTTATCTCTGGAAAGCGTTGCATTGAAAATGGAATACATGATTTGATTTCGATTTGTTGTAAAACTAGAAATGGGATACCTGTATTTGATACCTACAGAGAGGCAAATGCGGAAATGCCTAAGTATGTAATTATAGAGAAAATAGACATGAAAGCTCCTATATTAAGTTTTTGGAAAAAAACTAAGGTAGGTTGTATACTATATTAGCGAATATTAATTTGAAATTATGTTTATTTCTTAGCCTATCTTTTTATTGGAAGGAGTTAAGATTGGAATTCTTGTTTTTTGTTGTCGAGTGTAGCTGTGTGCACTTAATGCTTAAAAGGCGCGTTGAATATTCTATTTAGAGCTATGATAGTTACAAAAAAATATAATCATTGAATGAAATCTATGAATATTAAATAAAATGAGTAAAAAATATTATAATTTGACCCCTAGATTGCAATACTAAGTTCTACCAAAAATTTAATTTGGTAAAACTTAATAATAATTTTTTTAAATGTTTACAGAATCGTGAGAGAAATACTATGTAAGAAAATAGTTCCTTTTACGCCCCACATGTAGGTTCTTGATGTGACAGGCTTTTGACCGAGTATTGCACCCGGGACTTCTTTACAAATTGAAACCATTACTTCCATACACAAACTAGCCCATCCTATAATCATATTTAGCGTACAGATACTTCGTCGTCCGACAGGGCTCTGCTGTCTCTTCGCTGCAGTCCATAGTGGCAGGCGTTATAGGCCTTTGTTATAAACGATTTACACCTCAGACATGCCCACGTCATCACATTTATTGTCTTCTGCACAGACATTCAAAATAGCCTTTAACACAAAAACGTAACTACTACTCATTCCTACTCAAACCACTCTGAATGTATGGATCGCAAATATCTAATCTGAAACGTATCGAGGTTTTCCAGTCAAAGGCACTCAGATTCATTACACAATGCCCACCATACGTAAGTTACAGAACCTCATGATATACACAGTATACGACACAATTCAGGACCTTTACAGACGTTTTCATAGCAAATTGCATTCACACCCAAATCCATACATCCACTCACTTTCTTCACCACACTTGCCACATAATCCTCCCAGGAGACTGAAGAGGTGATGTAATCATGACTTACTATAATCCCAAATTGCAACCCCCACTTCCTGAAACAAAACCATCATAAAAACTCCATTCATTGTTCTTAAATTTCGCCCTGAGGAGCTATCGCTGGGTGGCCTTCCTCTCTCACACCACTCAACACACCCCCTATCCATCACGTCCTCTTGGTAGCTGGTTGTTGCGTTATGGCAACAGTTGCGACCGATATAGGACCTAATAAGACAAAATATATATATATATATATACTGGGTGGTCCACCATAAACCCGAAAAAAAAGTAGGTAAAACTAAATCAAAAAGGGAGTGAAACGCCACCAACCGCAGCTCTTTATCTCAAACCGTCTAGTCATATGATTTTTTAAAAGTTTGTTCAGAATTAACTCGACTTGATACCGAAATAAGCATTTTTCTCAGCTTCTGGGACACGAATTTGGACTTTTTACTATGTTTCGAAAAGAGTGAAAAATTGCCCGTCCTACGAAACCACAACCAACCTTTTATCTTGCTTGAAAGTATACTTTTTAACTGTTCAAACATCAAAATTGCAGAAAAAAAAAAAATTTGCCACTGCCCTACACAATGATTTAGAAGAAGTTGTCACATTTCACAAAAACTTCCCCATTTAATATGCTTTCCAACGGTAGGTCAAATGATGCGACTCCTCAATTCTTTTGGAGAAATTGCATTTTGAAGATAGAAAAATGTGGCACGATACAGTAATTCAAGAGGGGTGCCGATCAAAGCTTATTAATCACACTGAACTTTGGACCTCACAACAAGTTCCAAATATTATCAGGTCATGGTGATTTTAACTCCATGTTGTTCTTCTTTCACAGGAAGAACACCCCGAACTGTTCGTGCGGCGGTATCGAGACTGCAGAACATGTGGTCCTCGAATGTCCGCTGTACGACCAAGCTAGGGTGGAGTTGATTCATGGGACTAGATCGTATTTGGGACTGGATCTACGGCAGATGGTGACGGAAGCAACTACCCTATGTTTTGCCGATTCATCGGCTCCTGGCGGGAGCACAAGCAGGCATTGTAGATGGGCTGGGGACGATCGGCTCCATTGTGCCGCCGATGGCCAATCCCAGTCCCTCAGTAACCCCTT
Source organism: Aradus depressus (assembly GCA_963662175.1). NCBI lineage: Eukaryota > Metazoa > Arthropoda > Insecta > Hemiptera > Aradidae > Aradus > Aradus depressus. Next base: position 42,992,167 of record OY759218.1, on the reverse strand, counting down.
GATCCCCGAGCTCTTCTTCTCACGTTTCACTGAGTGATATTGCATCAATGCAAGGGGCACCCTCCTTTAAAACCGAATAAAATAAAAAAAAATAAAAATAAAAAAATACCCCACAACAAGAAAATCTTGTAGGTTTACACTTGTACAAACAATTATTCGCTGTATGAATTACATGCGCCCACCTCAGTACCTTATTTGAAAAGAATGGCTCGTTCCTATTCAAATCATGATTATTCGGAGATGCACTTTCTGTACGGTCTCTGCAACGGGCACCACATTTTTCTATCTTCAAAATGCAATTTTTCCAAATGTATATGAGGAATTGCATCATTTGACCTACCGTTGGAAAGAGTATTATACGGGGAGGTTTTTGTGAAATTTTACAACTTCTAGATCATTGTGTAGGGCTGTGGCAATTTTCAGAAATGTTGCACAAATTTTATTTTTTCTGTAATTTTGATGTTTAAAAAGTTCAAAAATATACTTTCAAGCAAGATAAAAAGGCTGGTTATGGTTTTGTTGGACTGGGAATTTCTCGCTCTTTCCGAAACCATAGTCAAAAGTGCAAATTCGTATCCCAGAAGCTGAAAAAATGCTGATTTCGGTATCAAGACGTGTTAATTCTGAACAAAATATGTCTAGACGGTTTGAAATAGAGAGCTGCGGTTGGTGGCGTTTCACTCCTTTCTTATGTAGTTTTACGCAAATTTTTTTTTTCGGGTTTATGGTGGACCACTCGGTATATAAGAGCTTTTTTCATTGTGGAAACTTTTTTTTTCAATTATTCTCTCATAACCTAAGAAAGAGAAATTGTTTCTAAAAATGATAGTAAAATTTGAGGTCATCTAAGGAACAACACCACAGATTTACAATTTTTTCTATGTAACATGTTTTCTCTAATTAGCTTATATCATACCTCGCTGTTCATTGTTTTAACATACACTGTTCTGTTAACATTTTTTCAAAAATAATATCTGTTACATATTTTCGAAATAATATAAAGTATTTTTTCTCAATCAGGTATGGTCCAGCTATTGTGACGCCGCCTTCAAGGAGCCAAATATAGTCAGAAATAAACCTACTGAAAAATTGGAACTGACCTACGTTCTGTTTCGAATACATGAAAATACTCATGAACCTGCTTATGCTTCATGTTTTACTGCTCCGGATTTTCGAAGAATCATTTTTCCCTTTGAACGATTTTTGGTATTTTTTTATCTATACAAAAAGAAGGACATATTTTCCTTAATTGGGTAAGTAAAGTGCATTGTACAGCTTATGTAAAACCATCTGAAAGCATGTTTAGCTCGAGAAAAATAAAATAATAAGATAAACAATAAAATATATTTATTTTATTGTTCATTTTTTTTTTTTTTTTTTTTTTTTTTTTTTCTAACGCATCGGCTACTATGGCCATTAGCGTTTCTAACTCAGGAGACATTGAGTGAGGTGTGCAGGCCCAGAGCCTCCAATCAGAGAGAGGCCAGCCCAGCTCATCTCGTCTCACTATCATCGCAAACCGCTACCTACCACCAAGGTGGAGCGAGCCACATACTTGGGTCAACACATTTCAGAATTCCGTAGACATTTTTAAGTCTCTCAAGAATCGTAGAAGATTTCTGAAGTGCGGAGAGTTCTCTTGGAAAATCTCAAATAAGTTCGCAGGTATATCTGCAGCTTCTCGTAGGTTTGTCAGCGCATCGCAGTCCTCTATTAGATGCCGCACTGTTAAAGCATCTCCACAGAATCGGCATCGGGGTTGTTCTTCTTTAGCCAGGAGGTGGCCATGAGTGAGTCTTGTATGACCGATGGCAAGTCTGGTCAGGGTGATCTTCTCCCGCCTGGACAGCTCCTGCGGGAAAACAAAAGGCCGGAGGTGAGGTCTCAGTCGCCGAAGTTGAGTGTCTTGTCGCATCCATTCGTTGTACCACCGGCTAACCACTGCAGATCTGTCCCTTGCTATAAGGTCTTGAGGTCGTACAGGGACTTGTTGGTGGCACCTTGTTGCTGCTGCTGCTTTGGCTGCTCTGTCTGCTTCCTCATTACCAAAAATACCGATGTGGCTGGGAATCCAGGAAAACACGATAACTTTCCCCCCAACATGAAGTTGGTGGAGAAGCTCCAGGGAAGCTCGAACTAGGGGATCATCAGAAAACGTATCGTTAATGGCCAATATCACACTCTGGGAATCGGAGCATATGACATATTTCCGTCCTTCATCGCCTAGACAGTATTCTAAAGCATTTTTCACTGCTAAGAGCTCAGCTGTAAATATACTGGCAGTTGAAGGCAGGGGCCAAGAGCTCGAAAAGCCGTCCGAGTACCAGGCACATCCTACCCCATCTCCTGTTTTGGAGCCGTCTGTGTATATTAACTTATAATCGAAAAATTTTCGTACAGCCTCGGCAAATAATTTTTTAAATATCTTTGGATCAGTATCCACCTTACCCCATTTCACAAGCTCTAAATAAACTTTTGGTGTTTTCAGAGTCCACGGCGGAGTTCGGGGAACCTGAAAGGGAAGCACCTCTTCTTCATCTCCATCCAAGGCTTCCCTCAACTCCTTCTCCCTTATTGCGAATGGGCGTGTTCTTGTCTTCGTCCATTCATATTGTCGCTGCAACGGATTGTTCCGAAAAACATGGTGGAGAAAATGATTTGGCTTTGCCCGCGTCGATATTCCGTACCTAAGAACGAGCTGCTCGCGGCGATACCGCAATGGCAGCAAACCTGCTTCTCTGTACAAACAGACGATGGGGGTGGTCCGGAATGCTCCGGTCGCGAAACGTATACCCATATTGAAAACTCTATCCAGTGCCTTCAGCCTGGACTTCCTTGCGGAGGAATAGATCACACTGGCGTAATCAAACTTAGATCTCACTAGGGCGCACAGAACTTTTAATAAAATAGCTTGGTCGGCGCCCCAATGGAAGCTAGACATAGCTTTGACAACGTTCAATGTCCTCTTCGCGTTCCTGACTAATGTGTCAATGTGGTTCTGCCAGGTGAGCTTTTGATCCACTTCTAGTCCCAGGAACTTGATGTTCCTTTTAAATTCCACAGGAGCTCCTCTCAAGTACAATGTCGGCTCCTCATGTTCTTTTCTCAATCGACAAAAGTGCAAACAACTCGTCTTGTGATGTGAAAATGTAAAACCACTGTATTCTGCTGCATCCGAAACGACATCTATACATCTTTGCAAAGAGGTTCCCATTTGCATCAAATCTTTTCCTGTCTGAATTATAGCTAGATCGTCTACATATAACATTTTATGTACATGTGGTGGAAGCCCGTCGGCTATGTTATTTATGGCTACTGCGAACAGCGTCACGCTGAGTACAGAGCCTTGGGGGATACCGGTCTCTTGTACATGAGGTTCAGACAGTACGTCACTAACTCTTACCCGAAAAGTTCTATCCTGAAGAAAACTGTGTATGAAATTAGGGAGGTGACCTCTTAGTCCCCAATTGTGTAGTTTTTTTAATGTGCCATATCTCCATGTTTTATCATATGCTTTTTCTATGTCAAAAAAAACTCCTATGGCGTGGTTTCTATTGGTGAAGCAATTTTGAACAATATCTTCTAAATACGCTAGCTGATCTATGGTTGAATAGTTCCTACGAAACCCCGCTTGGTACTGACTTATGAGATTGTTTCGTTCCAAATACCAAACCAGCCTCTGGTTCACCATGCCCTCCAGGACTTTACTGAGGCAGCAGGTAAGAGAGACTGGACGGTAACTCGTCGATTCATTTGACTTTTTACCTTCCTTTAGCAATGGGATGATTATGGCTTCTCGCCAGCTGTTTGGGTAGGTTCCAGTACTCCAAATCGTATTATGCAGTTGTAAAAGTTCCATCTTCTTGGTTATAGGGAGATTACAGATCATTGCGAAAGAGATGTTATCAATGCCAGGAGCACCTTCTTTGACTTTGTGTAGAACTCGATCCATTTCCAAGTAAGTGAAGGGGATATTATATACCTGCTGCTCAAGAGTCACGAAATCCAAAGGGTGACTTTCTTCTAAGCGCTTGCGCTGCTGGAATTCCACGGAATAAGAGGCGTTGCTAGACACTTGAGCATATTGATCAGCAAGGAGATTAGCAACTTCAATAGGCTCAGAATAGATTCGTCCATCGGAAATAAGAATAGGTGTTTGAGGGGGTTTGTACCTGCCTGATATGGCTTTCACTTTATTCCACACCTCAGAGGCCGTTGTGTTCGTATTTATGGTGGAAATATAATTATGCCAAGATTCGCGCTTGGCGTTTTTCTTTAATCTACGCTTTTTGGCCCGCAAGCGTTTAAATACTACCATATTTTCTAAAGTCGGAAATCTTTTAAATCTATTAAAAGCCTGTTTTTTTGCCCTATTAGCGTCATTGCATTCTTGAGTCCACCAGGGGACTGGATTTGTTCGCACCAGTCCACCTTCCCTAGGGATGGCCTTTGAAGCAGCCTCGATTATACTGGACGTCAGCTTCTCTACATCCTTATTCGGATCTCCAGAGACCACGAAGTCCTGAAAAACGTCAGCGTATTGTCGCCAGTTTGCTTTTTTTGTGTTCCATCTCGCAGTAACTTTGCACGGTACTCTCCTATAGTTGGCCTCAATAACGACGGGGAAGTGATCACTGTGGTGAGGTTCGGGAAGTGCGCGCCATTCCAACCCTGCTGCTATGGAGGGTGAAGCGAAGCTGAGATCTATTGCACTGAAAGATCTAAAACGTGTGCAAAAGTGAGTTTTTTCGCCTGTATTTAATAATATCAGTCTTGAGTTGCTGATTACATCTTCTAACTGGTGCCCCTTGCTACTTGTTGCTACTGATCCCCACCAAATATTATGACAATTAAAATCGCCAACTAATAACACTGGCTGGGGCAGATGCGCTATTAGATCCGTAAGCTGGTCTTCGTTCCAAGTATTATCTGGAAGATAGATGTAACAGATTGTGGCCCTAAACAATTGGTGCTACAATTCTCACTGCCACAGCTTGAATGTCAGTATTTAACCGTATTTCGGTGGCAGGGATATTGTTCCTGAGAAGTATCATTACACCTCCATGAGCTTTGCCGTTTGGTTCTGGCTGCACTTCCCGTCCGAAAGAGCTGTAACCATTAAAAGTGACAGCGTGGCCTGGACGAAGATGCGTCTCCTGCAGGCAGATGGCAAAAGGATTATATTTGCCGGCCAAAAATCTCAATTCGTCTTTTTGCGCTCTAAAGCCTCTCATATTCCACTGCAAGAGGGCTTCCTTGTCATCATTTGGAGTCATCCCGGGGTATTACATGGTTTTCCTTACGGGGTCTGCCCCGTTTTTTCCGCGTTACTGTAACAAAATGTTTTTCTTGAAGGGCTCTGTTGCCTGCTTCTTGAGTATCCCTGCAGTCCATTGGTGCCTCATTCTGCACCGATAATGGAGAGAGGAGTTCCAGAGCCACATTTGAGGAAGGGAGGACCGGAGTCTCAGACGTCTCCCTAGTGTTTGCCGATGACAGGCTTGGTGAACCTTCCTTAGAAGAATCTTGTTCCTCCAACGAAGATCGATTCATGAATGTTGTGCGTGCCGACTCTCCCTTGGGAGCCTCTGATGGGGCAGCATGGTGCCCCAAGGTGGGAGGTGGCTGTATGGTCCCATCCTTAGTTACCAATGGCCTAAGGACAGGGGTAAGGTGGAACTTGAAATCAGTCCCTGTCTGGTCAGTCTGCGTCTCTGAATCGCATTGAGATTTCCTGGTTTTTTGGGCTACCGTAGCATAGGATAAAGTAGACGACGTATACGATTTGTCCCTCACAATATTTTTTGCCGCAAGGTAAGTTATGCTATGTTTTATTTTAACTTTTTGTATTTCCTTTTCAATTAGAAATTCTGGGCAGCGTGGCCAACGGGCGTTGTGAGTCCCTCCACAGTTTATACACTTAGGTGGGTCTTTACATGCTGAGTCTCCATGAAGAGTTCTTCCGCAAGCACACAATGCTTCGGCTTTTCCACAACGTTTGGCTGTGTGGCCAAATCTGTGGCAGTTGAAGCACCTCATGGGCGACGGAATGTATCTTCTAACTTTTAACTTATAGAAAGCTGCCGTTATAGCCTCCGGGGGTACAGGTTGATCGAAAGTCAATATAACAGACGGTGTCGGGATTTCTATCCCAGACTCTTTCTTCATAATCCTACGAGCTTCAAGTACGCCTTGACTCTGTAGTTCATCAACCAACTCCTCGTTGGTGTACATCAGGAAATCCCTATTGGTTATTATTCCCTGAGAAGTGTTTAACCGCTTATTAGCAGTCACTTCAACTGCAAAGTCCCCTAAGATTTTCAAAGTTTTAATTTTCTCAGACTGCAATGCAGTTTTAACTTCTACGTTCAACCGACCAGAAATTTTCCTAATTTCTGCTGGTTCTCCTATGACTTGGGAAATTAACTTACAAATTCGGAAGGGAGAAACATTAGTAAAACTTTCACTCTCTTCTATTCTATTAATAATATAATGCTTGACAAATGTATCATTCTTACATCCTAAATCTGGTTTAGGTAATCTTTCATATTCTCTTCTTGGTCTTTTCATTCTCTTGTACGGAGGTGACTGAGGAGTGTATGGCAACGTAGTAAACGAAGACCCACTCCTGTCGTTTCCGGTAAACATGTTCTCTGTCCGAGGGCATTTGCCCTCTTCTTTGAGTTTCCTTGTTTCTGTAGGTACCGGTTGATGTTCCATCGCGCATGCCGTACTCCGGGGGTTCCCGCGAACCTGCCCACCGGAGGGAAGCTGTGGTCCAATTACATCAGGTGCAGCTCCACCGTCTGATGCATCCGCGGCATGAATATTTTCACTATCCATATTGAAAGTAAAGTGGCAGTTTTTTGGGTCTGCAGCCAAAGACTAAAAAGAACAGCCGACCCACAGGGTACAGACGCTGCGGACAATGCCGCCCACTTTGGGTCAGACGCATGTCTGCCAAGGCGCTCCTCCGTCTATGTTGAAAAGAAAAACACAGCCGTTGGCACTTCCTTAGCCCCCTATTAAGGCAGGGACTACCTGGCTAGGGACCGTGGGGGAGCCAATCCCCCCTAATGCGCTGTATTAACGCCCCCTATGCACAGCTCGGGGTCCATGGGGTCACCGAACCCTAAAGCATATGATGCTTTCCCCTGCGGGATTTTTGTCGAGGTTTACTCCTCTAGATCCGTTGTGTTTTTGATAGGGCCACCTCGAGACGGATGAGGCTCTTCACCTCGCACAACGGTCTTGAGTAAGGAGGTCCTTACCCCTGAGCTCTGGAAGACCGCCCAAAACTGAGTATCGTTCTTCCTTCATCGCCCTAGGCCCCGTTCCCTTTCAGTCGCCTCTTACGATCAAGCAGGGCATACTGTGGGTGCAATTCTATTCCCCCCACCCACAGGGGGCATTGTTCATTTTTATACATCGAAATATTTCTTAATTTAATCACCTACATACCTCTCTGTAACTTTATGGAATCATATCACAATAATTGTGAAATTTTCATGCTATTTAACTTGTCAAATAAAGAGCACTTCTTTTTTTAATTAAAAAAAAAAAAAAAAAAAAATGATTGAGTACATTGGAGTCCTATAATTCTAACCCTTGCTAATCCGAACACCATTTTCGTATATTGAATATTGAAAGAAGGAAGGCTCAGGTAAAAGAAAACGGTAAAATGTTTTGATTATTCTATTGTGGAATCAGCTCTGTTTTTCTGGTCTATTAAGGAAGATCTAAAGGAACACCGATATCAGGGGAAATCATATCTGGAAAAGCCATTCAATCTTATGAGAAAATTGAACAAAAAAGGTTGCAGCTATACTTTTTAAAATTTTGCGCTAATCTATATATATAATCTAGGGTTACTCAACACTTTGCAACCATTAGTTCTGATTATCTTCGATACGAATGTATAAGCATATGTTACCATCTATATGTAGAATCCAAGCATTATATGAAAACTGACATTATTGCAGAGATATTGTGAAATAATTCTAATGGACTTGAAAAAATAAAATAAAACTTGTTTATTTAAGATATTGTCTAATTTCACTAACTATATATACATGGGAGTACTTTCGGTATTTCTACCATCCTCAGCCAAAAGCATAAGAGATAAGACTAAGTTAATTTTACAGAATGTCAGCCTCTCGAGGAACCCATTACCCTCCCTACTGGTGTTCCCCATGACGTCAGACATTCCTAACTAAGCTAAATTGTCATGCTGTTAGATATTTTATGACAAGGCGGTCCCCATATTTCAAATGTGTGACCCCTTCTTAGGTCTAGGTAATATTGTAAACTATAATGCATCGTCAATGACCAGTCGAATAATATAACATTAACAAATCAAAAATAATTGGTTCCAGTTACAACTTAATTAAAATTATTATACTGTAAATTATATATATATATATTGGCAAGATTCAGATAAATCATATATATATATATATATATATATATATATATATATATATATATATATATATATTGGTAAATTGTATGTATATTTAAACGTACCTGTGCACATCGACTGGAGGGTCATATTATTGGTGACAGTAAGGGGGAATATTTTAGATTGGTTTGGTCGTTCATACAATTTCCATTTTTTAAAGTTCTGTTTATTTCTAATTGTTCTAATGAGTTGAGCAATGGGCTTTTTTCGCAGAAATGAAGGTATTTTATGCCTGTGTCTTTATCAAATGTATGTTTGTGTTGGTCTGTCACGTTTAGTGGTATTGTGTAAGCTCTATGGAAGAATGAGTAAAATGTCGCATGTTTATGTGATATAGGAGCGTTCGATGCATTGTGTATAATTGAATCTGTGGTTGTCGGTTTTCTGTAGATGTTGTATTCAAGTTTATTATTATTTATTTTTAAATTCAAGTCTAGAAAATTTAATTTGTCATCGAATACATCGAACGCTCCTATATCACATAAACATGCGACATTTTACTCATTCTTCCATAGAGCTTACACAATACCACTAAACGTGACAGACAGAAACAAAGGGATAGATATAATCAACAACATAGCCATAAAAAACGGATACAAACAACATACAATACATAAAATTAGAAAAAAAGTAACCAACAAAATCAATTTAAAAGATATCTCCAAACTAGACATAATAAACACAACAGAAACAAAGAAATGGGTAAGCTTACCCTATTACGGGAAAATTTCTGAACAAATAGGCAATATTCTTATAAAAGAAAACTTCAAAGTTAGTTTCAGAACAAATAGGACACTTTACAAACACCTTAACAATACGATAGACCGAATAAAAACAGAAGAAAAGAGTGGGGTTTATCAATTAAATTGCAACTCTTGCAACCTAGTCTATACAGGACAAACTGGGAGACAATTCAAACAAAGACTCAAAGAACATATATCAGAAATAGATACTAACATGGACACAACACACGACATAACAAAATCAACATTTGCACAACACATCAACCAACACAAACATACATTTGAAAAAGACACAGGCATAAAATACCTTCATTTCTGCGAAAAAAGCCCATTGCTCAACTCATTAGAACAATTAGAAATAAACAGAACTTTAAAAAATGGAAATTGTATGAACGACCAAACCAATCTAAAATATTCCCCCTTACTGTCACCAATAATATGACCCTCCAGTCGATGTGCACAAGTACGTTTAATGATTTGTTAATGTTATATTATTCGACTGGTCATTGTCAATGCATTATAGTTTACAATATTACCTAGACCTTAGAAGGGGTCACACATTTGAAATATGGGGACCGCCTTGTCATAAAATATCTAACAGCATGACAATTTAGCTTAGTTAGGAATGTCTGACGTCATGGGGAACACCAGTAGGGAGGGTAATGGGTTCCTCGAGAGGCTGACATTCTGTAAAATTAACTTAGTCTTATCTCTTATGCTTTTGGCTGAGGATGGTAGAAATACCGAAAGTACTCCCATTTATATATAGTTAGTGAAATTAGACAATATCTTAAATAAACAAGTTTTATTTTATTTTTTCAAGTCCAAGCATTATATTTGTGGCTTCCCGGAAGAATGACTTCAGTTCATTTTTTTCTTTCTCTTTTAATTGGACAACCCCGGATTATGGATGTCTGTCCTCTTTCATCCAACAAAATATTAAAACTTATTATATATATTAACTTATACTTATATATTCAATACTCTGAGCGGAAGTGAGACATTATGGCCATTACCGGAAGAACAGAATAAGTCACAGTTCGCGGAATAAAGACTTTAGACGATGGTAAATGATTATATTACTTCTTATTTATGTACTTTAATTTCAATGTATCGTAGTTTTTGGCTGCAAAACCATTATTACGAGAACAAATACATACATAGGTAACTTAATTTCTTCTAAATTGAGAAACGCGGACATATTGTGGAATTTGTAATAAATAAATAAAACAAGCTTATTTTTTGAAATGTCTATTCCACTAAAGATATTTATAAAAATACAACTACCGGTTTCGGCTTCACACCATCGTCAGGTCTAGTTATGAACTTAATTTGTCTAGTTATGTAACTTAATTTGACAATGAAATTAAAGTTAGAAAAATAAACGGAATAACATGTCAAATTAAATAGTGTTACATTATAAATATTATAAATAAATTTTGTAGGAGCAAAGAAGACTTATGGCTAAATAACGAATTCTAACTTAATATATAAAACATAGTATACATAAATATACTACGTCACAAGTTGGAAGTCTATGACAATATTACTATTTGGAGTATTAACCTATATTTTTATCTTTTTTTAGGGGACAAAGAAAAAAGGATCTCAAAAGATCATATACCCCAAAAACCGTAATGCATTCTCATCTTCACCAATTTCATCCAAAGAAAATAGCTAAACTTTTTCAAACTATTAGAAGAATGAAGTTTATTAATGAAGTGAAGGCACTGGGGATCGAACAGCCACCTTTAGACAGACCGCTGTACAAAAGAATAAAATATCACTTAAGGAATTTGCTGAAAGCTGAAATATGGTAAAAATCCAGTCTTTCTTTTTTCAATTGAAGAGTATCAATTCAATGGAGTGTTCAAAAAAACTAAATTTGAAGCGAAATTTCCGATCAATTTTTTGTATTTGTAACTCATTTGAATCAGCTCTTTGAGTGACGGACGGGACTGGAGTAAGGACCTCCCAACTCCTCTCCGGTCCTCGCCACCTACTCCGACAGAAAAGAGAGTGGGAGATTCCGGCGGCTATATAAACTGAGTACCTAGCTAGAGGAGCTCGCCAGTGTTCTTCCAGCACTCATTCCATTCCCGTCCGCTCGCCTATCTATATCTGTATATTGTTCGATCAATAAATGTGTATCTTGTTCACTAATAGTTCTTATTTTGCCTTGAACCTTACTATCACTTCCCTACCTCCCTGAAGCATGCCAACTCTGGGTCGAGACGAGGGCTCCCGGTATACCTCCAAACTCCGCTGGAGACATCCACTGGCCCCGCATGGTCTACTTAGAACTGCTGCAGTAGTTGGTCCCTCGTACTCGGGCCATCCTCCAACTTGCGACAACCGCTGGTCTCACTGCCCTATTTATCCCAATGCCCAGTTCCACGCGCTGGTCCTGTGTGGTCTATTCCAGCCTAAAGCACGAGCTGGTCCCTCGTGCATGGCTACCTTCCCAGCACCTTCTCAAGTCACCCGCCGGCCCCGGGCACTCATTTCGTATAGATAAATTATTGAAAAAAGTTTTTTTTTTATATTTTTTAATTATTAGAATCTTTTGACTTTAGCGATGACACCAAATCATTAAAAGAGATTTGTTAACTAATATATTTTATTTATTTCTAATCTATGTGCTCAAGCGGATTCAATCAGTTCAGTCCTAAGTCCTTAGAACAATTGTAGATGTTCTTTTTTTGTTTCCAACCTCACACCGTTTTTCCAAGTTCCACACGAACCTCTCCTTCCACATTAATCCTCTTGCCAAATCCTTATCGTCACAATCCCATCCGCACAATCCTCCATGAAGGCTGAGGCGGCGTTGGCCTCGGGAATTATTTCAATTTGTATTTTTATTTATTTATTTATTCAATATTAATTTTTTTTTTTCATGTCATTTTTTAAGGGCATGCTAGTGATGACCAGATCCATATCAGATGGGCTCTTGACATCCCGCCTCCTGGTCTACTGGTGCTGTCTTCGTCGAGTTTCTTATATATTATTATTTATTTTACTATTTTATTTGTTTCATCTCTCTTTTATTATATGGTTTCTTTTTATTCATTTACCACAACGTATTTTGTACAAATTTTATTTATTTATTTTTGTTTATGTCTTCTATTATTTTGTATTATTAATTTCTTTCTTGCTTCTTATTATTTGTTTTAAATAATTTGTATTACTTATTATTTTATCATTTATTCTTATGATCAACACTTCTGCTTATTGTTTTTATACAGATTGTGGAATAAATTTAAAAAAAAATCTATATATGCACATAAATAAATATATATGTATATTTTTATTATTTGTAATATTTTACCTGTCAATTGTTTGGCACTGAAGATGGACGAATGTGACTGAAAGTTGGCTCTGTCAAATAAACTTATGGTTTATTTGACAGAGAAATACAGCACGTCCACAACAACCTCCAAAAAATCCTCACAGAGCTATTTATGGTTTTGTTATAATATTTTAATTCGAACAGTTTTGATGGTAAACATTTGAAAACATTTAAAATTACACAGAGGCGACGTGGGCCACCGCCTACGGCCTCGCGCATCGAGGGTTCATGCAGCTTTGATACATGAAAAATATTTATCTAGGATCATTAAAATAAAAGCGAGTAAAGAAAGATGTCCGGGATTTGTCCTAGTTTTGAATACGTCCGGGGTGTTTTTTTTATACCAGTCCGGGTTTTTATAATTGATTTACAATTTTATTATAATTATACAAAAGTGTCTCGTTTTTTTTGTATAACTGTTCAGTTGCCCGCCACCTATTCAAGATTTAAAAGTCGTCGAAAAGTAACTAGACGCGAACCTAGTACAGTTTCAAACCGTTTAATTCCCCACTTATTTCTATAAAGGCGCAGGGGGCCTCGCAAAATCTATCTTGCCCCTCCTCTGAAATTACAATATGTTTTATAGGAATGTCGGGTTTAGGAGAAGTCTTATTTAAAAAAAATAAAACGGTTAAATACATTAAAAATAATTATTTACATTAAATATAAATGGGGAAAATAGTCGGTAAGTTATAATTTAATGTGGTATGTTGGTGACATTGCAATTCTTTGAAATGCTTCAGCGCAGGTTATTGGCGTTTAGATTGGTTTCATATAATTTTAATTATAATTATATAAATTAGTGCCAACTTAGATATAATTTGATAAATAAGTTGTAATATGTCTTCATCTATATAGTTGGTATGCACCAAAACATTCAATGAAACATAAATTTAAAATGAAATTGTTCTGAATACAATTCAAATGAATCCTCTTTTAGGCTTACTTAGCAATTATATATAATTTAAAAGCGAATATATTTCAAAAACACTATTCTATTTTATTGAGAGTAATCTAGGGGAACCTTAGTGTAATTGATAAGCAAAGCTCATTATTTTTTAATAAAAGAAAATAGCGGTAAATGTTAATTTGTTGTACCCATCCGAAAATCAATTTATTTTTTAAAAACTGACCGTTATGCCTTCTTATTATAAAACAATTTGGTCCACCAAAGTTGGTCAATAAATGGTTTACTTGCCATTCTTGAAACATTAATTGAAGATAAACAAAGTGCCCGATGTTTTTAGAATACACAATTTCCATCTTACAGCCTACACTATATTCATACATGACAGATTCTGAATAAACGAAACTTTTAGGTGTCTGAAAAATTATAAAGATAAATTTCAATTGAAGGCCATCTATCAATTTGAAGAAATAAGAAATGCTTCGAAAACTCAGCTTGATGTTTTGTCACGAAATCACATCTTTATGGATAGTGTTGAGAAACATTTCGTTATTTGGGAAAAGTTTATCACTGTATTCTTAAGGCGTATAATGGAAAAGGTAAGTTGTATTACAGAAATGTGGTCGATGAGTCACCGTCTATGTACTTCCCCAGAAAGAACTAATCAATTATATTTTCGCTCTACCTTCAAAGCCAATCGATCATTTGGACTAAAACTCAATATTTGACTTCTGAATCCCCATATAAATTTTGTGTTGATATATTCATTACATCGGCAGTTATTTGAGTCAAGCACCTCTTCTCTGGTCTCGCCCTTCCCTTCGACCGATTTCGCGGGAAGATAATGGGTGCCATGGCATTTTTTTGGATTTTTGAGTCGAGCCTCCTCTGATCCCCCCTCCTTTCCGGTTGATGGCGCTGAAAATTAATGTGTTTTTATATTTTTTTGTAATTTTGTTAATACATTCATTACAAAGGCACTGTTAGAGTTTTTTTGTTGAGCCTCTCTCTTATAATAGGAAATTAGATTAAATTTCATGTTTTTCGACTTCCTCTTTCCAAAAATTAAAAAAAACAAAAAAACAATTCTGTCTGCCAGTATGTCGTGTGCGTCTGTGATATCACAACTGAACACGCATTCACTCAAGTTGTAATAAGGCCCTAAAGAAATACTAAATAGATTCTGAAATTCTGAACCAAGTTTTCTCCCGACAGAACCTCGACTTTCCTTAGAACTCATAAAGGTACTGTCGCTTCTATCAGTCACACACAGAGGGTATTAAGGGAAGTCGAGGTTCTGTCTTTAAGGAAGAAAACACAGAATTTCGGAACCTATTTGAATGGGTGTCTGGAAGAAGGGCCTATGACAGTTTCTTCAAATTTTATAGGAGCGCAATTTTGAACTGAAACAATTGAAATATAATAAAAACCAACTGAAAATGACATAGGCCCTTTTTCCATTGGAAAAAGACTGAAAACAGAAAGACTTTTTTTACGATTTGTTTATTCCAAAATAAGGTCGGAACATAAAAAAAAATTATTGATTAATACAAAATACTGCAAAAGTAGTAAGTGACTACTGTGAAGTTAACGACGTATAGAATTTTATTTATTTAATTATTATTGTAAATAATTTCCTTTATCACACAACTAAAGATAACAAAGGCCCTTCTTCCATGTGACCTTCTCCGTTTCGCGCCTTCATTAATCAAGGTTCATGGCATCTGGTGGCAGAGTATTGAACTTAAAACTATGTAGGTGCTTGCTTCACATCACATAGATCCTTCTTCCATGAAAAAAAGGTTTTTCAAAAAATCACGACATAGGTCCTTTTTCCAGACACCCATTCATTTATTCCTTGTTCAGAGCCTTAATACGACTTGAGTGGATGGACGGATGTATGTTGTGGTGTGATGTGTTCCTGTCTGACAGTGAACTCATACACAGTCAAAAACACATCACAATACACACTCAAATATAATAAGGCCCTGAAAAAGGAATAAATAGCTAATTTCTATATAAATCTGCTAAATATATATTTCAATAGGTTTTAAGGTTGAAAAAACAAACAGTTTTTATGAGTTAATTTTTTATTATTTCACTTTCCTTTTTCAGAAAATGAAAATTAATGGTCCTTTCTCCGAATATGAATACTGGATCAAAAGAGAAAATAGAATTTGCCACTTGCTGCTCTCGTGCCATAGCAAAACCATGAGAAATCTGCTGAGGCTTCTAAGCCGAACTGGTTCTCAACATTTTCAGACATTCATACAAAAAAGAATATTCCTAAGAAATTACTATAACTTGTCACTAGAAAACCGAAAACACATTCTTAACATATTTAGAGAACTTGAGGTACGTAGATTAGTTACGGTACCTCTCGTAATTAATAAATATTATATTATATTCTTACAATAGCCAATGCTCCTTATTACATCTTCAACAGAACCCTTCACACTGATATCAATATTCACATTGTCACCGAATTAGCTATGTCTAGGTACAAACAATTATTTTCTTTCTTTAGTACCCACAGCGGCGGAGTCGCTGTTTTTGTTCACCGCAGTCTCAGGTGCCGTCGTCTACTCTTTTTTTTTTCTTGGCTGCGTTGCGCCGAGGATGGTCACAGGTGGGTCGTTTTACCAGCACCCAGCGGTCATCCCTGGAACCACCGTTAAACTGTCTTCTTTACCCTGCGCCAGGAGGCGACGAATCGTCCGAACTCCTGGTAGTCAGCCTCACACATCAGCTCCTACGGGTTTAATCCCAGGTACGAGCCTGTCCGGCATACCAACTCCACCCTAAGCGGGCATTCGAGAACTACGTGTTCTGCAGTCTCGACGCCGCCGCACGAGTAGTTTGGGCTGTCCTTCTTCCTGAAAAAGAAGAGCTTGAAGTTGAAATCCCCGTGACCCGATAGTATCTGGGACGTCCTCCCCCCTATTTTATGACAAATGAAACTTAGTTTATCTTAAACTAGATTGAAATCCTACAAGAAAATGAGGAGCTTTTACAGAAATTAAAAACTTTGATGATAATAACCTAACATAATGCCTAACGAAAAAGAAGTAGAAAGCTTAGTTTGTCGAATCTACCCCAAAAAATCAATTGTATCTAGTTTTAGACAGGCAAAGTTTCATAAAATAAGTCAGTTTTTGGGTTCCAAAAGTGGGATTTTGAGTGAAGTCTGATAGGCTGTTCCATCGGATTTATGAGGTCAGACTAGGACTTTTTAATTTGATATTTTATCTAGTTTCAGATAGACCAAGTTTCATTTGTCATAAAATAAGTTAATTTTGTTCTAGAAACTATAGGTTTTAATTGGCCGCCATTTTGTATTCCATCAGCTTTGAGATTTTAGACTGCCATTTTTTGGATCTCGAGGATGGATATTTTGAAAATTTCATAATAAACGTTTTTTTCAAAAATAGTCACCCTTTTTGCACTGGGCTCCTGGACTATATGGAATAGTATACACACTTCCTAAAGTCCCTTTTGACCCCACCTTTGAGTCAGCTCTCCTCCTTATGATTCCCCTCTATGACAATTTACTGATTTCCTGTGACTTCAACTCCGATCTCCTGTCTCCATCTGCTCCTAACTCCAAGTACCTCCTTAATCTCTGCTATTCTTTAAACCTCTACATAGTTGGACGAGGGCTATTCAAAGCCCTGCGGAACCGTGCTCAATCGTTTATTAAAGAGGCCTCTTGACATTTTGACATTGCCATTTTTTGCTTCCTTTGTACATTTGCTTGTTGTATACATTCTTTATACAGTTGTAAATAACATACATATTGTAACGGTCTGTATTTAGGGGCACCTGTATAATAATAAAAAAATCATTATTATGAATTTTGTATCGAGAAGGCTTCGGCATGGAAGGAGAGGGAAAGGTCACCTGGCATCCGGTCTGTGTCGCTCTGTCCCCTTATGTCCTGCCATCTGTTCAGCCTGATCCGAGAAAGAGACCTCGAAGAAAGAAGAAATTGGTCAGCAGAACAACTCATCCAGTTTTGCGCAGAGAAAGCGAATTTCAGGACAGCAAATACATCGAACATCACGATAATTAAAAAAAAAAAAAAGGGAGGATAGACCAAAACAACAAGTACAGTAGAGTCCCGCTCATCCGGACACCGATTATCCAAACATCCGGTTAATCCGGACGGGATTTTTAAAAAACTAATTAAAATTTAGTTAACTAAAAATAGAATTTAGCGAGCGGTAAGTACAAAAATAATTCAAAGAGAGGGTTGGACTCGGACTTACTCAGTTGGCTACGATGAGAAAGTGCCGACAAAGAAGACGGCGTTCGCACCCTATTTTCCAGGAAATTAATTTTTTCAATGTGTCTAAAAATATTATTCTTGTTTTCATTACTTACTGTACATCGTTTTATTTTATAGTCCTGTTCAGAATTTAACCTTTTCATATTTCGTTTCTAAAATTCTTAATTTTTACATTATAACATTAATGTACCGTGGTTTGTTTTGTACAGTAGTACTATACAATAAATAAATTTTGAGTTTTAATCACAAAGATGTTTTGTTTTGTTAACCCTATCTCAGTTCGTAGGTCGAAAACTTAGATCTACGTACATATCATTGTGTAGTATTGAAAATAAAATTAACCTGAAGGAAAAGGTGTATTTATGAGAAAAAAAATTCTAAAATATTTATCATGTGCATCTTACAGCAAATTCCGTTTAATCTGGACTTTCGGTGATCCGGACGGGGTCTGGTCCGATCTAGTCCGGATTAGCGGGACTCTACTGTAAATATGATTCCCTAATTAAAAAAAAAAAAAATGTTATAATAGGTTAACCATAATTACAAATATAATATATAAAAATTTCAGTTACCGCTACCAATCTTTTCAAAGTGGTGCGCACATTTGTGAAGGTTGTAAATTTACATTCTTTTACAATTGGGGTACTTGTAAAAGAATGGTAGTGATAACTGAGATTATTATACATTAACCAAATTAAGGAAATATTATATTTACTTTTTGCTTTGATATATCCTCCTTTTTTTAAAAATTATCTTGCGGATCACATGCATGATGTTCGATGTATTTGCTGTCCAGAAATTCGCCTGGTACCTCTGCGCATAACTGGGTGCGATGTTCTGCTAACCTTTAATTTCTTATTTCTTCGAGATCTCCTTCTCGGATGAGACTCAACAGAGGCTGGATTAACGGGGACAGAGCGAGACAGACCGAGTGAGCTTTCCCTCTTCTTCCACGGCGAAGCCTTTACAATATAAAATTCTTAATTTTCAATTATTATATATTATTTAATTTTTTATTTATTTATATCTAGGTAGGTACCCCTAAATACATGCCATTACAATATAAAAAATGTCTGGATATTTTGCTGTCGATTTGGTTACCCTAATCACGGCATCATCACGGATTAGTTCTTAGAGGCAACAATAATGATCCGAATCAAACTAGCCTAATCTAACTTGTCAATTTATTCTATTATTATCATTTGATTACTTATCATTCTGATGTTTTAGCAATTGTACAGAGCCACAAGCATTGAAGCAATGATCACAACACTGCCTTCATTTTGGCAAGAATTCAGCTATATTTTCTTAAACTCAGACTTCTATTCTGACCCAAATAATTACGTTTCTTTTGTAAATCGGGTGGTCTATATGATTGTTAAAAAAATTAAAAGAGTAACGGATCTGAATCATTTAGTTCAGTAAGTATTCATTAACTTTTTTATTTTTTATTTTTATTGAGCATTTTTACAATCGGTATGAATAAAATCATTAGTGAATTTGATGACAATGATGTAAAATAATAAATTATTTTACTCAATAAATATAATATATATTAAATAAATACAATATATAATAAATAATTTAAAATGATGAATGACAACATGTACACGGTAAGGAATGTAAGAAAAAAACAAGAATAATAATAACATATAAAAATAAAAAGTACAAAATGATAAATAAATAAATTCAGCTCGAGATCCGCCGAAACAGCATCACGATGAGGCCATCCTCATTCCTCCAATTTAATGGAGGTAGAGAAGAGAGGATCACGGTAGTCCGGGTGGTTCCCCGCACCATCTCGCTACCCCAGCCTCTGGCCAGCAGTGGTGGCAGACCGAGAGGGATGGGAAGAGCTGAATTTCAGTGAAAATTGGGGGAGAAACTGACCATTGCCAGCACTTAAATATTAGCTACATACTTTAATGATATAGGTCTCTCGGCCAGCATTGTTTCAATCTTCGGGGAGGATTGTCGGGCTGGGAATGAGATGACACAGATTGGGCTAAAGGTTTTTGTGGAATGGAAGTTTAGGAAAGGGAACTTGATGAGATCATTAACAAAAGGAATTTTAAGGTCATTATGAAGGGTTATTAGTAACATAGAAGGGTGCATCAACAATTGTTCTTAGGACTTCAGATTGGGAGGACTGGACACGCTTGATGTTAGATGATGTGAAAAACAAAATATATTAATCTAAAAACGTATTTATCGCATGCCGCGTTAATGTTATCGATCTTACCGCTCTCGTGTGCGGCCCCGCCTTAATCATTTTCACGTTATGCAAAAGGGAGTCAATGAGTTTCCCCCTTCCTCCAATTCCCCCTCCCCAAATGCAATACATTGCAGCTACCCCAGGGACGGAGAACAGCCATATGGTTTGGCTCTAGTCCGATGGAGCCGAAATGGTTTTGCGTGAATAACTTCACTGAAACACTGGGTTTATTGTAAAATATTAGGGAAAAAACACAAATAAAAAGTAATATGTCAGTTAATAAAAAATATGAAAAACCCAACGCTTTCTTAGTTACTTATTGTGACTCATGCCCTTTAACTACGAGGTTATATCGCCTACTACCAAAGCGCTCATTCGTCGCTCTGGTGGACATGAGCTCTACTGTGGGAGTCCTAAATTTTGTCTACCCTAAATTTTTATTCACCTAGGGTAAGAATCTTCAACGAGTACCTGACATCACACAGACTCGGAATCGCTTAACAGCCGGCGCCCTCAGCCAGCTTTGTGCTCGATCAAATTGTTCAAAATATAGAAATTGTAACCATTATATTTAAAAAAAAAAAAGAATATAAATAAGAATAATAAAAAAATATAAATATTTATAATATTATTGATTATTATTATTTATATATTATTAATATTTATAATATTATTGATTATTATTATTTATATATTATTAATATTTATAATATTATTGATTATTATTATTATTTATATATTATTAATATTTATAATATTATTGATTATTATTATTTATATATTATTAATATTTATAATATTATTGATTATTATTATTTATATATTATTAATATTTATAATATAATAAAAAATAAAAAAAAAATAGTGTGTGCTTGAAACACACGCCAGAAGTGAACTTCTTTCGCTTTATTTTTTAATTTTTTTGTTTTTTGATCCATAAATATAATTTTTATGTTGTTTGGGATTTCTCAATTAACTCAACATTTTAGGTGCAAACAGTTTTATTTATTGGCATATTTTATGGTTATTCATTTGTTAAATCAACATTATTTCCGTTGTTAGGAACATCAGAAATCACTACATTTCATTCCAAAGTAGAGACAATAGGCCTATGTTAAGAGAAATAAGAAATGTGGGTTTTTGAACGCGAGAGGATAGAGAATGAGAATTGAGAAAGAAAAAGAGACGCTTTTTAGGACGCCAGCAACACTAAACAGGCATACCCTCACCTTTCTGATTGGGTATTAATATGAAAATGTTGTTCCTCCGAACATGATGCAACACTTGTCATTTCTGAACTTTTTTTCTTCTTTTTTGACGATGGTCCTGGACCATTATTCTCATATTCAGAGTCTGTATCACTGCCTCATGATTTCAGTGTTCAACAACGGGGTGTGGAGCGCTCTCCTCTACTAGCCCGTCCAACGATCCCCAACTGAAAAAATGAAATGCTTCCACTCAGCCCTGTGCGCAAACCACTCATTCGATTTCGTCCAAATTTCGAATGTAGGGTCTTTAATCGGAGCCCTCAGCTCGTCACATAATTTCGTAACTCATTTAACAGCTTAGTCCCCAAGTTGCCCAGTGCGCGTAAAGAAGTTTCACTTCAAAAAGAACATGATCTGAAATCCAAGGCTTTAAACGATACTGTTCATAGCTGGTTAACTTTTAGTTTTCAATATTTAAGCATTACATTAAAAACGTTAAAGTTCCAGTCTTTTCAACTTGACAAGACAAATATTGATCTTGAAACTGGATTTACCACTGAACATATTTGTCGCTTACGGTTTGTATCTAACGTTTATTCTTTAGAAGATATTTCGAGTGGAAGTAAGCAGAGTGAAGCCAAAACTCAATCGGTTAAAAACTTTTAAATTTTAAAACAGTTTTTGAAAAAAAAAAAAAAATTGTTCAAATTATCAAAATATTTAAATAACTTACAAGACAGGTATAAGTTGTTTATATTTTATCTAATTCATCTGCTGGACGGACACCATGGACGTTATTCATGTCATCATAAAGAAATAATGAAAATTATTTTAGGGATCCTGGGGATTATGCACAGAGGTTATGCTTAAATATCATTAGATTGACTCACGTCTGGCGAGAGGAATACTTGAAAGCAAAAGAAAAAATGGAAACCTGTCGAAATATGGATCCACCCAATTTTCCTAACTTCAAACCTGTGGTCCACACAGACTACATGGCCAAGCTAATTACTGACTTCTATTATCTCGTTACGGTAATAGTTCATTATATTTCATAATAATAATGTGTCTTTATTTAAAATATAATAATACAATAAATTTAATATATATATACATACCATATATATGTATTAGGGGCATATATAATATATATATATTGGTTAACTTCGTCATGTAATATAACTTCTATTATCTCGTTACAGTATCAGTTCGTTACATTTGATAAAAATAATGGTTCTTTAATCAAAAGATATACATACATACAGTCAGTAACAAAAATGTTCGGACAGTATGATTTATCAATAAAAAATTACAATAATTCAATGCAAAAATAATAAAAAATAATTTAAAAAAATAATTAAAGCCATTTTTCAATCAAGAATAAGAATTCAAAAGTGGGTTAGGATAAAGAAAAAATCAGCTTTGATTAGAACAAATAAATATTTTAATTTAATAAATTTTATAACAAGTAATGTAGGTAACAAACATTTTCGGACAAAAATGTAAACAACCATAAATAAATTCAATGTTTTTTTTTCGATTTCACAGATTCAAAAACCTTACTACACAGGGTGCAAAATAAAATGTAGTCTCACATATATTATTATTTTATGATAGCCGGCGTTCGAGGTTGCCCTCATCATCTGCCTGTCTGGTAAAACAATTTAAAAATCATAATTTAACATTTTGTAAAGGGGATAAATAAGATTTTAAAAATATTCAAAAGACTACATTTCATTTTGCAAAGTTTGAAATGATCACATCTCACTACATCAGTCATCTTCACAGTAACTTACTTCCCCCACTAAGATTTAATACCAGTAATTTCTTGCTCCCCTGACATGACATACTTTCAGTATTTCTTACATAATATTTCTTGTAGTAATATTAAATATAACGACGTTGCGTCCAAGCAGTGGACTATTTAGCAATGAGATGTGATCATTTCAAACTTTGCAAAATGAAATGTAGTCTTGAATATTTTTAAAATCTTATTTATCCCCTTTACAAAATGTTAAATTATGATTTTTAAATTGTTTTACCAGACAGGCAGATGATGAGGGCAACCTCGAACGCCGGCTATCATAAAATAATAATATATGTGAGACTACATTTTATTTTGCACCCTGTCTAGTAAGTTACTGAAGTATTACTTACTTTACTTTCCCTAACGCTACGGTCCTTGTAGAACCTGGGCCCCCGCAACGATCTTCCGCCATTCTTCTCTATCCACGGCCTCCCGTCTCCATCTTCTCACATCCATCGTTCTGAGGTCGTCCTCCACGTCTTCTTGCCAACGTAAGCGTAGTCTCTCTCTTCTCTGTCTTCCCGGGTGTCCCTCCTGCAATCTGTCTGCCTCCATCCTCTGTATATGTCCCCGTCATCGCAGCCACCCTTGCTTTACGAAGACCACCGTCCTCTTGTATAGGGCCCTCAGCTCTCTATTGGACCGTATCCTAAATCTAGTAGTATTTATTACAAACTGTAAAAGTTTAAAAAAAAAGGAAATCTACATGAAATCATTACTTTGAAGGAGAGTAAAGGTTGAATTTGAATTTCAGTTTTCAGAGAATTCGTTTCAAATAATAAAACAAATAACTGTGTGTTACAGCATCTGAAGCATTTCGTGGATATATTTTGCTACGACCTAGGCTTGGCGGTTAATGATCATTTGGCTGTGACCAACTTTGCCTGGAAGATCATAGACACGACCAAACCCCTTCGAACTACAGAGTTCGACATCTATGACCCTGAATTCGAGACTGAATGGAACGATCTTTTCGATAATTGGCTGGAGAATATTCCTAAGTACGAGAAGGAAGCAGTCCGCCTTCTCCAAGACCTGTTCAACAATCTTAGGTACGATGGATCTCAGAGTTTCCAACTTTAATAATAGTCAAATATAAGAATTTTATAAGATTGGTTATACTTCCCCATCTATACATAGTTCTATGAGAAATTTTGTCCCACATCTTACTATCACATATCAAAAATGTCTATCTGTTTATGTGTCTGTGAACACGATAACTGATTGAATGTATCGACACGAAATGTTATATGTGTATCCAGAACCCTTTTAAGGACGACACCTATTGATTTTCAGCCAAATCGGTCAAAGGAAGGGGGATTAGGAAAGAGGCTTAACACAAAAATTCTAATAAATACCATTGTAATGAATGTATTTGTAAGGAGGAAGGGGAGCGCGGAAAATTGATAAACAAAACACAAAAGGTTGATCGCTCCTGAAACATAGGCGGGTTCTAGTTGGACCACCTTTATCCTGATCGGATAAAAGAAAATAAATAAAAACAAAACAAATAAAAAATTAAATAAATGAAAGAAGGAAAGAAACTTAGATCAGCTACGTTTACAAATAACAAAACTATATTTAATGTAAAATGTATATAGAAAAAAACATACAAAGATAAATATAAGTTTGAAAAGAACATAAAGAAACTGAAACTCTTATGAGTTGAAAATAAATGCTTATTCTATGAAAATTATATATCAATAAACTAAATGAAACAAAAGATAAACTATATGTTAAATAAAAAATAAATGTCTCACAATTTTGGGGCCGGAAGGCGGCGGTGAGGGCGGGAGCGGAGCGGGCGGCGGTGATGGATGGCCCGAGCGGGATGAGTTGAGGTGAGCCAGGGTAGCTGGATCGTCCAGAGATCGGCCAGAGCGGGCAGGGATGGTGAGAGATAGGACTGCCGTGAGGTTGGTTGGGCTCCAGCTGGACAACAACAAAGATGCCCCTAGCAGGTCGGGCTGAGATGAGCTTGATGATGGAACGGCCAAAAGTTCGCCCGAACGGAGCGGGCGGGGATGTGTTGAGCGGAGAGGGCGGCGGTGATGGATGGCCCGAGCGGGATGAGTTGAGGTGAGCCAGGGGAGCTGGATCGTCCAGAGATCGGCCATAGCGGGCAGGGATGGTGAGAGATAGGACTGCCGTGAGGTTGGTTGGGCTCCAGCTGGACAACAACAAAGATGCCAGGAGCAGGTCGGGCTGAGATGAGCTTGATGATGGAACAGCCAAAAGTTCGCCCGAAGTTCCTGATGCTTTGGATCCAGTTGGACAACAACTGACGGACAACTCCGCGATATAATCCCATTGCCCGCCGTAATCCTCTACCGCTCCTGGTTTGTTATTATTGTTTTCGAAGAACTAGTCCCCCCCCCCCTCCCCCCCCCCCACACACACACACCCCAATAGAAAATTTACATAGGATAATAATATAATGTACATATCTATATAATAATAAAATTTGAAGAACTTAACAGTATTGAAATTTCATATTTAGTGTCAAAACACCATTAGGACAATACCTGTTAATTTTCACGCGAAATCGACAAAAGGGCAGGAGAGGGGGCTCAACTCAAAAACCCTGCCAATGTAATGAATTTATCGATACATAAATTAGTATGAGGATTTAAAAGTCCCTATATAAGTCAATTATTGATTATAAGCCCAAACGGTTGAATGATTTAGGATGGGGAGCGAAAACGTAATTGATTAATTCGTGCTGGGGAAGTACATTGCCGGTGATTCCCCCGACGATTTTATAAAATTTATGCATCAATTCGGTAAGTCCCAAAGAACAAAATATGACCTTTGTCATTATTTAAAAAAAAATACATGTTCGGCGATTTTTTATCATGAATTTTAAAAGAGGACTACAACAGAAACCCCATGATCCGTTTTCATTTCTCTCCAGTAATAGCCGAGTTATCCGCCCTAAACTTGTATTGTCGTTTTATTTGGTCTATCGTATGTAATTATTATTTTTAATTATTCTATCTCAATTTTCTTGCCCTTCTAAGGACGACACCTATCGATTTTCAGTCAAATCGACCAAAGGGAAAGAGGGGATAAGGGGGAGCCTTAACACAAAAATTACAATAATTGCCATTATAATGAATGTATCGACAGAAAATTTAATATAGGTATTCAGAAGCCACTATGTAAGTCAAATATTGAGTTTTAGCTCAAACGGTCGATTGGCTTTGGAGGGAGAGCGAAAACGTTATTGATTAATTCGTGCTGGGGAAGTACATAGCCGATGATTCACCGACAACCTCTTTTTTTTAGGAATTCCGCAGATGCTATGAAAGTTGTTACGAAATTCAAAGGAATCGAGACGAAACCAAAACTTTATGGAATACTCATGACCAGATATCCAAACATCAAAGAACAGTTTATGGGGGAAATAACTATGTTATCTAACATAATTTCGGTAAGTTTCTTTTATACAAATAATCAACCTTATTGGTTTTTCCACCGCAACGAACATATAATAATGTACAACATTTTATTTTCAGGTTTCGTTTTTTACAACTGTCGAATTCAAATTCCAAGGCTCACATTCGGGGAAAATTCATTTTATTCAACAAGTTGTGTATGAAATGGAAGAGAGAATGAAATATCTCCTCGATGTAATGTATGTAAACGATTTAGAAATCGAAACAGCACCTCACATTCACGTAAGTTCCTAGAAAACCCTTTGATTTATTTTTAGATATTTGAAAATTTGTTTAAAGATTTTTTGATTCATTTTCTTTGTTTTTCATTGATTTTCAGGCAATGGGAATGTATGCCCTTTTTTTCAAGTTTTTTCGTATGTGTCAGTTGACTATTTTTCTTGATTGGTACACTTTAGAGAAAAGAAATTCTATTAAACCTTACGGTGGCAGAATGTTAACTATGAAACAAACCAATAGTCGTAAGTATTTTTTTTCTTTTTTAAATTAAAAAAAGCTGGCTCTAAAAAAAAAAAAAAATCGACTTTAATCTTTTCAATACTTTCCAAATTACTCTCTTTTTTTTCCCTTCATCTCGACTATTTTCTCTTGAATCTAGCGGATCTCTCTCCAACTTCTATATTGTCTTTCCCAAGGTCATTAATCTGTCCACCTAGGATTTCCCTTGTTTCATGATTTTATTCCCCCATTTGCCTTTCCAGATTTCTTTCTTTTTGTCAGTACTTTTTCCCCTGTCTCTAAGTTCTGTCCACTGAACCTTTTCCACTCTTCCCTTGTTGCCTCTCTAATCCCCTTTATTTCTCCTATTAATCAATTAAATAATATAATCATCAATTCTATTAATCTTTCCATCCCAATTCCTGAACCTAAACTTGTCTCTAATATTTCCTCTGTTCTGGTTAGACTAGCTGCCCATGATCTGGTCCCGGAAGAACACTTTCGGCTCTTGACCTCACTAAAGGAGATGCTTTTCCTAATAAAATCCAACTATAATTTTATTCTCACAGTTCAAAAAGTATAAAATAACCACAATAAAAAAAAAATCGTGTTTCATATCCAAAAAACATTATTTGATACAAAGCTTTGATTTTTCTTTTTTGGGCAGAGTTCCTCCACACCTTAAAAGTCAGTCCAATGTACGTTATTGTTTTATTTATTAATTTATAATTTTTTATTTATTTAGACTTTTTTATATATTCATTTATAATTGATTAATCTATATATACAGGATGTTCATTTTATCTTGACCCAGATAAATAACTCGAAAAATAATGATTTTCTCAAAAAAAGCTTATTTGCTGTAATCTAATTTTAAACAAATACAATTTTTTAACGTTTTTTATGAATTTAAAAAAAAAAATTTTTTGACTGACAACCTATTTTTTTTTTTTTTTGCATATTTAGTTTCCTGAGGAAAAATTAAGAAGAGGTTAAATGAGACATTTTTTTGTTAGACCAATACTTGAAGAACCTTGAGAAATTTTCCGGAACAACTTCGATAAATGTATTGAACATTTACAAAAATAAAATTCATTTATTAGGTTTAATACTGGTCTAACAAAAAAATGTCTCATTTAAACTCTCCTTAATTTTTCCCGAGAATTTATTTCTAGCTCTGATGATGGGACGTAAGAACGTCCCGAAACATCGTTGGGATAAAGACACTTCCGAAGAGTTTTTTTGAAAAATAGTTATCTTAATTTTCATTAAATTGAAAAATGTCTACTTATTATAAACTTATCTTGTATTGATTTGTTTATACACTCATATATTTTTAAGTATTTATTTGTTCAGTATTTATTAATTTCATTTTACTTTTTTTTAAATAGTATTGTTATTACTACCAATCATAGATGTGTTAGACTCAAGTAGTTATAAATCTATCCCTTAATGTATAAATTCTTTTGACGTATTCGATTAGCATGTATTGTTCTAACGGAAATAAATGTATTATTATTATAATCAATACCAATGGGAACACCCTGAGCTACTCCCTCTAATGTCTGTTCTCTTCAATTTCCCATAATTCCTGTCCCGCCACGGTTTATTGACTCTCTCCTTCCTCCTCTACTTTCTGAACTTGCTCACTCTACAGGGATCAAAATCTCCTTCTGTTTTTTAGGAAATTTCGGCATTTTACGTATATAAACACAATATTATATAAAAAAAATCAATAAATAAAAATAAAAAAAATATTCTATTAATATGCACACGTTGTATATAAAAATAATATTAATTATTGTGTTTTACATTTTTCTCCATGTCACCTTAATTTTTCCTGTTGTCTTGGTCGTCGAGCGATTTTACTTGAAAAACTTTGTTACTTTATTAATTAAACTTGCCAGTTTGCCAGCTGAGTTAATCTTTTAAGAAGATTGAATCAACAAATTACTTAGTTAATAAACGATTAGTTAGTATCCATTTGATTCTATCCAAAGGTCGGATGAGTTCGCCAAGATTATCAACAGTTATGAAAAACTAAAATGACATGAGGTTGCGAAACACTAAAAAGAAACTTTATGGTTATTTTAATAAATATATTTGAGAAAAACATTATTATACATTATGTATCTATGGTTATTTATCAGAATCCTTTTCCTATGCTTTTATCCTAGAATACATTTGTATATAACTATTATTATCTACGGCTACCTTACTGCGTGGCGTTATCTGCCACCATTCTTCCTGGCTTCGGATTTCTTCAATATTCTGCTGACTCTACGTTACACTTGATACGCGTTTTCACTTCTTTCACTAGATTTGGATCGGTTCATATAATAAAAGTTGTACTGACACAAAGTTCTCTAAAACTCAGATCTCCACTAGTATAGTTTGGCCCTCCTCCAACACATCCATCCTCCTCGAAGGTGACTGGCTAAGTAAGTCTAGATGGGGGCGTCTCCCGCTCTTACGGTATTCTCCCGCCATTCAAAGCCCGGGAAACTTTCTTGCACACCGATTGGCTACCCATGTCAGGCGATCCACAGCCTTCCTTATATGGTATTGCAGCTGACGTCCTCGTGCTTCTCCTTTTTGTCGCCAAGACCCTGGCCTCCCACTTTCACACATCCATCTGCATTATAGTATTTACTTAAATATTATAAAAATTAAAGTCCACAAATTTTGGACATCACACGTGATATAACAATCATGTATAGATCCAGTCAAACGAATAGCTGAAGTATTTATAACTCTAAGTTACCGGATCTTGACTTAGTTTATTAGGTTTCTCATCGTATCATACATTAATTATTTTCATATTTTTCAGGGTTTGCGGAACCTGAACTTTTTGAACATTCATTGGATCGATCGGATGTTGAAGTGAGCCATTTTGATAAAACTTTTGAAGAGGAAATGAAAACCCTCGTGAAAAAGAAACGTGGAAGAAAAATTCAAGAGAGAAGTGGAACGACGAGCTCTGAGACAAGCATTACCTCTTCTACGAGGCGAAGCAGCCGTGGACAGTCCATCCAGACCCCGAAGTCCGGGGAATTTTACGACGAGGACTCAGATAAGAAAGACAGGAAATCTACTGGAGTTTCCGCCAAAGACTTCCCATATCAAATTAACTTATTAGGTAGTTTTTCGCGAGTAGCCTCTGAAGTTGCTGGCACTTCAGGTCCTAGTTATGTTAGTTCCGCCAAAAGTCAACCAGGTGAAGAGAAAATCAAATTTGGAAATCTGAGTATCAATGTGAAAGATATGAAATATGACGATCAACAACTATTATTAAAGTTAAGATCAGAAATGATGTCTTTACTAATGGAAGAAGATGAGGTACTGACTGAGATTCAGGATAAATTGTATTATTCAAATTATGATGAAGTTAAGGTTTACTCTGATGAAGGTAGTGTATTAGGGGACGAGCTTATTATAGAAAAAAAGGAAAGTGCATCTTCAGTTTTGCAAAAGTATAAACCTTATTTTTTGGATGATGAAGACTTTTTTTTGAGATTCGGCACATATGGAGAAGGTACATGTAATCAGGAAGACTTCCTTCGGCATTTCGAAGAAGGTTTTATTTTTGAATTTCCTTCCGAATCCGAGAGTAATGGCACCTCCGATGTGATCACAGAAAAAAATGTAGAAGAAACAAAAAAGAAAGACGAACTTACAGAAGTAGAAAGTACAAAAAAGGGGACCGGAAAAAACTCAACGTATAGTAACGAAATGTCACCACAAGTAGTGCGGTCCAAAGGCGATTCCAGCAAATCATCAGGAGGACAAAAGTCTAACATAGAAAATAAATTCTCAGACATTCCTTCAGACAGGAAAGAGAAGGATTCGAAAGGGCATATAGAAGAGATCTCAATGATACTGCCTTCATACTGGCCTGCCACAAGGTACGTTCCAGGCGGGCCCCAAGGAAACCACCAGTTCCTAATTAATCTTATTGAAGAAGCTGTAGAAGCATTGTTTCTGGGGAGTTACTCACCATCTACAACGCCAGTAGAAACAATCCGTAAAATTTTAGCGAAAATAATGCTACACACAAAGGAAAAACGAAGTGAAAAACGAACAATTCAGAGTACTAAATCTATGAAGGAATTCAAAATTTCTCCACGTTCTGAAGCAAAGCAAAATGTGGAGTTGGCTAAGCTATTGAAGAATGCAGATTCTCTATGGAGCTATATGACAATGAGAAGAAAACTAATGCACAATAGATTAAAAAATCGTATCAAAATACAAGATTCAAAAAGATCTAGGAAAGGGAGAAAGTTCACTGAAGATGAAGAGAATAGATTAGCTGAAAAAAAGACTTCTCAAGAAAGCTTAAGTAAAAATAATATTGAGGTGTCCGAAAATAATACCGAGATAATGAGCGAAAATTACGTCTCAGAAGTGAAGAGTGAGTCAGGCTATTCGGAACATCTTCAGTCCAATATCGAAATTATGGAGGCACAAGAACCAAAAAACGAAAATATTGGAAAGTTGTCTTCAGAAGCCGACTTTTTCTGTGATTATCCTACATTTGACTACAACTTATTTGTTGATACGTCTAGAAGCACCTATGAAAAAATGAATCGAGCTTATGACTTATTAAGAAAACACGCAGAAACCAGATTACTCTCTTTAGTTTCTGGGAAAAAAGAGATAGACACGGATATAAATACGCGTAATTTTTTGACTCGGAGTGAATGTAAAGCAATGACTGAAGTTTCATCATTCATTATGTCCTATTATTCAGGGGACAGTCTCATGTCTAGTTCAGAGGAAATATCCATCTCTAGCAGCACAGCGGAGAGCGAATATAACAAAAGCGAACCTTCTGAGAAATCTACAGCGGAATTGTTAAATAGAGGCACAATCATGCCAAAAGATACATTGTCATTCATCTCTTATGGGTCTATTGCCGGCTCAAGTAAGACTTGTTTAGTTGTACGCAATCCTTCTACCGTTGATGAATATATGCAGATTCCACAGAAAGTACCTTCGGCGACTAGTGCTACCGCATTTGGCCCTGTCTACCTTACCAAAAACCGTCTCAACTTTTTAAAGAAACAACGAGCTTTACAAGTTTATCCTTACAGAATGTTAGAGTACCAGAATTCATCTGAGGAGAGTGATGATTTCTTCCTTAAGAAGATCGACGACGGTTTGGAAGAGAGTGTTATTGAAGAAACTGATAAGGATCAGGAAAGTTCCGAAACGACAGAGACTGTGAGTCAAAAGAAAGATAAGGAAGAAGAAAAGGAAGAGAGTGAGTCAAAGATGATATCAAAAGTAGAAGCTACTGACAAAAGTGAGAAACATAAAGATTCTGGTAACTACTTCTATCAACAAATGTTAGAGGAAGGATTGGATAATATTCAACAAACTTTATCTTGGTTGTTTTTTTACTCCCCGGAACCAAAATTCGAACTGTTCTTACTTAATTTTTTACGCTCGAAACAAGAAACATATGAGTTGTTTGGAGAACACAAGGAAGGAGGAATATACGCAGAAATACGAGAAGATGAAGGAGGCCAAAAGTATGAAGAATTGGGAGAATTTGAAGCATTCGCTGAAAAACCAAAGGATATTCAAAATGGTTTAAAAAAATTGAAGGAGTATATAGAATTGTACACAAATGAAGTATTTGAGGAAGACATGGAAGTGAGAGATCTTCGAGATCATTATGAGCTTCGGAAATTGGAAAAAATGGATATGAGTAGAGTAAAAAGTAATGAAAGGGGAGAGTGGAAAGGAGGTGCTGATGAAGGAGAGGTGAGGCAAAAAGAAGAAAAATGTAATGAGAATTTTGCAAAGAAGGAAGGTGACAAGGAATACGAGAAAGGACTGCAGCACGACAACACTACCAAATATCATTACATGGATATAGTTCCTCACCAAAAAATAGAAGAATCTCAACAAAAACATATTAAAAAAGTGATTTTTCCCGTAAAGAATATTTTCAAAAAAGAATTTATAGACGATACAGACATTACCATGCCTGATATTGACATTCCTGAAAAATTTATTCCTAGGGAATTTTATGATTTTGAGGCAGAAGAATCGAGAGACTTAAACCATGCTGGATCAGAAGTTTTATCTTTTGAGAGCGTTTCAGTACTTTCTTTAGAAGATGAAACGGATTCTGATGAATTAATCTCAGTAGGGGGTGATACTGTGAAAGATTTAGTTGTGATCGAGGAAATGGGAGAAACTGAGTACAATCTACTTAATACAGGAAAATGGAAAATATTGGAAGAAAAGATAAGTACTGAGATGAAATATGTTGAACATATTTTGAAGAAACCAGATATACAGGAAATTGAAGAAATTGCCGGAACTATGGCTCATGTTTTGGGAAAAGAATTAGATAACATTAGAACTACTAAAGTATTTTTTTCTTCTACATCTAAGACGGGAATGCTCATGAAAGATCAGGGTTCAAAAAACAAAACACATAATATAAAACCAATCCAAGAAATCCCCAACATTTTGAAAATAAATAAAGATTCCGTTAATAAAACGGAAACTAATTCAAAAGTTCAATCTACAGAAAAAAATCAAAAATCAACAACTGTAAAAGAAGAAAAGTTGAAATCTACGGAAGTAGGAAATTCTGAAAAATCAGATCCTACAGCGAAACTTCAAGCTGAGGATAGCGAGACTATCCAAAATCCAACCGAAATAAAAGATTCTGATGAAAAGGAATTTGAAAGTGTTTCAGATGACGGAATTTCTGATTATGAAATTTTAAAGAAAAAAATGGAAAAAATTAATTCTGCGAAAGACGAACTTGCAATGAAGAGAGATCAAGCCGAGATGAAGGAATATCAGCCTTTAGTAGACGAATTTAAAAATTATTTTAAAATCAGGTTAAAATGTAAGTCGGTTGCAAGAGCTATCAACATGCTTGACGCACCCCAGCAGGCAAGAGAAAATATATTATTAAAAAGACTAAATAGGCCTGCAGTTTGTCATAAATCACAGCCAGTTGAGGAAGAATCGCTTAGTTCTACAATATCAGATCTAGAACTGAGTGTTTGCCGATCACATGACGAACTTGCGACTAATGAACTTGTTGCTGAACAGAAAAAGTATGACGCAAGTTCAGGAGAAGGTTAGTTATAGTAACTTCACATTTTATTTGGATTTAAAGGTAACTAGACAAAATAAATCACGGTCAATGTACTTCCCCAGATCGCATTAACCAACTCACTTTTCGCTCCCCCTCCAAAACCAGTCGACCATTTGCGCTAATATTAATAGTTGACTTACATAGGAGCTCCTAAATCCTCATACTAAATTTTGTGTCGATAAACTCATTATATCGGCAGTATAGACCGGTAATGGTACCCAAAAGGAGTTTACAACTAACTGGCTATAAAACCTCTGGTGGTTCTGGAGGACCCCTCCAAAATGTTGGAGAATAGAAGAAGGGGTAGATGATAAGACTGATTGAAGTTGAAAATTATATAAAATATTTAATGTACAAAAGAAAACCTGGTAAAAGGCAGTTGGCCAACTGAAAGATAACAAAACATAAAATTAAAGTAAAGATATATACAGTAGGTAAAATAATAAAGTTCTTATCGGATACGATTCTGAGATGGGGGGGGGGGGGGGGGGGGGGGGCGGGCTAGATGGTCAGATGATAGATGATGGGACGATGTGGTGATGGGATGATGTGGTGATGGGACGATGTGGTGATGGGACGATGTGGTGGGTAGATAAAAGTACGTGCCGTCTGGATGCAGTGGCCCTGGGCCGTGGACTTGGCAGTCAGATATTATTTCTTTCATATTTGGAATCTAAGGTCGGAAAACATGAAATTCCGTTGAAAACTCCCTATCGAATTTTCGACCGCTTACATAACTTCTATACTTTATATAATAGCTAGGCAAGAAAAAATATGTATATATAATATAGTTTATTTATTCTATTTCAGGGTCAAGCCTCCTTGGAGAGTACGAGGATTATTATGATAAATTTGGATTAAACAATACTTCATGGAAATATTTTATTGGAAGAGATTTATTAATTGAACGAAGTCTTATCCTTGAAATTAATTTTTATAAACATGCATTAGATATTATTAATGAAGCTTTAAATATGATTCAATTAGGTTTTGTGATTCCTAATACAATCAGAAGGCTTTTGTTGAAGAGACGAAAATTCCTCCAAATGATCAAGCAAATGAAACTGTTGACAAATAGATATAACACATTTATGACGGATTCTCCAGTAGAAGAGGCAATGAGTTTTTTTTTTTTTTTGTTATTTTCTTATACTTTTAGTAGGTATTGTAATGGTGCGAAAGTCCGAGATCGAGTTTTCAGATGAATTTCAGGTTTTGAGGTCCCCTGAATATGTTTGGACTATTTTCGCTCTGGTGGTCATGAGCCCGACTCTACTCTTGAAGGTTTTTTTCACCTAGGGCAGGGGTCTTTAACAAGTACCTGACATCGTATAGGCTCGGGACCATTGCTTGTCGCCCTTCCCGAAGGATGGCGTGCTCAATGTTTTTTCACCTCCCAGATAAAAAAGCCTAAGTGCCTCAGCCGGGTTTCGAACACGTAATCTTGAACTCAGTAGGCAAGCACGCTACCTCTGAGCTACCGGCGCCCTCAAACGCCTTCTTGGTCAGCTTTGTTAGTTATTATGATTTATGCCTGGGCTTTAATTACGAGGTCATATCGCCTGCTACCAGAGCGCTTATTCGTCGCTCTGGTGGACATGAGCGGAGTGGGAATCCTAAATTTTGCTAACCTAAATTTTTATTCACCTAGGAATAAAACACAATATAGAAATTGTAACCATTATATTTAAAAAAATAAATGAGTATAAATAAGAATAATAAAAAAATAATAATATAAAATAGAAAATATAGTGTATGCTTGAAACACACGCCAGAAGTGAAACTTTTTTCGCGATTTTTATTTTTTTTTTTTGATCCATAAATATCATTTTTATGTTGTTTGGGATTTCTCAATTAACTCAACATTTTAGGTGCAAAAGTTTTATTTATTGGCATATTTTATTTTTATTCATTTGTTAAATCAACATTATTTTCGTTATTAGGAACATCAGAAATCACTACATTTCATTCCAAAGTAGAAACAATAGGCCTATGCTAAGAGAAATAAGAAATGTAGGTTTTGGAACGCGAGAGAATGGAGAATGAGAATTGAGAAAGAAAAAGAGACGCTGTTAATGACCCAGCAACGCTAAACAGGCGTACCCTCACCTTTCTGATTGGGTATTAATATGAAAATGTTGTTCCTCCGAACATGATGCAACACTTTTAATTTCTGAACTTAATTTTTGGGAGACTCCAGGTGACAGAATGGTGGGGAGCGAGCGAGACAGAGTAGGGCCCATGGTGGGGGGCGCTGGCTAAGCTCAGTACAGTTTAATTTAACATTCACTTTACCATATCATGCAAGGGTTTATTTTATGATTTGGTCTGTTTGAAATTTAATTTTTAA
The DNA here is from genome assembly GCA_963662175.1 of Aradus depressus. NCBI lineage: Eukaryota > Metazoa > Arthropoda > Insecta > Hemiptera > Aradidae > Aradus > Aradus depressus. Next base: position 42,955,814 of record OY759218.1, on the reverse strand, counting down.
CATGTAAACACTTACAACTCAAAAATTCAGCGGTTTACGCTCGTGTTTTTACGAACTTTCTTCTTATTTTTATTCGCGAAACACATACTGAATTAGGACAGCAGGATCTGAAGACTGAATTATTAAATTATTGTTGTCGAATTATTGATTTTTTTTTTAGATATTTGCTTTAAAGCCTTATCTTCGTAAACTTGAAGCAAACCTTAAGTTTTTTCTGAAGTTTTATACTTGGAGAGCGTCCGGTTATGCCTCCCATCTAGAAATTATAAATTTAAAAATGAAGAAGATTGAAACTTTACGAGGAGAAATGCGGGATTTAAAGGAACGTCTAACTGATGAAATATCAAAACTGAAACGAATCGATTGGTATCCCATCCCTGGTCTTGTGACTAAAGAACGTTTTCTAGGTATAAAGGTAGGTGGAAATACAAAAATTCATTTAAATTAGCACTTTTCGTCAATATTGTTGCATGTTATCTGTTTGCGACACTCTCCAAAATCTCCATTCCAAACAAGCACATCTATTTAATCTTACTTTTATTCCATCTAAAAGTAATTCCAATGTTTGCCTCTTTCACAACCTATGTATACTTACATAGAATGGGTACAACCTGATCACTGGATATCCCAGACATTATCAGGTTACGGAGATTTCAACTCCAAGCACTTCTTTTTTTAAGAGGAAGAACAACCCGAACTGTTCATGCGGCGGCTGCAGATGTATTCTCAGAATGCCCGCTGTACAATCAGGCTCGGGTGGAGTTAATTCGCGAGACAGGACCATATCTGTCGGAAGAAGAAAAAAACAGAGTAAGACTGTCGGGGACATCCACAGAGGGATGCAGATTGGTCGACCGGTAGCTGCCCCCAGCTCATCATAGCCTCATGTTGATTAGAATAAAGTATTTCTTAAACTTCTCTGGGATGTTCCACTTTTGGTTGTTTCTGGCATTTCTTCCAGAGGTGTCCTCCTATTCTTTGGACAATATTTCGGGACACTTACACGTCCCTTCTTCTGGTCACTATGAACCTATGTTCAAGGGACGTGTAAGTGTCCCGAAATATTGTCCAAAGAATAGGAGGACACCTCTGGAAGAAATGCCGGAAACAACCAACAGTAGAATAAAGTAATAAATATAAACATGCCCTATCCCTTGACTCCGAGCTCCCTCGACGCACAACAGGTTCATGTTGTACAAGATGCACAAAGAAAAAAAAATCAATACAAACAAGTTTATTTCGACTCTATGACGGAGCCATGGCCTGCAGACAAAGGATCTCCATATAATTCATTTTCGATTTGGGCCGCCTCACTAGTTGGATCACTATTCCTTCAACTCCTTCAGGCAACTCTTTCTCCACTTCCTGTAACCCAACCAGCAAACCATTCAGAATTGAGTTTTAAAAATCCTAATTTGCCAGGATTTCATGAAGTCTCGTAGATTAGGTCTCGCTTCCTTCGGTCTCTCAGGATGCAAGCATTCTGAGGCCAATAATTAACTTTCGTCATTGGGCTACAAGACTTACCCTCTGTCGTATTTAAATAAGAGTTATCTTCCCGTTTTTTTTCCTCTTCACGCTAAGCGATGGTCCCAAGCCTGTACGATGTCAGGTACTTGTTAAAGACCCCTACCCTAGGTGAATAAAAATTTAGGGTAGGCAAAATTTAGGACTCCCACTGTAGAGTCGGGCTCATGTCCACCAGAGTGACGAAAGAGCGCTCTGGTAGTAGGCGATATGACCACGTAGTTAAAGCCAGGGCATGAGTCATAATAACTAAGACACTACTTAGTCTCCTGAATCACCTCCCAACATAGTTCAGTATCGCTATTCCCCCTGGCATCATATACGTTTTGAAACATTTCACTATTTCACTACCACCTTCAGTTCTCACATCCTCTTCTTCGCCCATCTTTCCGTCTTCTTCTGTTTCTTCAACTGTGTCTTCTTGTGCTAAGGCTGCAGCCCTATCTTCCGCTGTGTATGGTGAGGGTGGAGTTGAGGGAACCTGAAGGAGAGATGATTGGCTTTCATCAGTGTTGGGCATAAACTTGGGCCTTCAAGACTTTCATCAGTTCTGAGGAAGTTCTTAACGATTCCCGTTTACCTGTCAAAACTATTATCATTCTCTAGCGATGGTGCTCGTTCTCTGGCTGTATTTGGAATTCTTTAACATTTTTTTTCAATTTTTGAGATGATTTAATGACTTTTATCCTTGCTGTTCGCTATTACGATTAATAGGCGAGTTAACTACCAAAATAAGCCCCAATTGTTCAGCACAGTCCTTACTGGCAATACTTTTTTTTTGTTTTAAATTTAACAAAAAATAAGTAGTAGGGTTGACATGAAAATTAATAATAAAATAATAATTAATACACAATATTTAAAACAACTTATAAGAAGGGAGAAGAATAAAAAAAGGAATATGTACAAAACAATAGTAAATATATACAAAAAAAAAAAAAGATAATATATAAATAAATAAGAAATATATGCAATGTAATTAATAATGAGGTAAATTGTTATAAAATAGATAATTTAAAAAAAAAACTATAAAAATACAAGAAACTCGACGAGGACCAGCAGGACTCCCCACACTGCCATCCACCACTCTCCAACTAGTGTAGAGAGAGGGAGGCCGCGAGAGACCAGTATAGTGCCTCCCACCAACCACTGTCCAGCAGTGACGGAAGACCAGGAGGTATCTCCAACCTCCATCCAGATTGTCTTATAACTGTTTTTGAATTTTTCAGAAACTATTCAGCGAATTAGAAAAAAGGAGAGACGGGGTTTTGGCTTATGTCAGATCGGTCATTAAAACTATTGTAACTCTTCTTAGAAAACTAGGACTTATAGTTCACCGAATCTATGACTCTGGAATCAGCTACTTTTATTACTATTATTACGATTATGAAAAGAAAATATTAAAATATCTTATCAGGTTCGTATTGAAATATTTATTAAATTATCTTTTTATTTTTCCAGCTATGCGAAGTATAGGGGAAGTTATGTAATCGGTCAGAAATTCGATGTTGAGTTTTCACCGGAATTTCATGTCTTCCAACCTCCTGATTCCAAAAATTAAAAAAAAAAAAAAGTTCTCGATACACATATAAAATTTCGTGTCGATACATTTATTCTATCATCAGACACACACAGACAGAATTTTTTTTTTTCGTTTTTGGAATCAGGAGGTCGGAAAACATAAAATCCATTGAAAACTCGGCATCAAATTTTTGGCCGATTACATAACTTCCCCTATATTTCGTATTGCTGGGGAAAGGAAAAAAAAAAGAAAGCTACCAATTAAGTCTTATTTGGACAATTTTTCGGTTGTTTGAATATTTCATCTGTATATTTGTAATCACCATAACTAAATTTACACAATTTTTCTGTACTGATGGCAAGTAGGCTAATTAGTTCTTCCTCGAATTTTTTTATTTATTTCAATATTCTTATGCAGTCTTGTTCTGTTTGTAATTTTTATTGTTGATTTTTGCAGAAGTGTAGTTTACAGTATTGACAAGTTCAAACAGTTTCTACTGGGCGATTTGCCAGAAAAGATAGAATTGATTGTGAAAATGACACCTTCTGTAGTCTACGATTTCGACAAGCCGCGTTGTAAATACTTTTTCTATCAAAGTGTGGCCACAATGTTTGTGAGGTAAATAGTCTTATTGCTGTTCTGTCTCACTTTTCATAGCACAAGAATTCTAAATGTTACGTCTACATTGATTTTCAGAAGTTTAATCCCAGACTTAATTTGAATTTTTAAATTATTATAATATTATTATTATAAATTTAAAATTTAAGAGTAAGATGTAAACATTGATTAAAAAATAAGTTTTGTTATTACTTTTTATCCAAGAATACAAAGTCCTCCGAAAATATATCTATAATATTTATATTGACGTTATGAAAACCTGATATACCTTTTGTGACTATTTACATATAACAATTATATTTCATATAAAAATTATCAAATGTCAATATTAAAATTTGAACAATTAAACTATGCTTATACATAACAATATTATATAACTTCTAAGTTGAGGAACGCGGACATATTGTGGAAACTTGTAATCTATATTAATAAAGCTGAAACGGGGTTTGTTTGTTTGTATGTTTGTTCCAGCATCACGCCCAAACGGCTGGACGGATTTTTATGAAACTTCCGATGTAGCATCCTTTTGAGCCCGATTGAATAATAGGCTATGTGGCGTCCCAAAATTTTGAACGGGAGGAGGGGTTGTAAGGGGGGCCTAAGTATAAATATAGTCCTAGCTCATTAACGGTTGGTCATATTGTCACGAAATTTCACATGTAGTATTCCTGAAGGCCAAATAGAAAAATAAAGCGTGTGGTGTCCCATAGTTTTAAACAGGAGGGGGGTTATAGGGGGACCTAAGTATATAAATAGTGCTAACTCATTAACGGTTGGTCGGATTATCATGAAATTTCACATGTAGTATTTTTCAAAGCCAAATAAAAATAAAAGGTATGTGGCGTCCCAAAGTTTTGAACGGGAGGAGGGTAGGCCTACGTATAAATATAAAGCTAGCTCATTAACGGTTGGTCGTATTGTCACGAGATTTCACTGGTAGTATTCCTGAAGGCCAAATAGAAAAGAAAAGTGTGCGACGTCACAAAATTGTGAACGGGAGGGGGGTTGTGAATTTTTGAACTGAGCCCCCTCCCCGGAACTCCCCCCTCCCCTCAGCCGAGATCGCTGAAATTTGACTGGTTATGTCCTAAGTGGATTTTAGTTTTAAATACGAAATTTGATGTCGATACATTCATTACATCGGCAGTTATTGGGATTTTTGAATTGAGCCCCCACCCCGGAACTCCCCCCTCCCCTCGGCCGATATCGCTGAAATTTGACTGGTTAAGTCCTCCGCAGATGATAATTTTAAATACGAAATTTGAAGTTGATACATTCATTACATCGGCAGTTATTGAGATTTTTAAATTAAGTTTCGCTTATCTACCCATTCTCTTCCACCGGCTTCTATACTTCTATACTGAAACGGCGTTTGTTTGTATGTTTATACCAGCATCACGCCCAAACGGCTGAACGGATATTCATAAAACTTCACATGTAGCATCCTTTCAAGACCGATTGAATAATAGGCTATGTGGCGCCCCAAAATTTCGAACGGGAGGGGGGGTTGTAAGGGGGGGCTAAGCATAAAAATAGTGCTAACTCAATGATTAATGGTCGGATTGTCATGAAATTTCATATGTAGTATTCTTGAAGGCCAAATAGAAAAGAAAAGTGTGCGACGTCACAAAATTGCGAACGGAAGGGAGGTTGTGGATTTTTGAACTGAGCCCCCTCCCCGGAACTCCCCCCTCCCCTCAGCCGAGATCGCTGAAATTTGACTGGTTAAGTCCTCCGCGGATGATAATTTTAAATACGAAATTTGAAGTTGATACATTCATTACATCGGCAGTTATTGAGATTTTTAAATTAAGTTTCGCTTATCTACCCATTCTCTTCCACCGGCTTCTATACTTCTATACTGGAACGGGGTTTGTTTGTATGTCTATACCAGCATCACGCCCAAACGGCTGGACGGATATTCATAAAACTTCACATGTAGCATCCTTTCAAGACCGATTGAATAATAGGCTATGTGGCGCCCCAAAATTTCGAACGGGAGGGGGGGTTGTAAGGGGGGGCTAAGCATAAAAATAGTGCTAACTCATTGATTAATGGTTGGATTGTCATGAAATTTCATATGTAGTATTCTTGAAGGCCAAATAGAAAAAAAAAGTGTACAACGTCACAAAATTGCGAACGGGAGGGAGGTTGTGGATTTTTGAACTGAGCCCCCTCCCCGGAACTCCCCCCTCCTCTCAGCCGAGGTCGCTGAAATTTGACTGGTTATGTCCTAAGTGGATTTTAGTTTTAAATACGAAATTTGATGTCGATACATTCATTACATCGGCAGTTATTGGGATTTTTGAATTGAGCCCCCACCCCGGAACTCCCCCCGCCCCTCGGCCGATATCGCTGAAATTTGACTGGTTTTGTCCACCGTGAATGTTAATTTTAAATACGAAATTTGAAGTTGATACATTCATTGCATCGGCAGTTATTGGGATTTTTAAATTCAGTTTCGCTTATCTACCCATGCTCTTCCACCGCCTTCTATACTTCTATACTGAAACGGGGTTTGTTTGTATGTTTATACCAGCATCACGCCCAAACGGCTGGACGGATATTCATAAAACTTCACATGTAGCATCCTTTCAAGACCGATTGAATAATAGGCTATGTGGCGCCCCAAAATTTCGAACGGGAGGGGGGGTTGTAAGGGGGGGCTAAGCATAAAAATAGTGCTAACTCATTGATTAATGGCTGGATTGTCATGAAATTTCATATGTAGTATTCTTGAAGGCCAAATAGAAAAAAAAAGTGTGCGACGTCACAAAATTGCGAACGGAAGGGAGGTTGTGGATTTTTGAACTGAGCCCCCTCCCCGGAACTCCCCCCTCCTCTCAGCCGAGGTCGCTGAAATTTGACTGGTTATGTCCTAAGTGGATTTTAATTTTAAATACGAAATTTGATGTCGATACATTCATTACATCGGCAGTTATTGGGATTTTTGAATTGAGCCCCCACCCCGGAACTCCCCCCGCCCCTCGGCCGATATCGCTGAAATTTGACTGGTTATGTCCTAAGTGGATTTTAGTTTTAAATACGAAATTTGATGTCGATACATTCATTACATCGGCAGTTATTGGGATTTTTGAATTGAGCCCCCACCCCGGAACTCCCCCCGCCCCTCGGCCGATATCGCTGAAATTTGACTGGTTTTGTCCACCGTGAATGTTAATTTTAAATACGAAATTTGAAGTTGATACATTCATTGCATCGGCAGTTATTGGGATTTTTAAATTCAGTTTCGCTTATCTACCCATGCTCTTCCACCGCCTTCTATACTTCTATACTGAAACGGGGTTTGTTTGTATGTTTATACCAGCATCACGCCCAAACGGCTGGACGGATATTCATAAAACTTCACATGTAGCATCCTTTCAAGACCGATTGAATAATAGGCTATGTGGCGCCCCAAAATTTCGAACGGGAGGGGGGGTTGTAAGGGGGGGCTAAGCATAAAAATAGTGCTAACTCATTGATTAATGGCTGGATTGTCATGAAATTTCATATGTAGTATTCTTGAAGGCCAAATAGAAAAAAAAAGTGTGCGACGTCACAAAATTGCGAACGGGAGGGAGGTTGTGGATTTTTGAACTGAGCCCCCTCCCCGGAACTCCCCCCTCCTCTCAGCCGAGGTCGCTGAAATTTGACTGGTTATGTCCTAAGTGGATTTTAGTTTTAAATACGAAATTTGATGTCGATACATTCATTACATCGGCAGTTATTGGGATTTTTGAATTGAGCCCCCACCCCGGAACTCCCCCCGCCCCTCGGCCGATATCGCTGAAATTTGACTGGTTTTGTCCACCGTGAATGTTAATTTTAAATACGAAATTTGAAGTTGATACATTCATTGCATCGGCAGTTATTGGGATTTTTAAATTCAGTTTCGCTTATCTACCCATGCTCTTCCACCGCCTTCTATACTTCTATACTGAAACGGGGTTTGTTTGTATGTTTATACCAGCATCACGCCCAAACGGCTGGACGGATATTCATAAAACTTCACATGTAGCATCCTTTCAAGACCGATTGAATAATAGGCTATGTGGCGCCCCAAAATTTCGAACGGGAGGGGGGGTTGTAAGGGGGGGCTAAGCATAAAAATAGTGCTAACTCATTGATTAATGGCTGGATTGTCATGAAATTTCATATGTAGTATTCTTGAAGGCCAAATAGAAAAAAAAAGTGTGCGACGTCACAAAATTGCGAACAGAAGGGAGGTTGTGGATTTTTGAACTGAGCCCCCTCCCCGGAACTCCCCCCTCCTCTCAGCCGAGGTCGCTGAAATTTGACTGGTTATGTCCTAAGTGGATTTTAATTTTAAATACGAAATTTGATGTCGATACATTCATTACATCGGCAGTTATTGGGATTTTTGAATTGAGCCCCCACCCCGGAACTCCCCCCGCCCCTCGGCCGATATCGCTGAAATTTGACTGGTTATGTCCTAAGTGGATTTTAGTTTTAAATACGAAATTTGATGTCGATACATTCATTACATCGGCAGTTATTGGGATTTTTGAATTGAGCCCCCACCCCGGAACTCCCCCCGTCCCTCGGCCGATATCGCTGAAATTTGACTGGTTTTGTCCACCGTGAATGTTAATTTTAAATACGAAATTTGAAGTTGATACATTCATTGCATCGGCAGTTATTGGGATTTTTAAATTCAGTTTCGCTTATCTACCCATGCTCTTCCACCGGCTTCTATACTTCTATACTGAAACGGGGTTTGTTTGTATGTTTATACCAGCATCACGCCCAAACGGCTGGACGGATATTCATAAAACTTCACATGTAGCATCCTTTCAAGACCGATTGAATAATAGGCTATGTGGCGCCCCAAAATTTCGAACGGGAGGGGGGGTTGTAAGGGGGGGCTAAGCATAAAAATAGTGCTAACTCATTGATTAATGGCTGGATTGTCATGAAATTTCATATGTAGTATTCTTGAAGGCCAAATAGAAAAAAAAAGTGTGCGGCGTCACAAAATTGCGAACGGGAGGGAGGTTGTGGATTTTTGAACTGAGCCCCCTCCCCGGAACTCCCCCCTCCTCTCAGCCGAGGTCGCTGAAATTTGACTGGTTATGTCCTAAGTGGATTTTAATTTTAAATACGAAATTTGATGTCGATACATTCATTACATCGGCAGTTATTGGGATTTTTGAATTGAGCCCCCACCCCGGAACTCCCCCCGCCCCTCGGCCGATATCGCTGAAATTTGACTGGTTATGTCCTAAGTGGATTTTAATTTTAAATACGAAATTTGATGGCGATACATTCATTACATCGGCAGTTATTGGGATTTTTGAATTGAGCCCCCACCCCGGAACTCCCCCCGCCCCTCGGCCGATATCGCTGAAATTTGACTGGTTATGTCCTAAGTGGATTTTAATTTTAAATACGAAATTTGATGGCGATACATTCATTACATCGGCAGTTATTGGGATTTTTGAATTGAGCCCCTACCCCGGAACTCCCCCCTCCCCTCGGCCGATATCGCTGAAATTCGACTGGTTATGTCCTCCGTGAATGTTAATTTTAAATACGAAATTCGGTGTTGCAAGGCGCATACTATCTAAGGTGACCGGCGTTCTTAAGTAGGAACTAGCTGTGGTTCCAAGTGGTCCTAAGAACTTACTAGCTGGGCTGCCCGCCGTTGCAAGGCATATACTACGAGTAGCTGTGTGGCCCAGCGTTCCTGAACACGAACTAGCTGTGGTGCGAAGCATTCCTAAGAACGTAATAGCTGTTGTGCCCAGCGGTTTTAAGCCCACAATAACTGTGGTGCCCAGCTGTTCCGAGCACTTACTAGCTGGGATGGTAGGCCGTTGCAAGACCGATACTAGCTGTGGCCACGAGCGTTCTTAAGTACGTATTGGCTAGGATGTCCAGCGATGCTAAGTATTTACTAGCTGTGGATTCCGCCGTTGAAAGGCACATACTAGCTGTGGTGTCTTCCGTTGAAGGACTATAAGCCTTGTTCCATTTGAATAATTAAAAATTATGACATCATAAATGTACTTTCGAAGAATTGAATAGAATTCCAATGAGAGATTAGGAGAAAAATCAAAGTTCCCCGGGCAACGCCGGGTATTACTGCTAGTAAATAAATAAGTTTGTTTTATTTATTTATAATATTATATGTTACAAAGAACTAGAGTATTAACAAATTGTTGTTCCTATAATTTTGATGATGTCTGAATAATAGCGAAACTTCAAAAAGAATATTGTAAACAAATTTTGGAGAGAGCAAAGATCAATTTGTTCGTTTTAAACCACCTTCATAAACTGAGCATTATACTGGTCTCAAATCAAGGAAATTTTTCCCCAACTCCAAATAATATGTACCTACCTACCTTATTAAATTTTTTTTTGTCTAAACGAACCGTATATATATTTATTCTTTATTTTCTATTTTTTATTTTATTTTCCCATATTTTCAAAATTATCCTATCATAATAAATATTATACCCATATTGTTCATTTTACATATTTATATATTTTTATCATTTATTTATTTTATTATTATTATTCTTCTTTCTCTTCACACTTTTTCTGTAAAGCGCCTACTTTCTAAAATTAATTTGATTTCAAACCTTGTCTAGGCATCCCTTCCTTCTATTTTATAGTTAATCATCATTGTATTATGTTTTATCGATTTTTATTAATTTGTTTTATTTTCTTCATATTTATATAGATTATATTAATTCGTCTATATTTATATTGATACTTTAATTTCTTCATAATTAAGCTGTTCATTTCAATTTTTTATGTATTTAATTTATAATTCAGGGGCTGATATCAAAAACCACCTTAGTCCAAAAAATGAAATTTTCAGGAATTGAAAAAAACTGTGTCGCTTCTAAGTACAATGAGATACATTCATAAAATTTAACCTGTGTATAGTTCAACATATTGCTTGTACTAGGCTGTTATTGTTTTAATAAAATATTGCTGCTTCTAAGCTATGTACTTGCTGAAAGTTGGAAGTTGCTGGACATGGGTTGTTTTTGCCGGAAATCCAATGTGACAAAGGTTGTTTTTGTAATAAGTATCACTACACTACCTCTACCCAATATTTTATTGTTTGCAACTTTTTTGTTTTTTATATTGTCTGCCTTCCTAGGCTTTTTTATTCTTTTTCTAGGCCACCTTTCTTCCATATTAATGATTGCAAGTAAAAACAACACTTAAATAATGATAAATGAAAAAAAAAAATTTTGAAAGGTTACAAAAAGCAGGTTACAAACAATGAAAACTTTCTGTCAAAAGCAACCCATGTCCAGGACTAAGGTTGTTTTTGCAGAACTACTGGTTTTTTTCAAGCTCTGTATCATAGGACTAGGGTTGATTTTGACGAAACAAATACCATGTGATTGTGAGTTCCATAATCTATAAACAGAATGCGCTCAAATCTCAATTTTGATAAATTTGGACTAAGGTGGTTTTTGATATCAGCCCCTCAATTGTCTAGTTTTTCTCCACTGTAGCACTAATTTATTTACTTTTGTATTTATTTCTTTGTATGGCATAATGATACTTTATTTAATTTTTTCCTTATATTTTTTATTCTTTATGAATTTGTTCTTTGGGAACCTCGGTCCCAGAATAACATTTCTTTTCATTCATCCATTCGAATATTTCAGGTTAGCCTTAATACCCCGATGGGCTTTGTCAACATGCTCTAATAGTCCAGCTATTTTGAAGTATGAGACAGGGCAAATTCATCGAGTGAATTTCTTACAAGACATTTGCAAAGTGAAATTTGTTTATGAAAAACTTTACTCAATAACAGATGTAGTGAATAACGTACTGGACCAAGTCATGGATCATATTGAGACGTAAGTTGGCAACAATGCTTACTTTATCAACTTACGTTTTCTTTTACTAACAACACTATATTTGGTGTAGGGGAAGTTACGTAATCGGTCAAATATTTGATGTGTAGTTTTCATCGAAATTTCACGTTTTCCGACCTTCTAAATCTCAAAAAAAAAAAAAAAAAAAAAAAAAAAAATGTGAGTCAGTGCATCTATGGACACCATAACTCCTGATATAGCGAATTGTGATAATTATTAATATGTAGAATAAAAATGAAAATAATTGATTGAATAATAAATATTAAATATAATTAAATAATAAATATTACCAAATTTCCTGTAGAAATTATAACTGGTTTTCTACTAAATTTTGATTTTCTACAGTAATTTCCGAAAAGGGCCCTAAAAAAATATCAAAAGTTCAAGACGTGCAATTTTGAAAAAAGTGCGCGTATTTAAAAAAAATTCTATTAATAATTATTCCAACTGGATTTTTTCTAAAGATACTAAAGAGATATTGTCATTGTGCCATATTATTTTTCTAAATTTAGAAAAATGTTCAATCCAATCCAAAGGATAAATAAAAAAAAATCAAATTATTTATAAAAAGAAATCTTTACGAACTAATTAAAACAAATTAAAACAATATCAGTCTTTTTTCTGTTTTATATCGGCCACTGTTTATAATTCTTTTATATTTTGGGCATATATACATATAAATAAAAAGTACCTTCTCTTCTATGTACTTTCAATGTTATATTTACTCCTACATGGTTCACTAGACCTTAAATTTAAAACAACTCTCTCTCTCTATAGACTGTCCATTTCCACATCTCTCCTATTTAAAACAGCTGATCGTCATCATTTGTTTTCTATTCATTGGTTGCTCACATTTCGTTTTAAAACAAAATGCGACTAGTCCATCCTTGTACATTTATTCACTATTTAAGTTACTTCACTCCTAACAGCTGTTTTTATACAAATAATAATAATTGATTTTATAATATATTAATAATCTTAATGTGTGTACATTTTTTACATCACAGAATATATCGACATGAAATTGTATGTGTAGATTCACACTCACAAGATTGCCACCTATTGCTTTTCAGCTGAAGGGGAATGGGGGTTTGAGGGGGGGCTCAACTGCAAAACTCGTAATAACTGCCGATGCAATTAGGTGTCGTCATGACATTTTACCTGTGGATGCAGAGAAGCTCATCATTTAGTCATCTATTTAATTTATATACCTTTAACTTTTAATACGGTTAAGTTTTCACACTATTTCACTATATCACACATGAACAAATTGAATATATTTTCGAACTCGTATTGTCGATCCTCTTGAAATAATGTGCTACTCATTGTGGTTGTAAAAAAATGTATAGACACCACCCCTCTAACAACGCTCTCCCAAATCGAAATTTCAAGATAGTTATTAGGACTCATGCCTGGACCTTGACTACAAGGTCATATCGCCTACTTCCGAAGCGCTCTTTCGTCACTCTGGTGGACATGAGCCCGACTCTAGTATGGGAGTCCTAAATTTTGCCTACCCTAAATTTTTATTCATCTAGGGGAGGGAGGGGTCTTTAACGAGTACCTGACATAGTACAGGCTCGGGACCAGCGCTTAACGTCCCATCCGAAGGACGGCATGCTTAAGTTTACTTTATCTCCCTGATAAAATATTAAAATAAACTAAGGGCTTCGGCGGGGTTTCGAACCCGCGATCTTGAGCTCAGTAAGCAAGCACGCGTACCACTGAGATACCGGCGCCAAAATTTCAAGTTGAGCCGTCCTTGAAATACCGTGCAAGTTTCTTGAATATATATTCAGCTATTTTACACAGTGATCGAAAAATAAAATTTGTCTTCATGTCACGTGACAACTATAAATCGGATCTAAAATCCCACCCTTAGCGGAAATCTCTATTATCATACTATTTGAGCCCTCACTTGGGTTACTATATTCTATATATGTTGTTAGGTTAGGTTTTATGACTCATGCCCGGGCTTTAACTACGAGGTCATATCGCCTACTACCAGAGCGCTCTTTCGTCACTCTGGTGGACATGAGCCCGACTCTACTGTGGGAGTCCTAAATTTTGCCTATCCTAAATTTTTATTCACCTAGGGTAGGGGTCTTTAACGAGTACCTGACATCGTACAGGCTCGGGACCATCGCTTAACGTCCCATCCGAAGGACGGCGTGCTTAAGTTTATTTTACCTCCCAGTTAAAATAAACTAAGGGCCTCGGTCGGGTTACGAACCCACGTTCTTTAGCTCAGAAGTCAAGCACGCATACCACTGAGCTACCGGCGCCCTCTATATGTTGTTATATATATTAATTAATTAACATCGCTGTGACAAAAAAAAACATTGATTGCACTATAGTTGTATTTCATTATAATATGAATTATTTATTTAACAGATTTGAAGATTTTAAAAGTCTTTGGATGTATCCGAAAAGATTGAAAAAGGAGTCACTGAAAATAACATTAGCAAATCCAAGTGTGACTGGGTTTGATCGCCTCTTAACGTCATATGATCAACAAATTTTTGAGAACAAATGTTGTTCGAACTACTTAGACATATGTGGTATCAGGTAGAAATGCTATTTTAGATTAGCAGATTCCGGTGTTTCCCGGCAATAAATTGCATCTAATTAAGTAGTTAGTCTTAGTTATAAGGCGTAGCTAGCATTATTCACTGAGGGGCAGCCGGTCAACACGACCGAGATAATAAAACAATAGTTTACATTTAACAATCATATTTTTAGTATAAGTTTAATTGAACTTAATAATTACAATCAGGTATCATACAAAAAATATTAGTATGTTATAACAAAATAATCAACACAAATTTCAATCAACAATTAAAATTTTCATCAGTCTAGTCATCCAGTCTTATATAATAAGTATTAGTAGTATGTATCCTCAATTAAATAAGTCTTATTTATTTTTATTTTTTTCAACAAATCGGTCCAACACTTTTTCAGCTGAAATTTATTTTTTACTATTTCATTCTCGTTCAGCTGATAGCACTAAATATACTGTAACAAAACAATTATTTTCCATTTTTACGGCTTTCATTAAATACATTCTAAAATATGCAGTTAGTCTTAATAGTCTTTTTTATTTTAGGTAAACACTGCACCGCCGGGCGGAGTTTTTGGGAGAGATTTTTAAATTACCGCGCTTTTTGTTGTGTCATGCACGACGATGTGTTCGGTAAACTCTGATACTTCGCCGATTGGCACCATTCGTTGGAGTCCAAACTTTAAGAAAGCGTAATTTGAATCCGAATAACATTTGACTGGGAACTGAAGTTTTCAATATCCTTCTAATGTCATGACTGTAATGTTTATCTGTGGTGGAATTGTCGTTATATATTATAATTTCTTTAAATTAGGTACATTACATCGCACTTTTCTGGGGGGCGTGCCCACCCCCCCCCCCTCCCCCCCTTAGCTACGCCAACAGTAATATATATATTTTTTAAACTCCCCTTTTCAGTATTTTATTTCCTTAATAAAACTGTATTCATTCCAGAGTATACTTTAGAACTGTGAGATTAAACTTTTTACATCATGCTTATGAATGGTTTCATTTGCTTTTGAAGATAGTAAAAGCAACGATTGAAAAATGCATCAATGACCTTTTTGAGAAGATAATGGTGCGTGTTTTATTACTATGAAAATTAAAAATCCTTCTTTCTTACCTGAAAACAGGCCTCTAGCGATGTGTCCATGAAATGAAAAATAATCTTTATTCTGGAACATACGTCCCCTAAGAATAATAACATAAAAAAATAAACAAGAGGATACAAGTATCAACCAGTTGAAAAGAGTAAATCTTATATATATAAATCTCGTGTCACAATGTTTGTCCGGGATAAACTCCGGAACTATTTAACCAATTTTAATGAAATTTGGCTTACTGTGTGTAATTTGGTCCAACTTAAAAGATAGAATAGTTTTCATCTCGATTTCTCGGCTTCTAACAGATGGCGGTGTAATTTAATCTTTTGCTATCTAGGTTGTGTAAACAACCAGTAGATGGCACCGTGTTTAGATTTCTTGACGCTACAATCTATTCCACATCATATGTGTTTATGTTTACCACATAACCATTGTGTTTTTAATCCTTCGTATATCAGTTTTATAATTGTGCTGTGTATTATTATTTTTAATAATTCTAAAATTATTTAAAATTCTAAAACGCGTAAAAACACACGCGGTCCGTTAGTGATACACGGCTACGGTTGACCGGGCTAGACATGCCACTGAATGACGGGCTGATAATGATCCGAAGTTTCTCCAAATCTATTTTATGGGTAGTTGTGAAGAACGCGTGACAACTCGGTGCCAGTATAATTTCATCGAACAAGCAGAAGAGAGAGCAATTGTGTTATTGTTAGAAGATTTTTTGAAAAACCATAATCAACTTATTCAATTGTTTAAAAGAGTGTTACCACAATTAAGAAATGACAACTGTCAAATCGTCATCAAAGCCGACAACGGTTGTATGTATGACAAAGACGCAATTATTTTGACGACATGTTATCCAACCCGGATGCCACGGACGCCTCTAACACATACTTAAATTTCATGTGTGGGGAAACCATCAAATCTATTTGTGTTAGCAAAAGACGGGCTAACTAAAAATATTGTACACCAACTGGCACTTAAATAGATTAAAATATTTGAAAATAACGCTTTCTACCTCCTTTAGAAAATTGGATTATTATATTGTATTAATTCAGTATTTAATAAAATGTAAATCTAACAATTCTATGTTGGTTTGTGCTTAATTGTAATTCTCCGAAACTCTTTACCAATCACTTTTAAATTTTGGTGTAACGTTCCATTCTCATTCCCATAGGTTTTAAGATCGGCTAAGACGTTTTTATCATTATTAGTTAATTTTAATTTGACTGTATTAAAAAGTTTGAAGTTAACTGTTTTAGCTGTAATTCAAAGTTAAAAGAGCCACAGCAACGCGTGGCCGGGACAGCTAGTATAAAATAAAATAAAAGAGGTCTCTAGAAGTAAGAACTAAATGTTAAAAACAGGCAATGAGTAAAACAATATAATAAACTAGTGAAAATAATAAAGAGAAATAAAAAAATAAAAATAGAAAAATTAGAAAACAAGTATGAATAATAATGTGTAACATGATGTCCAGTTGGAGTGAGAGACTTATAGGAAGACGAGAACTATCTCATAGGAGCCAGCCTTAGGAATCAGAGGTTTGCTGAGTTAGGAGATAATGGAAAAGTAGGGACTTAAATGAAAGAAGAGTAGAAGCATGGCGAATCTGGAGAGGGAGAGAGTTCTAGAGGGAGTTAGCCTGGATAAGGAAGGAGTTGTGGTAGGTTGTTGTCCTGTGGGAAGGGAGGTAAAGATCAGAGGGACGGGATCCATGCCCAATGTCCAGCTACGTATTTCCAAAAAATAAATAAAAAAAAAAACGTATGACACTAATTCTCACATTGTCAGGCGCCCCCCTGTCAGGAATAAAAAAAATCGAGTTAATCGGGACTTATAGGAATAGTTAGGATATTTATTTCCCTGATATTTTTAAATTCTGATAACGCTGTAGCACCCTGGATATCAGGAGGTGCTATATGGTCAATATGAGGCGCTCTTGGTAGCAGAGTTGTCAAGTCAGGGGTTTTCCCCCTAGATTTAGAGGAATTTTTTTCAAAAGGGTTAAATTTAGGGGGAATAATATTTTAGGGTGGAAAAATGTTTTTAAGGTTTTTTTAGGGTAATTCTTCTTTTTGTTCAAAAAAAACAAATTAAGCTTTTTTGACCACCGATATATTATTTACAACTCGTTCTCTTCCTGTTAATCCTGTTACGTAGAGGTGACGATGAAATCAGAATTCGGATCGGTATGAGTACATCGATATTCAGTCCTGAGTTCTATTTTTGTTTACAATTTTCTTGAATCTTTTGACGCTTTTGGAGATATCTAATTTTATATTTTATTTTGGAGATATTTAATTTTATATTTCAAAAACTTTGATTTCTTTGAAATTGTAATTAAAATTATATTTTTCTCTATTTAATCGGACTTAATCCAATCGATATATGGTCATCATATTGATGGTGAGGTACTCTCTAAAGGTCGATGAAATTACCTGTGTAGAATTTCAACCTCAGACAAATATGTTAAAACAGTTCAACCAACATAGTACGATCATATAAAAAGTCTTTAGTTTGTCAGTTGGCGTAAACGTAAACCTAAAGGTAATTGAAAAAAAAAAAAAATCATATAACGTTTTTTCCTCAATTTTAACAATTTTCATACTTTTTAAAATTGAGATTTTAAATTATTTTCACAGTATTTAAGAATAGTGATTTTTACGAAGTTTCAAACTTTTTAAAGTCGTCACATATTTTAATATAAAAATGTATTTAATTTTATTTTAAATAAGAAGTAATATTACGATATATTGGCACTAGTCATCACATACCTACTAGTTTATTATACATTTTTATATGATTTAAGACGTTAATTTTTAAAATTATATATTTGTCGTTGATAGTTATAATTACTGTTTACGGAAGGCCGGGTGACAGGGATGCTTTCCTTTACTGGAGTGGGTTGAGAGCTGGCTGGCCTTCTTCGGGTGCAGCTTGTAGCGAATGTTAGTCTTCTCCGCTGGCTCCTGTTCAATGCCTGGCCCATCACATCTTGTGAGGGCTGTTGGGTGCTCTTGAGTGACTGATTTTGGAGGGACAGTACGTTGTATTTATATATTTGATTGGCTGATTCACGGACCAATTACCGGGCAGGGCCCTTTAGTGCCACCTGTCTCCGCCCAGGCTGCATATCAAGAAGCCGGGTGGATCCTCGTCCTGGCCCTTTGGTATCAATACATATGCCTTATTTTTTTTGTTTGTTCTAAATAAAAAGTGAGCTCAAAACTTAATTTTTCAGGGTATCGTACTTCCTCTGTTTTTACCTGTGAAAGGGTTAAATGGATTTTTGGATTCCCTCCAGGCAATGAAAGATGTATCAGATATGACTTCAGATTTTGAATGGTATTCTGCTGAAATACATGAGTATCGTTATCTATTAGCGAAGCATGGAGTAAAGGTAACACATTGCCCTGTTTAGATGTTAATTCCTGAGGTAGATTGTCAAACTGGGCAGTTGGTCAATTCGGAGTGAGGCTAACAGACCACCTACACACGTTTCATTAAAGTCCTTTGAACCAAAAAATATTAATATAAATTTCAAAAACCCTCTTATCACCCCTTGAAATAGGAAGAAAACCAAAAACCGAAATTAACAAAAAAAAAATGTTCTAGAATGGACCATTCAACGCAGAACATTTCTGTTTTTTTCCGAACCAAACCGTTTCACTAAGTAAATAAAACGAACTTATTTTTGAAATGTTGTCTATTCTACCAAAGATATTTACAAAACTACCGATTTTGGCCTTACACCATCGTCAGGTTTAGTTATGAACTAAGTCTCACCTGAGATGAATTAGAAGGGTCATCTATGAACACGATAACTCCCGATAGAATGAATGTATCGACATGAAATTTTATATATGTATCCAGAACCCTATAAGCAAAATACCTATTGATTATCAGCGGAAAAAGCCAAGAGGGGGGGGAGGGGGGGGGGGGGGGGGGTCAGAGGGGGGCTCAATTCATAAACCTCAATAACTGCCCATGTAATGAATGTATCGACATGAAATTTTATATTTAAATTCAAAACCCTTTTTAGTTTTTCAATAATTCAGCTGCCCAATTAGACAACCTCCCTGGATACACCTACAATAATTTATCATGATTATTCCTGAACTTCATTGCTCTCATTTTAGTTAACAAAGAGACAAAGACGAAGACTGAAAGACATTAGATTGTATTTTTTCATCTCAAGACAAATGGTTATCTATAGAAAATTATACTTTACCCCACTCATGTCAGTTTTTACGAAACTCTCAGAAGAATTAGTTCATACATTTGCTGATGAATGTCTAGTGTTCGCCACAGACTACTATGAAAACGGACCAGGATCACCAACTGTAGATTTGGACCAAGGACTTAAATTATTATATGTAAGTATATTTTTGTATAGGTACATATTTGAAAGTACACCGAGTCGCTGTCTGGTCAAGTGTTCTCATTGTTCAAAACAGAGGTTCTCCATCAATATTCTATAATCTTAATTACTTTTATTTAATATTTTTATTATTATCATTACCTTTTGGTTTATATATTATTTACTTTACTGTTAATTGCTTATTTATATATATTTTTTTGTATATTTCGCTCATTTGTTTTCTATATTTCGCTCTTTGTGACCTAAAGGGGCCTCTGATCGTCCCGAAATATCGTCCTGAAAGAAGATTTATCTATAGAAATATAGTTATAAAATATTTATAATTATAATATAAATAGTGCATATAGTACTAGGAATTTGATATTCACGTAGCTTCCATTATTTATTATTTATTTAAATATTAATTTTATCTCATATCTATGTGTTTTTATTCTAAGATTTAATATCTGTTGTATATATTTTTTATAAGCTATTTTGATGAACAAAAATTTACGTCTTGTCCAATTACCATCTTATGGTTTAATGGAAATAAATAAATAAATAAATAAATGCACATCTGGTCGATATTGAATTTAAAACAAACATTCTGATAAACAAATTTTCTATTCTTGATTATAATTCTAGCCCCTAGCAGCCGTAGGGTTTACATCGTGTCCCTGTTGTCCACTCGGTTTTACTGTGTCAGAGTGAAGTGTTGAAATTTGACATGCAGTGACTGTGAGTGACTAGAACAAATTGTGTAAATTTTGGACTACAATGGACCTTCATGAACTGAGCCAGGTCAGATTTAAAAATTCATAGTTTTAACGGGTTCGAGAGGGCTTCCTGCATTCAACAGGAACCTTATCTCTGTTGAAGAGTGGGGGTAACTGTGACCCACTTCTTATGTTGCCCAGCGGACGGGCTCCCAGGAGTCAGGTAGTGTCCCATCCCTTTCCCCCCACCCCCAAGACTTTATATACTAACCCCCATGAACTCGTACTTTCAGCTCTTTCCTTCTTGATCTACCTCCAGCGTACAACAAGATGGCGGGGAGATCACTCAGCCTCCTGTGGCCTCCTCTGCCTCCATTAAGTTGGAGGAATTGGGATGGCAGATAATGGGGGGTGTTTCGAGGGGTCTCGAGCTGAACATTATTTAATTATTACATTTATTTTGTATATATTTTATATTTATTTTTGTATATATTATATTATTTTCTACATATTCATGTTCACTTCTCTCTTGCTTCTCATTATTTGTTTTAACTATTCTGTATTACCTGTATACATGTATTCTTATAGTCAGCCCTTCTATTTATTGTTTTTCTACAGATTGTATTATTTTGTTGATTACTTTATTTTATCTTAATTTGTGTATATTACCATTGTATTTATGATTTTTTTTTCTCTTATTTTTTATTAATTTTTTTTTATTTTTATACTCACTGTCATCAAATTTACTTATAGTTATATTTTAACTGATTGTAAATATACCAAATAAAATGTTAAAAAAAAAAAAAAAAAATTATGAATATAAAATTAAGATTATAATTCTACTTTTCACAGCCGAAGAGAAGTATTTAATTTGACCGATGGTCATGTTTGCTGAGAAAGGAAGGAGGAGAGATGAGACTTGTACTCGATAAAAACAAAATGTCTGCCAAGCTATCAGCACTGAGTCTGCGTTTTCATATTCATATATCACTAGCAGTAATACCCGGCGTTGCCCGGGGGACTTTGACTTTTCTCCTAATATCTCTCGTTCGAATCCATTTCAATTCTTCAATAGTACATTCATGATGTTATAATTTTCAATTATTCATACGGAATAATGCTTATAGTCCTTCAACGGCAGACATCCCAGCTAGTAAGTTTTTAGGACCCCTGGGCACCATGGCTAGTACGCGCCATTCAACGGCGGAAACCACAGCTAGTGAATACTTAGCATCAGTGGACGTCCTAGCCAGTGCGTACTTGAGAACGCTTGTGACCACCAGGTTGATTAAAACATAGACTTCAACCATCCTGGAGCTAAAACTAATTTATTCAAAAAGATTTCTCATTAATCGTTGCAATGGTTTTCGAGTTACAAAGATTGCGTGGGTGGATGCTGGGATGGACCAGATATTGAGGTACTAATACGCCTATAACCTTCCACAGACGATGACGAACAAATTTAAAAAAAAATTAATCAAATCCATCAAGCCGTTCGTGAGTTATAGCGGTACAACGCACAGACATTTTCAGCTTTATATATATGATAAGATTCCAGAGCCTGTATTGACATATATAAATTATCCATGAGTATATACACGCTACACCTAAGTAAAGATACAACACTAAACAAACAAAACCTACATCATGAGTGAATATAACTTTAAAAGTATTTAAACTAAAAAGAAATAAAATATATCGATACACAAACAAATATAACTAAATAAAACGTACTTCTACGTCTATTTTCAAATATTTTTTTATTAATTTCATTCTATTTTTTATTAGTATTGTTATTACAATCAAATGTGTGTCCAACTCTAAGAGTTAATAGCTGTTTATGTACCTACCTATCTAGTTTATAATATATTATTGTGACGTATCCTATTAGCATGTTTTGGTTTAACATAAATAAATATTATTAATGTAAATATATTCCAGTAGTGGTGCTGCTTCCACCGTCTCTCGGTCCTGGTGTTGCGGACTCGGGAGCCTGAATCTGCACGCATAGGTTAAGTTAGTTAGTTATTATGACTCATGTCCGGGCTTTAACTATGAGGTCATATCGCCTACTAACAGAGCGCTCTTTCATCACTGTGGTGGACATGAGCCCCACTTTACTGTGGGAGTCCTAAATTGGTGTCTTTAATGAGTACCTGACATCATACAGGCCCGGGGACCAGCACTTAACGTCCCCTTCCGAAGGATGGCGTCCTTAAGTTTATTTTACCTCCCAGATCAAATAAACTAAGCATCTCGGCCGAGTTTCGAACCCGCGACCTTGAGCTCAATAAGCAAGCACGCGTACCACTGAGCTACCGGCGCACACTGGGGCAAACTGAACACATTTCTGGCCAAAATTATGAAACTTATATACTTTATGTTTTTTGGTGTGCTGAACACGAAAAAAATACTTAAAAAATTCCCCGTCCCTTCATTGAGTACTGTATTTTGACAAATACATCAGCTCCTCAAGAGAAGGTGTTGCAGCTGCTCATACTGCTTATGAGAAATATACAATTCATATTAGGTAACTGAAATTAGAAATTAGAAATCTTCGAAAATTCGCTAAAATTAAACGTCTGTGTCTTCTTCGGAATTTTTAACTTTAAAATTAAGTTTCTCCCAAATTCGCAAATTTTTGCAAAAACTGATTTCATTTTATGGTTATATTAAATTACGCATTTTCTAATGTCGTTTTTTAAAAAAACTAATTTTTTTCAGTAGTTTTTTTATTAAGCGGTGACGCTAATGATAGTAATTATAATTCAATACAATTACCTTGAGAAGAGATAGATCTCCATATTCAAGACAATAAAAGAATAAAAAAGATTGGGTTTTAACACGTTATAAATATAGACTGAGGGAATGTAGAGGGTATTAAAAGGCTGCAATGGTCTTGTTTATGTTTGTACAGGTGTATGGAAGTAAACCCACCTTCACTCCCTTCTTAACCTTTAAGTAGGGAGGTGGGGTGTTCACAGCACCCCACCACATTAGTTGCTCTGTATTTTTAATTAATATGTTTGCAATCCTGTTGATCTATTTGCTACCTTCCTAAATAACATCTGTTTATACATTGAGGTGGCAATGGCATCAGATTTAACCTTTCTTGTTTATCTTTAGGATCATTTATTGTCTGAGGGTGCTCATAACACCCCACATCCCTACTTACGTTATTATAATATAAAATAGAATTTTTTGTTCGACTTCCGTTTAATATGTCGTATGAGAACTCCTATATAAAAATTTGACCTATGTCGGAACTATAAGGAAAAATAAACTGGAGCTTCCTACTGAGCTAACTATGATAAAAGGCAGGACAGAAAAGAGCACCATTTTTGCCTACAGAGAGCTGGTACTGCACTTTCTTATGTGCCAAATTCTAAAGATTTGGATGAATCGACTGGAGATAATAATAAGCCAGAAATAACTACATTCTATAATCTAACGAAAGGTGGTGTGGACGTCATTGAGAAGATGTGCGCTACATATACTGTAGCTCAGCGATGTAAACGTTGGCCCCTAACTGTCTTGTTTAGAATCCTCGACATTAACTCTCAGGCAATATATATGGGCAATAATCCTACCACAAACTTGGATAGATCAAACTTTTTGAGAGACATTGGGTTCCATTTGATTGGACCAGAGATTGAAAAGAGGTCATCAGAATCTTCGATTCCCAAAAACATCAGGCTAAAGGCGGCAAAAATGTCCGGGAAGAGCACACCAGAACCAGCAACAAAATCAGAGCGGTAGGGGATTTTTTCCGGTAGATGTACTGTTTGCCCAAGAAACCCTGATAAGAAAACAACGTTTTTTTGTTGTTCTTGCGAAACAATTATGTGTATGGATCACATGAAACAAATTTGTTCTGAATGTTTAGAGTAAGTGATAGGTACTACTTTACTGCTTGAATTTGTATAGTTAGCAACAATATATTTTATAAAAAGTAGTTTTTTTGTCTCCTTCTATCCTTTAACAATCAATTTTAACTTAATTTAGAATTGTATATTATTTTACAATATCAAATTTTCGATAAAAGTATAGAAAAATAATAACTCAAGAAGAAATCCTATTAAAATAGTATCATTAAAAAAACACAAAATTCGAGCATTTTAGTTAATTATTCATTTATATAATATAGGTATAGGGTTTAAAAAATGAAATAGTAATATAGATACTAATTTTCAAAAGAGAATTTATTTTTTACGATTTTTTTCGTTTGGGTGTTCTGAGCACCCCACCTCCCTACTTACGTTTGGGTAAACCACCTCCCTACTTAAAGGTTAAAACCTGCATCTGTTTTCTTGTATTTTGGCCAGTGTGCGGCGCCCTCACCTCGGTAGAAACATAATCTTGCACACTTGCAGTTTTGTTTGAACCTTGATCTCCCTTTTCCCTAGTATTGTATAGGTTAGTTAATTATTATGAGTCAGGCCCGGGCTTTAAAGCCCGTTAACTAAGAGGTCATATCGCCTACTACTAGTGACATGAGCCCGACTCCACTGTGGGAGTCCTACATTTTGCCAATCTAGGTTTATTCACCTAGATTAGGGATTTTTAACGAGTACCTGACATCACACAGGCTCGGAGTCATCGCTTAACGTCCCATCCGAAGGACAGCGTGCTCAAGGTTTTTCCATCTCCCAGATAATCCTAAGGGCCTCGGCCGGGTTTCGAACCCGCGGTCTTGAGCTCAGTAGCTACCTCTGAGCTACCGGCTCCCTCTCGGCACTGTTTAATTTAATATTTGTTTTTCGTTTTTTTTTATAGCATTATAAAAAAGTTTTTGATAAATTCACGACACGGAGGGGGAGAATGATGCAAGCTGAGGAGCTTTTCCACCTTGATCCTGTGTCTTACGCTCTTTTCAATAAAGCTCTTGAGGATTTTCAGTTAAGTCAGACCATCTACGAGCTTTACAAAGAACAAAAGGTAAGAAAATGTATTAACATTAAATATTACTGGCTCAAATAACCCAGAAAAATTGTGTATATTTTTCTGTTCTATACATATATTCACAATATATAAAAAATCTTACAATTACCTTCAATTTTATGAATATTTATTTCAATTTAAATTGAATTTGCCACTTTTGATCCTGAAAAATAATTTCTCCATATGTTACAAATGTAATAGGAAATTTCAAGAGATAGATATATCTAAACGCATGTATTTATTATTGTTTGTTCATAACTAGGACTGTGATTTATATGCAACAAACATTATCTTTACGTTTTGGCCCATATAGAATCAATTTTAAGCTAATTTTATTTTGAATATTTTTACATATATCGCTAAATATACATATTTTTGCATATCTGAACCTTATTCGCATATGTTTATTCATATTTTTTTTGAGTTTTTTCGGCAGCTCAAGGATAGACTCTGTAAAGTAGGTATATACCTATTTTTTTTAAGCCATTCTTTTTTTTTTTTTTTTGTAAACTGACGATTAATAAAAATTATTCCCATTAAATTTGCTTCTGTTTGGCCAGGTGTACGCACGCGCCTTTTATTGAGATGAGTGCATTCCAGGATACTCCAATGTTTCTCTTGAATTCATTGTGTACATATTGCGAACTTTTTATTCTGTTTGTTTCCATTCCCCCCTTCTTTTCTGAGTCGATCAGTTCAGTTTTAAACGTTTGGGTGAAAAGAAGTGGAGCTGGTGAGCGAAGAGTCAGGGGTTGTATTGAGCCCAATGGATATTGTGGTTTTCAATTATGCGCCAGTTACTTCAATTGATGTGGAGCGCTCATTCAGCCGATACAAATCAATTTTGAGGCCAGACAGGCGATCCTTTTTGTTTGAAATTTAAAAAAAAGTTATTGTGTGTAATTGTAACAGTTTTTTAGACGATTAAGTTTTCCTCTGTTCAAATAATTTTTTATATCATTATATTTTTTTACTTTATTTATTTGCTTATATATTTTTTATTTAATAAATTTCATGTCTATAAAGAGTTTCTATTACATCTGTAGTTTATTTTATTCTATAGGTAGGTACTTTTTTCCTTTGCATCCTTTCGCATATTTTTAGTTTTTTAATTGCATATTTTGCCAAATATATTTACATATATATGTGCATATTTCGCTGTTTTTATTGCATACAAATCACAGCCGTATTCATAATATTATAATATCGTTTCAGAAAAATATGAAATAATTTACATTTATAAAATATGCTTTTTGAAAAAGGTAAATTCGTCAGACCTTCGTATATCAAAATTGACGGTTCCTTAGAAACAGTCGTCGGGGAATCACAGCCAATGTACTTCGCCAGTACGAATTAATCAATTAAGTTTTCAGTTTTAAATGGGTTTTGCATATGTATTTCGGAGTTTTATTAAAATTCAAAATTCTAACAATAATAATTTAAATATTGTCTTTTGTTCTACTTTAGAAAATATACATAGGTATAATATATTATATGAGGAAACAATTTATTTTCATGTTTCACTACAGTTGGACCTTCCGCGATAATTCAATAGAAAAATGTTTCTATGTATCGAACTATATACGTATATATATATGGTTGTAATTTGAGAGATAAGGGGAAACAAATTTCCAAGATTCGATAAGGTAGGATGACACAGTCCGGAAATACCTAGAAGAGCACAAACTGAATAGTTTAATATACTAAGTACAGTGGAAAACTGTTTAACGTGTTAAGTTCGCTATTATTCTTCATTCCAAGATTCGATAAGGTAGGATGACACAGTCCGGAAATACCTAGAAGAGCACAAACTGAATAGTTTAATATACTAAGTACAGTGGAAAACTGTTTAACGTGTTAAGTTCGCTATTATTCTTCATTCCAAGATTCGATAAGGTAGGATGACACAGTCCGGAAATACCTAGAAGAGCACAAACTGAATAGTTTAATATACTAAGTACAGTGGAAAACTGTTTAACGTGTTAAGTTCGCTATTATTCTTCATTCCAACATTCCCCTATAGTGTGGTTTGCTTAGATTTTATTATTTATATTCTTGTTACGCGCTTTTGGCACTTGCTCTAACATGCTTTGTTTTTTAAATTCTCAGGAACAGCAAGAAAAATGGGCCAGAACTCTTTGGGTAAAATTGAATCCAGATGTTCTCAAAGCTGGGGCTGATCAATTTATACGAGATTATCGAAAATTACCTCTAACCGTAAGACAAACCCCAGCTGGTGAACAACTTGAAGTGAATATCAAAAATTTTAACCAGTCTATACCTTTGATGAAGGCTCTAAAAAATGATGCTCTTCGGGACAGACATTGGGAAGAACTTATGGAGAAAACAGGTAAAGGCAGGTTGATATAACGCTCCTACTAGCGATCAAGAGAGAAGCGCGTTACAACCGGGGAAGTACTGTAACCGGTAAAACAGGTAAAGACAGGTTGATGGAAGGGATCCGTAGTGAACGATCTTAGGAGGGGGGGAGGATATACAGTAAAAGCACGTTATAACGCTCCTACTAGCGATCAAGAGAGAAGCGCGTTACAACCGGGGAAGTACTGTAACCGGTAAAACAGGTAAAGACAGGTTGATGGAAGGGATCCGTAGTGAACGATCTTAGGAGGGGGGAGAATATACAGTAAAACCACGTTATAACGCTCCTACTAGCGATCAAGAGAGAAGCGCGTTACAACCGGGGAAGTACTGTAACCGGTAAAACAGGTAAAAACAGGTTGATGGAAGGGATCCGTAGTGAACGATCTTAGGAGGGGGGGAGGATATACAGTAAAACCACGTTATAACGCTCCTACTAGCGATCAAGAGAGAAGCGCGTTACAACCGGGGAAGTACTGTAACCGGTAAAACAGGTAAAAACAGGTTGATGGAAGGGATCCGTAGTGAACGATCTTAGGAGGGGGGGAGGATATACAGTAAAACCACGTTATAACGCTCCTACTAGCGATCAAGAGAGAAGCGCGTTACAACCGGGGAAGTACTGTAACCGGTAAAACAGGTAAAGACAGGTTGATGGAAGGGATCCGTAGTGAACGATCTTAGGAGGGGGGGAGGATATACAGTAAAACCACGTTACAACGCTCCTACTAGCGATCAAGAGAGAAGCGCGTTACAACCGGGGAAGTACTCTAACCGGTAAAACAGGTAAGGACAGGTTGATGGAAGGGATCCGTAGTGAACGATCTTAGGAGGGGGGGAGGATATACAGTAAAACCACGTCATAACGCTCCTACTAGCGATCGAGAGAGAAGCGCGTTACAACCGGGGAAGTACTCTAACCGGTAAAACAGGTAAGGACAGGTTGATGGAAGGGATCCGTAGTGAACGATCTTAGGAGGGGGGGAGGATATACAGTAAAACCACGTTATAACGCTCCTACTAGCGATCAAGAGAGAAGCGCGTTACAACCGGGGAAGTACTCTAACCGGTAAAACAGGTAAGGACAGGTTGATGGAAGGGATCCGTTGTGGACGATCTTAGGAGGGGGGAGGATATACAGTAAAACCACGTTATAACGCTCCTACTAGCGATCAAGAGAGAAGCGCGTTACATTTACAATTTTTTCTTTTTACAGGGAAAGTTTTTGATATGAATAAAAATAAATTCAGACTTAAACACATGTTTGCTATGAATCTACATTTGTATAAAGATGTTGTTGAAACGATTATTGCAAATGCTATAAGGGAACTTGAAATCGAAATGGGAGTGAGGAAAATAGCTGACGTAAGCAAAACTTTTTATAATAATTAATAGAAAGCAGGTCTGCGCACCTCCCCTCCTGCGGTCCTGCTTATTCCTTAAGCCCTGTTTGGTTGGTTCAATTTCGTTGATCAATCAGATTGACCTCCTCATAGAAATGCAATTATGTTTGCTCGTTTGCACCAAGTAGACCGAACCAGGAAATTGCATTATTTTAAAGTATATAATACGTACGGGTATTAAAATTGTTAGTGAGGCTCTCGCTGCATCTCACAATGATTATAAAAGAAAATGACTAACATGGGTGTACGACTGGTTAAAACGGCGCAATTTAAGCTCTGTGGAGTTTAATGAAGGGATGCGAAAAAGAAGACCCAGAAGTGTCACAAGCTCAATTTAATGGTTTATTTAATCAAGTCACAACCATTAATTCAGGGTAAAAAAATGTAGACACAATAACAGACACATATCTGATAATAGACACATATCTGATACAAAATAACATAAACAGACAGTTCTAAATTGGACAGACAATTAAAAAAATTGTTTATATTTTTAATTTATACTATCTTATTCATTATCACAAACCAAATATACTGAGTATCCTATAATATATATATTTTATATAAAAATATAAATAATTTTTTGAATTGTTTGTAAATTACATCTCACAGATACAGGATATACCATAGACAGACAACAGAAACCAACTATAATACATATCTGCCAAAAAGGTCCACTTTTGAATTTACTGGAAGCGGTAGGAATAAATAAACTGAACAAAAATAATGATATTGTAATGCTAAATGAACAAATATAACTGAACCATTCCCCCCTTCTTAATTTAAATATCAAGTAGCTAATAGTCTGATGATTGTAGGAATGTTTTTGAATAGGAATTTGTAGGAATGAATCACATTTAGAGAATACTATAATTTCAAATTGTTTTGTAATTGCCTTTAAATTCTATTTATTTGTTTTTATTTACTTTAAATTCTATTTTATAATTTATAAAATTCAAGAGTTTTACCTAGATAAATACCAATACTTTAACTGTTAGCTTCACTTTATTAGATTTCTTCTTATTATGTTTATTATCTTGTAAATATCTGTGTATTAGAATGTATAGGGTAATAAAAACAAGGGATTCCCCGTCATTACCTAACACCCCCCCACCCCACCCCTCCATAACTGTACCTTCTACCTTGTCAACCAATTCTGTCAGTTTGTAAGTGACTCTTGATAATGCCTTAGTACTGCGAAACTAGTCGAGTATTTACGAATATAGTGAAGTTTGACGAACAAATTGTGTATTTTTAATTATCTATTCCTAGAATGGAGCTTCACAAAGTAAATCTTGGAACACGGACATCATGTATGGTTCTTCATACCGATATTTTTATTGTTCTCATCCTCTTAGTTGTACTTACGTGTTTCTCATTTCGAATTCTCAAATGATTTTTTTTAAAATTCTTCTTATATTTTAGTTTTGGTCTCAAGTGAAGTTATTGTACGCAGTGCATTTGAAGGGAGACCAGGCGAGAGGGTGGGTCCTAGCTCCCAACGAAGATCTCTTTTTGAATCTCGACGACTACACGATGAGTATCCAGAGCATGGCCGGCTCTCAGTAAGTATTTATTACTCAAGCTAACTCTATTTTTACATCCCATAATCAGGTCAGAAATTCGATGCTGAGTTTTCAACAAATTTCATGTTTTATGGCCTGATTCCAAAAATGTCTCTCTGTGTGTGTGTGTGTGTGAACACAATATTTTATATGTGTATCCAGAACCCTCGTGACGACGACAGGTATTGTTTTTAGCCAAATCGGCCACGAATGGATTGTTCTGAAATTTCGTATTCTTACGTTTTGGGGGTTTTGAATGAAATTTGAAATTTGTTGTCAAAAATCAAGTTTTGACAGTTACACTTGTCAAAAAACTGTCATTAATTTTAACTAATAAACAATTTTCTCAAAAAATCCATCCGTGATTTGATTTTATAGGTTTTAGAGGTCGCTTGATTTCAAATTTGATGTCAAAAAACTGTCAATAATTCAAAATTAAAAGCATTATTCTGAATCTATTAATTAGAGTCTTCCAATGGTATAATTTGATGTCAAAAATTCATTTTTATTTATTATTCCGGCTTTCAAAATGATATTTTAAAAATGATTTCATGAAATTATATAAAAAATTTGAATTATTGACAGTTTTTTGACATCAAATTTGAAATCAGCGACCTCTAAAACCTATAAAATCACATCACGGATGAAATTAAACAATTAGTTAAAATTAATGAGTTTTTGACAAGTGTAACTGTCAAAACTTGATTTTTGACATCAAATTTCACTTCAGCAACCCCCAAAACGTAAGAATCAGGATTTCAGAACAATCCATTCGAGGTATCAAAAGTTACGCTCTAAAGTCCCTCGAATCGCCAAATCCCCATTTAAACTCATTGTTAAACACCTTACAGGCACGGGTTAATATGGTCAAAAAAATCAGAAAAAATTCAGAGGTCATTTTTTCAACATTCTAAACAAAATTCCGTGTGGGAGGAATGAGAAATTTAAACCTTTTCAAAATAAGGGCCACCCTAATAAATATATATACAGTAGAACCTCTATAAGTCGAACATCAAGGGAGACGCCAAAAAATTCGAGTTATAGAGTTTTCGACTTATGGAGGATTTCGACTTAAGCGGATTTTGATTCGACTTGTAGAGGTTAAGATTCATTCTAACTAATTTTGAGTTAGAGAGGTGAAATAAATAAAAATTCAAGTTACAGAGGTAACAAACATATTTATATTTATTATAAATCAACATTATTTCAAAACATCCTTAAAATAAAAAATACGTAGTAAGTATATGTAAGTATTAAAAAAAGTCAGTATTTTTTTTTTTGCTTTAGATAATTGGTAATCCTATTTATTGTATGCTCCTAAATTGTTTTCTAAGAAACAATGGTGTACATTGGCAAATTCTTTAAGTCGGTAACTTATTTTTCTTCGAGCTATAGAGGTAATAAGTTTCAAATAATCGAGTTGTAAAGGTTGTAAAATAAAACATTGCTATGTTCGAGATGCAGAGGTCCAATTTATTTTTTCGAGTTATAGAGGGAAAATATGTACCAAAATGGCTTGTAGGGACTCACTGATTATTTCGACTAATAGAGGGTTGATATTTCGAGTAATGGAGGTTTTGGGGCTTGAAGGAAACGATACAAAACGTTTTTCGAGTTTTGGGGGTTTTCGACTTATCGAGGTTCGACCTAAAGAGGTTCTACTGTATATAGTGATCTTTAGAATTTTTTAAAATAAATAATTCTTTTTTTTTTTTTTAATATTTACAATCGGTATAAACCATAAGTAAATTTGATGAATGATACATTTTAAAAAAATGAAATAAAAATTAAAAAGAAGAAAAGAATGATAAATAATAAACGTGGTTGGTGTAAGGAAGTCCTCTAATGGCCACATCACATATATTTTTTTATTCATGTTATTATTCATATTTATTTCCTTCCAGATTTGCAACTCCGTTTCTGAAAGACATTCAAAAGTGGGAGAAATCGCTATCTACAGTCAATGAAGTTCTGACTGAGTGGCTTATTTTACAAAGAAAATGGATTTATCTTGAGGGAATATTTGTTGGAGGGGACATCAGAACACAACTCCCGGAGGCAGCCAACACATTTGATGACATAGACAAAGTATTTCTTAATGTAAGTAACAACGTTTCGCTGATTACTAACTTTGGGGTTCTGCAATTCGTCCAAAAAATACATATGCAGGGAGTCGCAACTTCATTTTGATCTGCGGTTTGTCTCTGAATTTCTGATTCAGTCAGGTCACGATGTGATGATTCCAACATTTTATCCCGATGGTTTCGCATTCATTTTAGAAAAATAAATTCAAAACCCGTTTATGTAGAGAACATAAGTTTAATTTTTCGCATAATTATTTGAGTAAGTATAGAACGCTATGTATGCTTCATAGAAAATTCTCCTCCTTGTGAACAAAGGCAAAGGATTTTTATAGTTTTACCTAAGCATTGTAGTTAGTTATTATGTCTCATGCCCAGGCTTTAACTACGAGGTCATATCGCCTAATACCAGAGCGCTCTTTCCTCTGGTTGGATATGAGGCCTAAATTTTGCCTATCCAGGTTTTGTTACCTACCGTAGGGGTCTTTAACGAGTACCTGACATCCTACAGGCTCGGGATCTGATATATATATATTTATGTATTTGTTTTTATAGATTTATGTATTTGTTTTTATAGATTATGAAGGGTGTTACGATTAATTCTCTTGTGTTGGCCCAATGTATGGCTCCCGGAAGGCTTGCTCAGCTGGTTTCCTTGTCTACTGGGCTGGACGATACCCAAAAATCTCTTAATGATTATTTAGACGGAAAACGGAATGCTTTTCCAAGATTCTTTTTCCTTTCCGATGATGAACTTCTTTCAATTCTCGGAACAAAAGATCCGGAGGGAATTCAGGAGCACATTGTGAAGGTAAACTTTTCATTTTCCAAAGAACAGTTCTAAAAAGATGAGTCACTTTCTCAACCATTTTCTTATCTTTCTTCCCAAGTGGAACACATTGAGTACAACTAATTTTGAGAAACAGATAGTTCTTGGTTCAATGTTGATAATCAGAGGAGAGGCATGACCTAAATTTGATGTGGGCAAGATGAATTTTGAGAGTTCCTCTGGGCCTTTACAGAAATGATTGGTGAAAATGTACTAGGTTCGCGTCTAGTTAGTTTTCGACAACTTTTAAATCTTGGTTAGGTGGCGGGAGTACCGATCTTAAATACAGCTGATCAGTTATAAAAAAGAAAAGAGACACTTTTGTATAATTATAATAGAATTGTAAATGAATTATAAAAACCCGGACTGGTATAATAGACCCCACCCCGGTTGCTTCAAAACTAGGACAAATCAGGACAGATGGCAGCCCTACCTGTAAACATCTTTACTCGCGATCTCGGCTATTAATGTTCTAGCTGAATATTTTTCATGAATCAATCAAAGCTGCATGAACCTTCGATGCGCGAGGACGTAGACGGTGGCCCACATCTTGCGCCGCCTCTGTTGATAATAAACTAGATGTGTTCGTGAACAAAAGTGGGCCGAGCATTTATTTTGATATAATTAATCAATTTATAATTATTATCATAATTATTTTATTATTCGTCATTGTGTTAAAGTTTAGAAATGAAAAAACATGTGCAATACCCCCAAAAAATCTTTCATATATCCAGTAATACAGTATGGAATGAGTTTGAGAGAGTGGAGGGGCAGGAGAAATGATCTGTACAAAGGTGGTTATAAGAAAGTTTTGTTATTGCCACATAACATATTTTTTTCTTTATTTTCATTCTTTTCAATAAAAAAATACCAAGAATAAAAATATATTTTAAAATTCGCTGAGCATTTAAATTAAAACATTACTTTAAACTATTTCCTACAGAAATCTTTGAGGCGCTATAACTTTCATTGTGGAAATTTGTTAAGGAAAATTATTGGCAAGAACCAATTTTTCGATAGGACTCACCGTTTTTATCAAGCAAACGTCTGAGTAGCCGGGAAGTGGATTCTACTAATTTGGACTTTGGGGGCGTGTCGACTAGAGCACGGTTGCGGGTTCGTATCCCGTCCGGGAGAGTTTTATTTCATAGATAGAACCAGGGCCGTATTTACACCCAGGCTATCTAGGCTGCAGACTATGGGGCCGCACCATAAAGAAAAACTGTTTAAAAATTTTCATTATGAATAGACTAAAATAAAAACATAACGGGTGTGACCTCTGGAGGTCAAACCAAAACTTCCTGATTAAGAAAGTTATTGCATTCACCACAAAATGATTATGAAAATCAAATTTCTAAATTGTCAATCAATTATTTATATATTATTAATAATTATCTTTTATTTGCCTAACATGTTTACTTGAAATTACAATATGTTATTTTTAAAATTGAAATACTGATATATGATTTTTGCATATAGACATAAATCTCAACTTTGTGTTCTTCTTTAAATAATAGTTGTTCATATCATAGTTTTAGTTAGTTAGTTTTTAAAGGTCTTTATATCAGTTCACTGTATGATCAGTCAGTTCTAACAATTACAATATACAGTAAAGCCAATAAAACAAAATATACGTTTATACAGACTGCACGCGGCTTTACAAAACATTAATCCATAAAGAAAAACATTTAAAACAATATTTTTTGAGATACGTAACCTTAAATGAATAATTTATAATGTTTTAGACTTTGAGACTTGTGCTTTTCATAGTTATTAACAGATGGGTTAATTCAAATATTAGTCTAGACAGTTGTTCATTATCTTCTAAATACTGTATAGTAAATTTTTTTTAAAAGTTTAATATAAAACTTCAAATATTTCTTCTTAGGTTTTTAGTTTGAAAATTTCTCTGAAATGCGATTTTTGCAGGTTAATTTTCACCCCCCTCCCCCCCGGTTGTGCCCGCACCACAAGTAGTGGCCTAGGGGTCTACAGATCGTAAATACGGCCCTGGGTAGAACTCCCTCTCGGGGCCATTAGAGGCACGGCTAATATGCATCGTACATAATAAGGCAAAAAAAAGAAGGACATTTTGGTCTGTCGTCCTCTTTCGCCTTTACGAATGTAATTATTTACTTTATTTGTTCTTATTTATTATATTTATTGGTTTGTGAGTTCGCCAAGATTACCAGTAGTTTTGAAAAACTAAAATGACATGGGGTTACAAATCACTACAAAGAAACTTACTTCATGATGATTTTAATAAATATATTTGATAAAAACATTATTAAATAAATAAAACAAGCTTATTTTTTAAAATATTGTCTATTCCACTAAAGATATTTATAATAATACAACTACCGGTTTCGGCCCCACACCATCGTCAGATCTAGTTATGAACTAGAATGTTCATAACTAGACCTGACGATGAAAATGAAATGAAAATAAATTTTATTATTCTGGGACCGAGGTCCCCTAAGAATAAATACATACAGAGAGTAATGAAATTGAAACAATGAAATATAGTATCAGAACAAAGAAATAAAAA
The DNA here is from genome assembly GCA_963662175.1 of Aradus depressus. NCBI lineage: Eukaryota > Metazoa > Arthropoda > Insecta > Hemiptera > Aradidae > Aradus > Aradus depressus. The sequence goes on along the minus strand of OY759218.1, from coordinate 42,919,785 downwards.
GATAGGTAGGTAAATAAAAATTAGTGCTACATTGGAGAAAAACTATACAACTAATGACAATGGTGTGAGGCCGAAACCGGTAGTTGTATTTTTATAAATATCTTTAGTGGAATAGACAATATTTCAAAAAATAAGCTTGTTTTATTTGTTTATTACAAATTCCACAATATGTCCGCGTTCCTCAACTTAGAAAAACATTATTGATATTTATTTATTAGAATTCTTTTCCTATGCAATTATCTTAGAATACATTTGTATGTAACTTATAATCTACAGGTACCTTACTGCGTGGCGTCATCTACCACTATTTTAACATCATAGTCTTCTACCACCTACATTATAGTCTTTACTTAAATATTATAAAAATTCAATGTCCATATATTTTGGATATCACACGAGATACGTTACACAATGCATTTTGTTGAAATGTTTCAGATGTTTGACAACGTTGGCGCCTTATCTTTTGCTCCTAAACCAGGAAGTGGAGTTATCATCACTTCAATGGTCTCATGCGAACGTGAAGTTATGCACCTGAAAAACCATCTAAATACGCAAACCAATGTTGAATTTTGGATGTCTGACGTTTTGGTCGAGATGCGGAACTCCAATTGGTATATAACGAAATCAGCCATTCACAAGTATGGCTCTCTTAGACGCCCCAGGTAAGAATTATTCTTAGAATGGTAATGTACGTATAGTGCACGTCGTGAACTAAGGTAATATCATCATGATCCTATAGCCCCATTTTAGCCATGGCCTCCTCCAGATACTTTTCTCAAAGATTCCTGTCCAGAGTAAGAGTTCTCCAGTTTTGCAGCCGAATGTTCCACGCGTCCCTATCGACTACGTCCATCCATCTCTTCTTGGTCCTCTGTTTCCCTCCAGGATCACTAGTCTTCGCGGGATGTCAACCTCCTACAACCTCTGTCTGCCCATCGAAGCCTCGCAAATCTTATCTCGTCTGTGACCTTGGGCTCCCCAAACTCCGCAGCGACCTCGGCATTATTCTTAATGCCATTCTCCTGGACCGGACCAAGGATCTTGCGCAGAACCTTTCTCTCGAATATCTCGAGGCTTCTCTCGTCTGCTCTGGTCATCGCCCAGGTCTCTGTCCCATAAATCAGGACAGGCCTGGAACCAGCATACTCTCAAACCCCGTTTCAGCTTTATTAGTATAGATTTCTATGATATATTTTAGTTTTTTGAAGTATTATACATAACAACTTCTAAGTGGAGGAATGCGGACATATTGTGGAAACTTGTAATAAATAAATAAAACAAACTTATTTTTGAAATATTGTCTATTCCACTAAAGATATATATATTAGTTCATAACTAGACCTGACGATGGTGTAAGGCCGAAACCGGTAGTTATATATATATATAAGACAATATTTCAAAAATAAGTTTGTTTTATTTATTTATTATACATAATATACAATATTATATTGACAATTCTTTAAAATTTAGCAGCAAAATTAAAATATAATTGCCTCTGAAACATAATAATAAATTGTAACTAAAACTTTTTAAATTATTTTCAGAACCGTCTGGATGTTGGATTTTTTGGGAATGTGCATACTTGCCGCCAATCAAGTATGGTGGACTGCTGAGGTCGAAAATGTGTTCCACAAATTTAAACAGGTACATATTTTGATATGTGATTAAAAATAAGTAGAGACGTTCCACATCAAGAGAACCCATTTTAGTTACTTTTTTTATATATAATATATTATTAGATCATCACTTCTTCTATTTATTCTTAACTTCTCAAAAAACATCAATTACAGACGTTTCAGAAAGCACTACCATCATCAGTATCAATAATACATAATATGTATTATTGATACATATTATGTTCTTTACGTTAACGTTCCTTCTGAATCAGAATCTTCCTTTTATAAAACACATTTATTGAGTCAACTATTTAAGGGAAAATTGACCAACGATGTAATGGGAAGGGGGAGAAATCCGGCTTGTGGTCGACAAAACTACGAGTTTGTTTGGTTGAATTTCTAACAAGCTTTCGGCACTGTGCCTTCTCCTGGGCCTGGGTTCATATATGTACATATATACATTATCAGCAAGGTTATATAAGCCAGAGTTAAGTAAAGAAATAATTCTCAACTATTTATTTATTTATTACTACATTGAAGCCTATTAAGACTTATTGTAGAGAGTTGGGGTACAATTTGAATATACATCCGATATAATAATAAAGTAAGAATATTACAGCTTAATAAATTTCTAAATATCTAAATATTATAATAAATGCGCACATTTATTTGTATACATACAGCCAAGAGAAATGCAAAACAGAAAAAATGTATACTTTTATATACATACATATATACATATTATAATGACTTTAAATAAAACCAAAGTAATAAACATTAAGTCAAACCACTTTGTACTTAAACTGGAAATACAAGTATTTAACAAAAACTTAATATGAAAATCTCAACTTCAATTCATTTTTCATTATCTTTATTATTTTTTGTACTCTATTCTTAATTTAAATTTAATTTAAGTAAAGAAATAACAATAAAACTGAATGTGACTAAATAACAAATCCTACATCATGAGCTAATATTATAACTAAATAAAACGTATCATTTAGTTATACTATGTTTTTTTTAGTTATAACAGTTGGTGTTTATTTCGTTGTAGTGTAATTCATTTTAAAATTATATTCGCTCATGATGTAGGTTCTTGTTTAATCACATTTAGTTTATTGTTATATATTTACTATATATTAGTGTTATATATTAAAATGTTAAGCTCTATCATAGAACATAACGTTATTTGAATAAGTTTTTTTGAGATGAAAATCAATTTTCAGGGAAACAAGAGAGCTATGAAAGATTATCTAGAGCAACTCAACTTGCAATTAGATGAATTAGTCGTAAGAGTGAGAAGTAAACTGGAGAAGAATGACAGAAAAAAATTTAATACAGTTCTTATTGTGGATGTCCACTCTAGAGATATAGTAGACCGCTTTGTTATCGATAGGTTGGTGAACTAGTTATATGTTGATGGGCAGGAATGATTATTCTTCCATGTCAGGCATAAGGGGGGATTAAGTAAAAAAATGACTTATTAATTCTTGAGAATAGTTTACTGTAGCCACCTCGACTGATATGTGTTAGGCAACGGCCGGCAACTGAGGTAGTATGTAGTAGACAAGGGAAGGCACCTCAGCTAGTATGCAGTAGACGAGAGTAGGCACCTCAGCTAGTATGTAGTAGACAAGGGAAGGCACCTCAGCTAGTATGTAGTAGACGAGAGTAGGCACCTCAGCTAGTATGTAGTAGACAAGAGAAGGCACCTCAGCTAGTATGTAGACAACGGTGCCGATTTTAAATATTCAAATGAAAGAAAGAAAAACAAATATATATGGACGCATTTTTGGAGCCATGCTTATAGGGAACTTTCTGTTCAGAATTCAATTTCCTATAAGATTACCAAGTACTTGATAATCCTCCATAATAGAAAGATAAATGTTTCAAATCGAATCTAGTGATGATTGTGTGATTATCTTCCTTCTAGTATTACGGATGCAGAGGAATTTGAATGGGAGAGTCAGCTCAGATTCTACTGGATGAAGGAATGTGATGGGATACGGATTCATCAGTGTTCAGGTAATATACAATTGAGTGTGATGAGCTGTAGACAGTCACAAAAAACATTTTAATGTAATAGCTGGAATATTTGTTTTCGCTCATTTCATAGAAGAGGATTTTCCGCTTCTCACTACAATCTTCACTGAATGTTTTGAGTTTTTTAAAAATATTTTCCAATAATTCCACTGAAATTAACCTCCGGTATTTAGATCCTTGGAAGCCTTACCTTTTTGTTCTAAACTTACATTAGTGGAAAAATTGGCTTAAGAGATATATGTGTGTCACACCTACGGTTTAAAAAAAAAAATCCGTCAAATAAAAGAGGAAAATTTCTTTAATGATTGTTAGAATGAACAGTATATTTTCAATGTTGGGGAAAGTCGAAGTTCTGTCATGTAAATAAAAAACTCAATATTTGGCCAACGTTTCGGAAACTAGAAGACTGAATCGAGAGCCAAATACTGACTGTGTTTTTATTTACATGACAGAAAGCTAGACCTCCCACAGCATTGAAAATGTATTTTTCGTTTTTTTTAAATATGACAAAAAGTTGTTTTAAGATTATTTTTATTTAGTATTTATGTTATTATATTACGATTATTATTATTAATTTGGCTGTTGTAATGTCCATAGCCATGTCACACTTCTCTATATAATACTTTCTACATATATTTTTCCTTTTAGTCTAAATTAACTTGGTATCTTTGTTTTTATTATTTACAGTATTCCAATTATTACCTCTATAAATATTACCTCCATTTGAAGAGGTCTCTACTCAACTTTGCATACATTCCATTTTTTCTTTTTACTTGCTTGTTCTCTTTTCCTATCAATTATTAATCAGTTTGGTATTATCACTCATGGGATCTCCTTTTCGATACATAGGACTGAGCCGTCTTCTCCTCTAACCCCTCACCTGCCCTATATATTACCTCCCTCCTCTCTTCACCATGTCCTATAATATATTAACCAGTTGTCATGTTAACGCCCAGTCCCTCTTCCCTCATTTTGATGAGTTCTCAGACTTTTTCCAATCCCATACCTATCACCTGATTGGAATCTCCGATACCTGGCTCACCCCTCTCATCCCTAACTCCGCTCTTCCTCTTCCTGGCTACACCCTGTTTCGTAATGACCGCTCCGGTCGGACTGGTTGGGGTGTGGGAGTCTATGTACATGACTCTCTCAAGGCCCGTGTTCTCGATTGTTCATCTGACTCCCCTCTCCCATACGTCGAGTATATGTTACTGGAAGTAACAATTCGCCATGAAAAGTTGCTCTATGGTGTAGTCTACAGACCACCCACTATTCCCTTTGGCACCGACCTTGAATCCCTACTCCTAGCGTACCTCCCCTTTTACTCCAATCTCATCCTTGCCGGAGATTTCAACTCAAACTTCCTCTCTGATTCCTATGATAAAAAGTACCTCCTCAACCTTTTTTACTCCCTCAATCTGTACTTAGTACCTTACTCTTCTACCCATCATACTCAGCATAGTCACACTTGGCTCGACATCCATGTCATTGACTCTTCTGAAAAATTACTTTCCTCCTCCCAATTTCCTGTTCCTTTTCTTTCCGCCCATGACCTTATCTCCATTTCCTATGATCTCCAGTCCCCTCCATTCGAAACAAAAACCTTTTCCATGAGACACCTTTCTACATTATCTCCCCAGCCCCTTCAGCAAGACCTCGACGCTATCGACTGGAGCCCGATATTCAAAAGCCATTCCGTCGACGATATGGTCCAGGACTTGACGACAAACCTCATGACTGTGCTTGATAGGCACGCACCCCTGCAGGAGTCTCGGATCCGCCGGCCCCCTGCTCCGTGGATAACGCCTGAAATCAGGGATTTGATGCGGGATAGAGACTCCGCAAGGCGTAAATTTGTTCGTAGTCATTTTTCCACGGACTATGAGGCCTACAGAGCTCTACGCAACCGAACTCAGTCCCTACTGAGAAGAGCTAAGATGGTTTATTACCACAGGGTCCTGTCTGAAGCTCCTGATCCCAAGTCCAAATGGTCCCTTCTTCGTAATTTATCCTTAACCAAATCCAAACAGTGCTCCTCTAATATTCCTTTCTCTCCTGATACTTTAAACAATTTTTTCACTTCATCTCCCAATACAGATCCTCCCCCGACGCCCTTCTCTCCTACTCAGATATACAATCCAAATTCATTCTTTTTTTCCTATATATATCCTGAAGACCTCCTCAGAAGTATCCTCAAATCCCAAACAAAAGCCTATGGCCCAGACAATATCCCAGTGAAATTAATCAAATATGCCCTCCCCTCTATCCTTCCTGTCCTCCTTCACATCTACAACTACTCCCTGCAGAACTCCGTTTTTCCGACGGCCTGGAAATCAGCGATCGTCCACCCTCTTAAAAAGGTAACCAACCCATCCTCTCCAAAAGATCTCCGCCCTATATCTACCCTTTCTAACCTCTCCAAACCCTTAGAACGGGTAGCCCAATCCCAACTATCGTCCTATTTAGAATCCAACCAGATCCTAGATCCCCTTCAGTCTGGCTTCCGTCTTGGCCTAAGTACCCAATCCGCCCTCCTAAAAGTTACTAACGACCTCCAACTAGCCATAGACAACAGACAGTTAACTCTACTAGTACTCTTCGACTTCACTAAAGCCTTTGACACCATCGACAACAGCATCCTCCTTGCCAAGCTCCACAATTCCAACCTTTCTCCCAGTGCTGTTTGCTGGCTTCAGTCCTTCCTCTCCGGACGCCCACAGTCGGTTCTTGTTCCTAACCTACCTCTCTCGTCCTTTCTTCCACTCAACTCTGGGGTCCCTCAAGGCTCGTGCCTCTCACCCACCCTTTTTTCTATATTCATAAACGACCTCCCTAATTCTCTCAAACACTCCAAATATCATCTCTACGCCGATGATTTCCAAATTTATCTCTCCTTCCATCCCTCCTCTGCTCAAGATGCTTACAACAAAATGATGGAGGATATACATCGTATCACCAACTGGGCTACTAACAATGGACTGACCTTGAACGCTGACAAAACCAAAGCTATTGTAATAGGAAACCACAGACTACTCAACTCTCTCACTGACTTACCTCCTTTACATGACTCAGAGATAGAATACTGCACCAACGTAAAAAACCTTGGATTAATCCTTGACCAATCCCTCTCCTGGAAAGAACATATCTCCCACATATCCAACCGCTCCTTCAAAACCCTATACCTTCTAAAACGACTTCGTCACCTCCTCCCCACTCAAACCCGTCAGTTGTTGGTATCCTCCCTTGTGTTCCCCTACTTTGACTATGCTTGCCTTGTGTATGGAGGACTTTCTGGTGAGCTCGACATGAAACTAAAGCGAGTTATGAATTCCTTTTGACGATTCATCTTCGGGCTCCCCAGACACTCTTCTATTTATCAGTTCATACACTGATCTAAAATGGCTATACCCCTCCTCTCGTCGTAGTTATTTCCTGGGCTCCTTTCTTTTCCGGACCTTATCATCCCAAAAGCCCTCCTATATCTTCCAAATGCTCCAATTTAAATCCCACATCCATCAAAAAGTCACCAGATCCCGTCCCTCCGATCTTTACCTCCCTGCCCACAGGACTACAACCTATCACAACTCCTTCCTTGTCCAGGCTACCTCCCTCTGGAACTCACTCCCTCTCCAGATTCGCCATGCTCCTAGTCTAATTTCTTTTAAATCCCAGCTCTTCCAGCACCTCCTTACTCATCAAACGTCTGATTCCCAGGGCTAGCGTCCTATGGGATAGTTCTTGTCTTCCCATGAGTCTCTCAGTCTATAGCTGGACTGATGTTACTCTTCAGTTTCATCATCCCAGTTGGATCACATGTAGGGTCACTATATGTTTAGGCACTATATAACTAGTCACTATATGTTTGGTCACTATGTGTTTAGTCACTACATATTTTATTTTAGAAGTAATCATTCCTTTTTTTCTTTTCACTCATTTCTTTCAATTCCAAGCAGAATAATGTATAGGTGTGTGATATTCTGGGTTTTGGATATATATCTTTTTTTTTTTTTTTTTTCTTTTTTTTTTTTTTTTTTTCTTTGTGAGGAGGGAGGTGAAAAACCTTTGATAGGCGAACATATGACAAGATGACAGTAGTCACTGGACAGTGTGAGAGTCTCCCTCATTGGGACTACTTACTAAAAAACACCTCCCTGTATCCTCTCCTGCCTCATTATCCCCGTGGAACCGCTATCACGCATTACTTCACGGGATTGGATATATATCTGTAATTAAAATAATTATGTATAATTATGTACCAGGGTGTACGACACATATTATATTTATTTATTTTATTATTTAATTTCTCTCTCTCTCTCTCTCAGTGACCCTTTCTGTCATTTATTTATTTACTTTAGCCATTATTTTTTTACTTTATAATTCTAATACTGTTCCTCATTTATTTTATTATGATCTGTTTATCCTTATTTCTAACTGCTTTTGTTTCTTTAGGTGCTATACTCCCTTATTTGTTATCTTTTATTCAACTTGTTTGATACTGATATCTCTTTTGTTTATCTCTTATGCTGTTATTCTTAGGGGACGTATGTCCCAGAATAAAAATTGTTATTTCATTTCATTCATTTCAAGTATAGGGCAAGTTATGTAATCGGTTAGAAATTCAAAGTTGAGTTTTCATCGGACTTTCATGTTTTCTGACAGCTGATTCTAAAAATGAAAAAAAAATTCTGTGTGTCTATCTGTGAACATAAAAACTCCTGATGTATCGACACGAAATTTTATATGTGTATCCAGAACCCTCTAAAGACGACACCTATTGGTTTTCAGCCACATTGGCCAGAAAGAAGGGGTGATTAAAAATTGCATAGGTAAATTAAAACCCCCTTAAGGACGACGGATCTCTATTTTCAGCGGAATGGGGTATCAGAGGAGGGCTCAACTCAAAAACCCTAAATAACTGCCGATGTAATGAATATATCGACATGAAAATTTATATTTAACGTCGAAACCCCATTAGAACAATACCCGTTAATTTTCAGGAAAATCAGCCGAAGGAAAGGGGGTTCAGGAGAGGGGGCTAAACTCAAAAACTCCAATATTACCGATATAAGAAATGTATCGACACAAAATTTAGTGTGAGAATTTAGAAGCCCCTATGTAAGTCAAGTATCATTGATCATTGTTAACGATTAATGTATTTCAACTTACATATTATATTGATATTCAATAACTAAATCTCCACTCCATATTTACTGTTGAATTGATTAATTCACTTTTTTTTTTTTGGTTTCATTAATAAAAATGCTAATAAAGTTAAACGTATTATTCCCCACAGTTTTTTGATTCCTTGATTATTCTATATATGATACTATGTTGACCACGTTTTTATAATTTTCAGGTGCATTTGAGTATGGATATGAATATATGGGACTCAATGGTCGTCTTGTTATAACTCCATTGACAGATCGGATATATTTGACAATAACACAAGCATTATCCATGCAACTTGGCGGTGCTCCAGCAGGTAACACATTAAATGTTCTATATTGCAAATCGTCACTTTGAGCTTCACAAAAATTACATGATTATGTTAGAGTGATTTTTTTTTTTTAATTCAATGGAAGTGAGTCAGAAGTGGAATGACATTTTCTTCTGCTGATTCCAACGAACCAGTGTCAGAACAACTGTCACAGAGTCGTTTTTTTTTCTACTCCCCAAGCTTTACGAAGTATAGGGGAAGTTACGTAATCCGTCAAAATTCGATGCGAAGTTTTCAACGGAATTTCATGTTTTCCGACCTCTAGTTTACAAATATGAAAAAAGAAATTGTTGCTGTGTGTCTGTGTCTGTGAACATATTAACTTCCGATAGAATGAATGCATCGACACGAACTTTTATATGTGAATCCAGATACCTCTAAAGATGACACCTATTGTTTTTCAGTCAAATCGATCAAAGGGAAGGGGAGGATTAGGGGGAGGCTTAACATAAAAACTAATAACTTCCGATAGAATAAATGTATCGACACAAAATTTCATATGTGATTTCGAAACCCCTTAGGGACGACACATCGATTTTCAGTGGAATCGGCCAAAGGTAAAGGGGGAATCAGAGAAGGGCTCAACTCAAAAACCTTAATAACTGCCGAATTAGGAGCCCCTATATAAGTCAAGTATTGAATATTAGCGAAAACGGTTGACTGGTTTTGGAGGAGGAGCGAAAAGTTATTTGATTAATTCGTTCTGGGGAAGTACATTGCCGGTGATTCACCGACGTGTAGGCGATTGGAAATTTAATAAGGAACATTTTAGATAGGACTAACTATTTTTGTGTAAATATAGAAAACGTTTAAAAAAATGAGTTCCAAAACAACATTTTAGGACGGTTTTCTGCATGTACCTCGCAAACCGGACCACCTCCAAAAAATCATATTTCATATAAACTGTGTCTTTTATTTTTCTTTTCAACTTTTATTTACAATTTTTGATTAATTCATAAATATAATCGGTATCTTATAAAATATACTTAAACCAAGAAATAAAGTGTTCTCATTTTTCTACTCAGATCTAAATTAGTACATATGACTTCTTCATTCCAAATTTCAAGTTTATAGCTACAATCTTTTTAAAGTTAGAGCACTCACAAAATTCCAATAACATCAAAGACAGACATCAGAGTGAAAATGTTCAAAACGTGTTCAGGGGATATTGAAACGTGAAAATCCGTTAATAACTCGATCTCTGATTTTCGCACGATTACAATACTTCCTTACACTCAAGGTATAAGAAAGTAATATATCAGTAATATAAATATGAGAGTGAAAATGAGTTGGGGTTGGGTTTTATATTAAATAACCCCCTTTCTACCAGACTTATTTCATTTGGTTAGGTCAATGGTCGGCAAACCGCGGCTCGCGAGCCACATGCGGCTCTTTGGCCCCTTGAGTGTGGCTCTTCCACAAAATACCACGTACGGGGACGCAACGTACAGTGCGATTGAAACTTTGTGATGACCGGTTTTCTTATTTTTATTCTTATATACAGGTAGTTGGTGTTTAATAAGAAAGTTTATTTAGTTAATTTTAGGGAGAGTTGTGTAGTGAAAGAAGATGTTGTGTTAAGGATTGAGAAAGATATGTTGAGATGGTTTGGACATTTAGAGAGGATGAACGAAAGGAGATAAACAAAATAAGTATACAAGACGAGCGTGGATGATAGAGTTGGAAGCGAACGTCCCTCAATCAGATTGAGGACGTTTTTAGCGAAGGCCAGCTTAGGAGTACCCTAATTAAGTTAATAACAATGTACCTACCTATATCGTTTAAGTTTAAAAAATTTGTCTCTCAAAAGAAATTTCAATCGTACTGTTGATATTTGGCTCTGTTGACTAATGAGTTTGCCGACCACTGGGTTAGATCATTAGAGTCAATTATTCTTTCGTCTATAATTTTTATAAGGATTAAAATCTATAAATCTTTATAAAGTTAGAGCTAAGACTAGAAGGAGAAAGTAACACTTTTTTTTAGACCAATTTAAAAGAAAAAATTGTCGGTGAATCACCGGCAATGTACTTCACGAGAACGAATTAGTCAATATTTTGCTTCCCCTCCAAAACTAGTCGAACACATCACTCTTAGACAATATGTTCCCTTCTATTCGTTTCGTTCAACCGAATTATTTTGTTAAATAATTCTAAAAAATAATCCAATGATACGGTTCATTGAGTACTAAAGTGAACATTTTGATTTATATTGCAAAAACATGTATTCAAAATATTGAGAAACTATAATAAAATATTTGTGTAAGCGTCAAATAGCATAATACGTAATTTAACATAAAGCCGGCATGTACTTCAGAATTTTAAAATATCTTATATCAAAATGAATTTACTTTATATTTTTTAAATGTATTTAGTCTTGTTCATGGTGGTACATATTGTAATTGGAATGATCACTAAACTCATATGTATCAGAACGATCCTTTTATACAATAAAAATTATTTTTTATTTCACAGCTCTAGGCTGAAATCAGTCCGGTATAACAATTATTATTGTGAAAATAATGTATACCTTCTCAATAATTCTTTGATGGGTGGGAAAAAGAGTACAAGTCCATTTTGGTCAAAACTGTTATATTACATATTTCCCAATGTGAGCTCAATCTCTAGAAGTGGTGAGAAGAGGACAAGTCAGTCGGTAATGTCTCTGACGCAATTGTAGACCTAATTTTTTGGCAGTTCAAAAAAATTTGTCCAGTGGCAAAAGACATTTTCTGTTCTCCTGAAAAATTGACTTGTACTGTTATTGCCTCCCAACAAAGAATTAAGATCTCTTTCTGGTTTAAAAACCCCTTCAAAAGACGGAGTTTGATGTACAACAGACGAGACATGCGGATTGCCGATTCAGTTCATGCCCGGCGTAGGGCATTCCTACAATTTTTACTTTCCAACCTATTATATTACATAATATGTATATATTATATTACATAATATGTATATATTTTCTTATATTATAAGAAATATTATTATATTATAAGAAATATTATATTAATTATAAGAAAATATTGCAAAAATCTGAAATCGAGTTAACAGATTTTCATGTTTCAATGACCTCTGACCATTTTCGCAATGATGTATGTACAACTCCAAAATGGCGAAATACTACTGATTTATACTTTTGTATTTTTGGATTTCAGGTCCGGCCGGAACAGGCAAAACTGAAACAACGAAAGATCTAGCTAAAGCGTTGGGACTTCTGTGTGTAGTTACAAATTGTGGAGAAGGCATGGACTTCAAGGCATTTGGGAAAATACTAAATGGACTATGTCAATGTGGAGCCTGGGGCTGCTTCGACGAATTCAACAGAATTGACATATCTGTTCTTTCAGTTATTTCTACACAACTTCAAACTATTCGAATTGCTTTGATAAAAGAAGTCAACCGATTTATAGTAAGTAAAGTATTTAAGACAGTAATATTTAACCCTCGCACCACACACTGGAGGCCTCAGGGACCCCGAACAATAAGTTAATATTTGAAATTAGGGATAATACGCAGTTGGGTATTTTTTTATTTTTACTTATTTACTATTATTCAGTAGTTCTCTGGTGGGAGAGTAACGGTCCCTGCTACAGGATCCTGACTTCATTGTGGGATGATGTGAAGCTCTCCAGGGCACACAACTACTCAGACATCTTAGGGAAGCCGGTTGGTAGCTGACTGTTGGTCTTGACTGCCCGGTGGCTGATTCTCGCGCGTCCGCTATTTTTTTCGGGTATGTCACATAGCTTATGCTATTAAAACATAGATGCCTTGGTCCCGAGCTCTCTCGGTAAACGCCGATAAGGTAAGGTAGGTTGGAGGGTCCAAGGATCCTACAACCGGCCGTATTCACATGGAATATAGTTTAAATAAATAATTTTAAAAAATATCTATTTCCCTTCTACGCGGCGGACGGGTGGTGTGGCCCCATAGGGATCTGAAACCCCCCCCCCCCCCCCCCAAAAAAAAATGTACACTCATTAAAATTGGTCCAGCCGAACAAAGAATATAACGTATATATAAAATTGTGAAAAAGAATAGCCTCCCTTCGCATTTCGCAGTCATTAAATTTTAAAGGCAGTTATTTAAATAATTAACATTCTAATTTAAAGTTTCTAGTCTTTTAATCAATTTTTAATTTTTCAGTTTGAAGGAAAAGAAATAAAGCTGGATCTGAAGACTGGTATTTTCATCACGATGAACCCGGGCTACGCCGGGAGGACAGAACTCCCCGAGTCTGTTAAAGCTCTCTTTCGTCCTGTCGTCTGCATTGTTCCAGATTTTGAACAGATTTGCTTGATAATGCTTTTTTCTGAGGGATTTTTAGAAGCCAAGGTATGAATATTTTTATAATAAGAGTATATGTGATGTGGTCATTACAGGACTTTATTATACCAACCACGCTTACAGATCACTCTCTCTCCCCGTCCCCCTTCTCAGTATTACTGGGTATATAAAAGTATTGTGTTGGCGTCAGTGGTATTGTTTTGTTTCCATTATACAGTGTAATTCTGAAAGTGACTTTCTTATACCAACCACGCTTACAGATCACTCTCTCTCCCCGTCCCCCTTCTCAGTATTACTGGGTATATAAAAGTATTGTGTTGGCGTCAGTGGTATTGTTTTGTTTCCATTATACAGTGTAATTCTGAAAGTGACTTTCTTATACCCAGTTGAAGCTGAAATGGATTTGACAGGGGATGGGGGAAGGACGACCTGTGAAAAATCGTATTATAGAATGTGTCTTTTAGTTTTCTCTACAACTTTTACTTCGAACGATTTTTGATTAGGATAAATTTAAATGGTATCTTGTAAAATTTACTTAGGCCCCAAAATACAGTGATCTCAATTTTCGTCCGATTTCTGTCAAAATCTAATCAGATCTTAGTTAGCACATGAGACTTCTCCATTCCAAATTTCACGTTCATAGCTACAATCGTTTCTGACTTTTTGGGTATATAGGTTTTTAGTTGGTCTGACAGGGTGACTGAAATGTGAAATTTTTCTTACTTTTTTCAATTATAGGCGGTTGGATTTTTATATAATTTCACATATCGTTCCTAAAATAAAATTGAACTCTCTTTAAGATAATTGCAATTATTTTGGCCTGATTTTCCGAATAAACTTTTTATAGTTCTTAAATATAAAAATTAATCTTCTCAAAATGTCCAATTTTTCAAAACCGCGTTTATTTTTTAATGGCAATTTAAAGCGTACTTTGTCTATACAATCCCCCGAAAGGAGTTAGATGGTACAATTTTTGGTGTAAGAGCAGTTTAATGCAAACAAACAAAAACAAACATGATGTTTGTGCATACCGAGCGACAATAGAAATTAAATGAATAATACAGAAATTAATAATATGTTTTTTAGGAAATAATTGTTGTAATTCTTTTGCAGTCCACATGTTTTTTTTATCTGAAAGACCGATCAATTCACTTTACTTAATTATTTTAATTCATTTCAGGTTTTGGCGAAAAAAATGACTGTACTTTACGATCTTGCCAGAGCACAACTATCGAAACAACATCATTATGATTTCGGATTGAGGGCTTTAAAATCAGTTCTTGTAATGGCTGGCGAACTAAAAAGGGGCACCCCTGATTTGGCTGAAAATGTTGTACTTATGCGAGCTCTAAGGTATGACATATATTCATAACATGTATTTATGTGAATGTGTACATGTCCAGATATGTTTTGTTAAGAGAGGGCACCGGTAGCTCAGAGGTAACGTGCTTGCTTACTGAGCTCAAGTTCGCGGGTTCGAGACCTGGCAGAGGCCTTTCGGTTTTCTATCTGAGAGGTGAACCATACAGCATTGATTATGACATGTGTAATCACCAAGGGAAGTTACTTCGCTCGTACGCTATAGTCGCTCGAGCTGGTTCACCTCTCTAGGCGGGCACTCTACCAGTGAGATGATTTGAGATCTGAAACGGTCTGCGGAAAAAAAACTGGCAGAAAAAGCAATATGAAATCTTGCGAAAAAAAGTAAATACTATGGAAATTTGACTAATCATTTGCAATGAACTTCATTTACATTCAATGTTTATACAAATAAAAAATTTTCAGAGATATGAATCTTCCAAAATTTGTTTTTGACGATGTGCCCCTCTTTTTGGGCCTTATTAAGGACCTGTTTCCTGGCTTGGAATGTCCCAGGGTACAACATCCAAAATTTGACAAAGCTGTTCGACACGTGCTCCGAAATAGCGGTTTCATGGTTTTAAAAGATCAGGTAATTTCCTATTATTATTTCTAAGCTAGCTTTTTGATTCTGTTCAATGCATGAAACTATTCCACTGCAAGACAAAACTCAACCCTCGGATTGGATAGGAACTATGGAACTATTGGATAGGGGACATCTCATTTCCTACCAGATTTCACAGTCCTGAGTCAGCACAGATCTGAGACCTGTAGGCCTTCAGCCGGTTACCGTGGAACATAAGCCGCCTCCTGAAGGTGACAGCGGTCAGACTCTTGATGATCCTGTAGAGTCCTGTCCAGGGTCAGTGCAGCTGGAGCTCCGTCTACGGCCCACAAATGAACTCCACAGCCCGTCGCTCTTCCAGTGATAAAATTATTTTTACCGTTCCTGTGGCTTCACTTGCTCCTCCTTCGGATGGGACGTTTGAACTGGTTCTAAGGTACTTTATTATTTTTTTTTTTTTACAAATAGGTATCCTAAATTTCTCTGGGATTATTATGTTGATTTTTTCCGGCATTTTTTTTCAGAGGTGTCTTCTTTTTTCTTTTTTTGACAATATTTCGGTACACTCCCACTCCCCTTCTTCTAGTCACTATGAACGGTTGTTCATATTGACCAGAAATATTGTCAAAAAAAGAAGACACCTCTGATAAAAATCAATACAAATAGTTATTCACAACTGTATAAAAAATATATATGAGCCAAATTGCTAAAAGAGTTAAAGTGTCAAAATATGAAGAGGGGATAAATCACCCAGTGGTGACACTCCCTAGGCACTGAGTTGCACTCGTTTATATAACTCACTGTCACTGCTGCCACTAGGGAGGTATATAGGTCATTGGCACTTAATGCGTTGTGTAGGCAGTGTGGCAGAATGGCGCGCATGGACTAGAGGATTACTATGTGAACTCAGAGAAGAAAATAACTTTTTAAACCTAGATTTCCTGAGGTCATTATGGAGGGTCTTGTAGGAAACATAAGGAGCATTGACTATTGTGTTTATTTATTATAAGTTTCTACAATATGTCCTCCTTTCTCAACATAGAAGTTGTATATCAAAAATAATCTATCTTTAATATCTCCAATTGTTTAAAAATAGCGGTTCAATGTATTGAGATCTCTTTTCAAATCATCTCTCAATCTTATTAGAATTTATATATGAAATACATTTTTAATTTCTGAAAGCAATATATTGAAGAGGGGGTACACAGCACTATATTTTGAATTTCCAGGTTGACAAAGTAGTTCAAATGTATGAAACTATGATGACGAGACACTCGACTATGATCGTGGGACCTACCGGAGGAGGGAAGACGGTCGTGGTGGACACTTTGGTCGGAGCACAGAACCATCTCTCCTTGCCCACCACTATCATCACTCTCAATCCCAAGGTAACATTTGAGGAGGTACAGCGTAAAACACATACACAACTACAGTTATCAAATTTTTGGGTAAAAAATGTCTGTCTGTTTGTATTAATTCATACTATAGCTGTATCATTTTTGTATTATTTCTTCTTGCCGAAATCATGATTTGTCAGCCAAAAATTATGATCAATTGAAATTAAAGTACGTAAGTGGATTGAATGTACAATAACTTACGTTAATCCTGAAACTGTGGACTTAAGCTCCGATAACTAATGGACATGTCACTATGTAGTGTCGAATTTTTGCTCAAGTATTGGATATTATTTAGTGCTCACGTTTAGTACGATGAAACCGGTCTACATAGACACATATATTAAGGTGTTATCTCGTTTTTCAAAAAAATTGACTTGTATCTTCCAGCACGTTTAACTTATGTTAAGTCCACTACAGTGATAATTTTGTTTCAGGCATGTTCGGTGATCGAGCTCTATGGAGTACTGGACCCAGCCACCCGGGACTGGACAGATGGCCTTCTCTCTTCTATTTTCCGGGAGATCAACAAGTCCATCACCTCTCCAGAGCGGAGGTACATCCTCTTTGACGGGGATGTGGACGCTCTCTGGATCGAGAACATGAACTCTGTCATGGACGACAACAAGCTCCTCACTTTGGCCAATGGAGAGAGGATCCGACTTTTGGATCATTGTGCATTACTCTTTGAGGTATTTTCTCTCTTTTTTTAATTTTATTTTGAGAGACAATCTATTCATTGATGCCATTCATTAATCTATTCAAATGTTCCAATTTTAATCCCAAAGCCACCAGAAAGTCACTAGATCTCGTCCCTCTGATCTTTACCTCCCTTCCCACACGGCGACAGTTTCTCGAGCAGAAGTGGTTTATGTGGATCCCAAAAATATTATTATTAGCCTGTATTCAGCTTTGCCTGTTGTTATTCCAGGTAGGAGATTTGCAGTATGCCTCTCCGGCGACAGTTTCTCGAGCAGGAATGGTTTATGTGGATCCCAAAAATCTTGGGTACCGTCCTTACTGGGACAGATGGGTCTATTCTAGAGACGATGAGACTGAAATCATAAACTTGATTGAACTTTTTGACCAATACGCTGCTCCTGCCATTGATTACATTTTTCTTGGCGTCTCTGGAATACAAGTTACGACCCCATTAAAAACTGCTATACCTCAAACTGCTCTGAACATGGTATGTTGATTTTTCTAATGTATTTTATTTGTCATTATGTAGGGTGTCTCAGTAATGGGGGTGTTAAGAGGAAGGGAAGCGCAGGTATAGAAAAATAAATAAATAAAAGTTGAAGTGGGACTCCAATTAACACTCCCAAACTTTAGGGTGTTCTAAATGGAGGAAGGACCACCTTTATCTACATGGGGTAAGGGAAAATACATAAACAAAGAAAGAATAATAAATGAAAGAAAGGGTTGAACTTAAAAAATGATCAGTTACGCTTAAAAACGCATTGATATATTGTATAGTTAAAAAACAAGAAAGACTAAACAAATAAAATACACTGCAATCCTGAAATAAGTTAAAAATAAATTAAATATATTTCTTATTTTAAATAAATAAAATTGACTGGCAATTAAAAAAAATTAATAAAAAAACAGCTCCAAGATCCTTACAAAAATAAAAAATAAAGTATAGATTTTCTTGCATCTAATTTAAAATTTAATATATAAAAATTAAAGAACAAAGCAGAAAAAAATACAATCTTTAATGGTTAACGAAAACAGAAACTTATTTCTTTCATTTTCTGCACATCATTTTCGACTATATCGGATTGAGTCTCGATAGCAAGGAAAAAGTAAATAATGTAATCACAATTGTACTCTTTAGTAATTATTTGTATTCAATAGTTCTAATTTTATTTTTTTTTGTATCAGTATTTATGACAACATAAATTACTGTCGAAAATAGATTATTTATTAAGAAGAACATTTATTTTGTTTAATTTTTCAGACTACCCAATTGTGTTTTATGCTTGATGCCCTACTTCCGCCCAAAGAGACTGACGATGGTCTAAAGAGACATTTCCCCCCTGAAGATGAAGAGCCAAGTGTGTCCAGCGAAAAGGATCTTGCGGAGGGTGCGGCAGTTAAGGGCGAGGACGAAGAAGGTTCTGAAGAGGTCGGAGCTATTCCCAACGCTAATTACATCAACGACTTGTTCAAACCAGCCAGGAGACATCGGATCAAGGAACCAACTTTCCATATTCATCACAACAATGAGGAATTGATAAATATTCGATATGGGCACACAAATCTTAAATTTTTGAGAAAATGTTTCGACAGTTTAGATCAAAGCTCATCTTCAGAAGCTTCCCTTTCTCGAGACGATTCGGTGATAAAATTTGATATTTCCGAAGACTATGAAGACAATGAAACTTTGAAGTTATCTCCAGAAACTCCTCTTAAATCCTCAAACTCAGAACGAATTAGTAGTTTTACGGCATATCTGTCTAGTATGCCTAGTATGAGTTCTATGTTCACTAGAAATAGGAAGTATTTACAACCCGAATATATTGGTACTAAGAAAGTAAGCAAGTACCAAAACTATGTAAAACCTATTACTTATATAAAGAGGACTATAGCAGAAGGACAAATTACAAGAAAATCTTATAAGAAATTGAAAAAATATCTCGAAAAACTCACGCCCGAAGAAACAAAGTTAATTATAAGAGAAAAACCACGATATTTCGAGGAAAAAATACGAAGATATTTTACGTTAAAAGCTACAATACACTCATTGAAAGAGACCGAATCAAAAGAGAAGGAAATGGAACCAGATGAAAAAACTATGGAGGAAAGTTATAAAGAAACTGATTTTGTCGAAATGAAAAAGAGAAGAGGATCGAAGAGCGAAGAAAAAACTGATGAAACCACATCGATGATGACTTCCCACACCAAGGATGAAAGTGTGCCTGGCACTGCTCCTAAAGAGGTCCCGGACAGAATGGCCATAAGAAGAGTTAGTCTTCAGCATAAATTTCTAGAGAAAAGACGAGCTAGTGAGAGTGATCGTGCTGTTCATCAAAAGAGGAAAAGTGTTGAAGAAAAAATACGGAACCTTCCACCAAAGAAGTTATCAAAGGAAGGAATATTTAATAAAGACAAAACGGTTCAGGAAGTGCAAGAATATGAAGAAGAAACGGAAAGTGAAGGAAGCAAAGTATCAGCAGTGAAGGAAGCGAAGGAAAAAGTTGCAGAAAAAGATGAAACTTCATCAGAGAGTTACAGAGGGAGTGAACGGGGGTCGGATCTGGAAGTGGAACCAAGACAGAGCAACGCCAGCAAGGAGGAACCAGTCCAAGAAATGATACGGGATGTCAAAATAGAATGTCTCTTCATAGAGGCATTGTTCGCATCCTTAGGAGCTTGTCTCACTGACCTAGACCGTATCAACTTTGATTATTTTATAAAAAAACATTCGAAACTGGCACAAATTGAGGAGGGTGAAAATAGAAAATTAAATTATGGTAAGACTAGCTGTTATCATACGATGGTATCTCAAGCGTTGTCCAAGAAAGTCACTGTCAAAAACCATAAATACCCTCAAACTGACAAGTTGCCATGCAAAACAATAATTTTTTTTTTTTTTATCATGAATGTAGATGAAAGCTTGAAAATGGCATGACTTTTCGGGGCAATGCCGTATACCAAAGCTCGTAGCTATGTGTATATTTTAATTTAGATCATCCTTAAGATGAATGTTTCGCGAGTCTTAAGTTTTTTCTATACGAATCTTGGACTAGGTAGTGTACTAAGAAGATATAAAGGTATGTGCAGTGGGGTGGCAGCCCTGTCAATCCCCACTTCTACGTTCACCTTATCCCCACTACCACACTCCGCCTGTTTCTTCATTTGTAATTCATTAGACTGGTTACAGTAAAATTATTATTATTAAAAAATTGTAATTTAAAATACTAAAAAAACACGCTTTTATGAGTAGCGCACTAAAAAGTTAGGTCAAGCTAATATAAGCATGTTAAAAAAAAGTCACCTTTCTCTCAGAATATTTCAAAGATGGGACTATATGAATTAAGCAGTAAATAGAACAGATTGCCTCCTTATCATCTCGATTTCATTGGGTTCATCCAATAAAAAAAATAATGTGCAACGCTAAATTGTTATGTTGCCCAACACAATACAGCTTTTAATATGATTTTCATAAAAAATTGATTCAAATGAATGGAAGAAAGTATGTGACTTCTCTCTTGATTGCGAGGAGAAGTCCAAAAAAATTATGGAATAATAGACAATGTCTGCAAAATTGCCTAAATTTTTCGTTTTCGGCGGAATTGGATAACTTGTATGGTGTTATTCTTCTCTCCACGAGCCCAAAGGAGAATGGAGGGGGACAGCCCATGCGCCGACTTTACTTTCTCATCCTTTATCTCTTCTTTGTTCATCTCTGTAAGAAATAAGAATATTTAAAAGTAATACAATATATATATAAAATTAAATATATTTTTTTAGCATAATCGCAACTGTTTATAATATATATTTGAATACTATATTTTTCAGAAACACTGCCTATTAAATACCCGGTTTATGATTATTACCTGGACACTAAGAAAGAGCTGTGGATCCCATGGATGGACATAGTCCCTTCCTACAAACATGACAGAACCAGGAGGTTCTCAGATATTCTTGTTCCAACTGTAGATTCCTGCAGAACTACTTGGTTTTTGAAACTAATGAATGAGGTAATTCTCAATGCATTCCGCTTATAACTTTGGTTATTTACCTTAGACTGTTCAAACTACTATCTGTTACAGGCCTACTCAAGGGAGGGGTTCATCCAGCTCACATTTCAATTCTTTGTTTATATTTTATTCTTACATAATTAAGAAAATCACCATTTTTTTCTTACCGCCATTCAAATTCCCCTCCGAAGCACGTGCCCCTCTGATTACAAACCTAAGAGTCTCGGCCGGGTTCGAACCTCGATCTTAGGCAAAGTTGGAAAGTACGCAAACACTGTGCTACCGACATTTCATATAAAACATGTTCTTGTGCTGGGTTGTATAAGGAGACTTTGACTTCACAATAATATATTTTTTGGCAGCTATATTATTCTCCCTGCAGATCATATGCCGAGTATGTTCTGAACGAGAAAAAAGCAAAATAAATGGTGGAAAGAAGACGAAGAAAGACACAAACCCTCTGAAAGTTGTGGAGTATTCATTGGAGACGGTTAAGGGTTTTGTCTACTTGAGCTCATATATAGACCGGTACAAGACGCTTGTGCGGCCAGTCCTGACATATTTTTTTCCGGGTGTACCAGCCCCTGAAGGGGGCTCCACACCACCCGTCCGCCGCGTAGGGAAATTAGGTACTTGAATTTAATGTATTTAATATGTTTTATTTGGTGTCACGGCCAGTTGTAGGACTCAGCGACTCGCCGGGACAATCTCTTGGGTCCCCCAACCTACCTTATTAGCGTTTCCCAAGTGAGCTCGGGATCAGGGTACCTATTTTTATGGCTGCGTTGCACCGAGGATGGTCGCAGGCGGGCGCCGTCTTAGAGCACCCAGCGATCATCCCCGCTCCACCAGGAGGCAACAAATCGACTGAACTCTGGGTAATAAGCCTCACTCATCAGCTTCCGCGGGTTCAGTCCCAAGTACGATCCTGTCCGGCGTATCAACTCCACCTTAGGCCCGTCGTACAGCGGGGATTCGAGAACTAAGAGTTCTGCAGCCTCGACGCATTTGGGACGTCCAGCGGTCCGGCTTTACCCAAACAGACTCAAGTCATTCCCGGAAGTTAGGAAAGTAAGCGCAGGTCGTTCCGCCGTCCGTTTATCATAAATGTTTTGATAATGCTTTGAAAGGCGAAACGTTAACAGAATGAAACAAATTTTTTTTGGAGATCTAACCAACCTTGTTTGTTTACAAACCACTTGCATCAAGAGAATATTTAAAAGGTCCCAAATCAAGGATAGTGTCCCTCAACCTAATCAAAGTTAATTTATTAAACATTTTATACAGGTGAAAAGGCCCGTGGTTTTGGTTGGAGGTAGCGGTACTTCAAAAACTGCAACTATGATGGAATTTCTGAGGCATCTAGATCCAATGATATATGTAAGTGAATTTCTCTATATTTTTTATTCCAGCTATACAGGACGGTGGTAAATTAAAATTTGAAGCAAAAATGTTCCTATATGACCTTGAGCGTGTATTGTCTCTGGTTGACCCATGTATTATTGCTATTCCATCTTGCAACCTCGTGCCTGCCACCACGGCTACCGTATGCTGTATTTTCCGTGAGTTACCCCAAGAGATTGGCTTTGTCCTTTTCTAGCAGCCTTTTTAAATATGTTTTCAATTTTGTTTTCATTCTTTTGAATGCTTAAAAGTATGCCTGAAGTGAAATGTATCTGTTAGAAACTTGATCTCGAATTTTTGCTCGATTACAATACTTTCTTACACTAAAGATCAGAAAGTAAAAAGAAGTGAACTCTATTTTATACCGTAATTTATTTAATTCATGTTACCAGTTTGGTAGCACTTAACAGCATAGTGGTTACCAACTTCAATCGCATACCAATTAGAAATGGCGCTTTTGTGGTTCCTGTTCAATTAACGTTTTTATGAGTTCCTCAATGTTTCATACAATAAGTATATTTCATAAATTTAAATCCATAAGAACACTTGGGATTGATTCAAATACATTGTAACATATACATTTTAATTGTGTTATAGGTCAGATTAAATTTAAATTTCTCATCAAGAACCAATTCACTTGATGTACAGAAGAATTTAGAATCTTCATTAGATAAATATACAAAAGATATTTTTGGACCTCCTGGTGGTAAAAAAATGGTTATTTTTATAGATGACTTGAACATGCCCCAGGTAAATTAACCTCTTTAGTCACTAAATCATTTTTGTGGCCTCCCGGAAGAACGACTCAAGTCAATTTTGTTCTAAATGATATGACACTGGATTATCTTTCTCTTTCATTCAACAAAACGTTAAACGCTAATATTGAATACTTTGACCGGAAATCAGACACTCCATAATTACTTAAGTCCAGTAGTTACCGGAAGACGAGCTTAAGTTCACAGTGTCTGGAATAACGACTTCAGTTCATGGTAAATGATTGTAATTTCAATCCGTTTATGTACATGAATTTCAATTTATCAAAATATTTGCAAAACTATGAACTATTATTTATCTGGGAGGTAAAAAAACTTTGAGAACGCCGTCCTTAAAGGATGTTAAATTGTGGTAACGAGTCTGATGTCCATAAAAGAAAAGGGCTACTTATACCTGGGTAGGCAAAACCAACAGTTTAATCTCAGCATTTCCCTCTTTTTTACAATAACATGAACTTAGTTTTAATATTAAATATAGTTTATATAATATATAATAACAATATAAAATGCCTTTCTTTTGGCCCAGAACATTAATATAATAAAATAAGATATAAAAATGAATTTAATAAATATGTTTTGTTTATGATGAATGCACTATTTGTCCGCTTAAGACTAAAACTGATCTATTTGTTTAAGTTTTGTTTCCCCCCCTTTGTTGATCAAGTAATAAATTTGCAAATATATATTTTTTTGATTTTTTTATATATAATAAGGTTTTTATGAATGGCTAAAATAAGAAACATGGTTAGGACAAGGCGAACTAGGTTAGGGCGCCATTATACAACTACAAAATGTTACATTGTTTATGCCCATCTTCCGGAACTCTTAAATCTTGATTTATCATTCTAGTCCAAAAACATACCAGCTCAGAGTTCCCGATAATAAATTAAAAAATTATAAAAAAAAACATATAAAAGAAAAAAACAAGAGAAATAATATAAATAAATAATTAACGAGGATATCTGAGGAGGAACTCTGTTTCCGAATAGGTGTTTTTCTCTAACATAAACATTTTTAGTTGGAGTATCAAATTGTTATTGTTTTATTGTCTTCAAGAAGTGGTGAAAGACATTAAAGGAATCAATTCCTTTATGAGTCAAGCTTTTTTCTAGAAGAGAAGAGCAATGTTTCGTTATTCGGAAATCTTCTTTCTTCCTGGTATCGTAGTCATGACTAAAATTTTCCCTAATAACCATTAACATTTCAAATATAAACAGCGCAGACAAAGGCAGGATTTAAATTGTTTTAAATATTTTTCTGCAGCTTGTTCTTTGATTATATAAAATGGCCATGATATCGACGCGGCCAAAAAAAAAAAGATACTGCGAAATATTAAATAATGTTACAATATCTTTGAGTAACTCTTAACGGCAATAACTCAAACTACCATTTTGTGACAAGTGGTTCTTCGGGGAGTTCACAGATAAATTATCTAACAGGAATTCATAAGTTGAATATTTTTTTATTAATTATGTTTACTTATATTTCATAAAATATATCAATAAATAATGATTTTCATTATTACTAATTCCAGGTGGACACGTACGGCACACAACAGCCTATCGCATTGCTCAAACTACTGTTTGAAAAAGGAGGAATGTTTGATAGAGGGAAGGAACTGTCCTGGAAACACGTGAGGAACGTCAGTAAGTATCCAGCAACTTGTTCATCTTATTATTAGTTTATTTTGTCCTCTCCCAAACTTTGAGGTAATAGGAAATTAAATGCATTCACACATGAAGTTTTTTTTGCTCCGAATTTAATTTTCCATCCCGAAGCTTTATGCTAGCTAACATTGGTAATTTCCTTCAGGTTACTGTTCTGCTATGGGTCTTCCTGGTGGAGGAAGGAATGAGGTGGATCCTAGATTCATCTCTATGTTTTCTGTCTACAATATGGTCACGCCCTCTGATGAAACTATAACCCACATTTATTTGTCTATCCTTGGAGGTCACATATCTATCTTTGATCATGAACTTATAATATATGTACCTTCCATAATTGAAGCCACATTAGATATATTTAAGGTAAATCATTAATAAATTATATAATATGGCAGGTCAAAATAGGGGGAAAAACATCACAAACCTATCAGTTAAAGAATGTTACAACGTAATAGAATATGAATAGGGTTAGACGCTGAACCGGTCGATTAGACCTACCAAAACTACCATCACAGTGGGGCAAAACGCATAATTAGCGCGAAAAAATTAAAAAGTACAGCTCACATATTTAATAATAAAGTTTAATAATAAAAATATAATAAAATAATTTTAAAAATAATACGAAGAACCATCCGATGAGTTGGTTGGTAACAAGTTGGGTTCTCTTAGCAGCGATAACACATCCGTCGGAAAATATTTTCTTGTAGAACGATACTTTCAACCATAGTGAAAACATGTAAGACTTTCTGTAAAAGGAAAAAAAATACTGTGGCTTATCAAGGAGAGTTAAGGTTCTGCTTTTTTTTAAACAATTAGAATACAAAATTACCAAGTGAAAAATGCTAAGTAGAAGGTACGCAATCGCCTGCAATTTTTTGGGCGGATTTCAGAATGTAAAATTTCCAATAAACAACTTAATGCATTGAATTTAATTAATTTATGCACTATTTTGGCAAAATAAACAATATAGTTTATTCACTTACCTTCTCCTGAATCAGACATATTAGCTAAGGTTTGAAAAATAAATGAACTGCACTGTACCACTGTCAGAATGTAACTGATGTGTAAAGATAATGACGTGTCCTTGCTCTGTAAACATGCCGGCTTTGCGCACTTATTGTAAACAACCGAGGCCCACCTCTTGGCTTCAATGTCCACAGCTAGTCTACTTCCAATACCAATTGTTCCCATCTTTCTAGTGAGAGTTTCATAATTTGAATTTTTTCGTGCTAAGTTGGTGAATTGTCCCACTGTGAATCATATTTTCGTCAAAGAGCAATCGTATAAATTTTTATTTTTTCCGAAATGTGTACACAAATAGTTCTTGTAAAAACGAAGATGAAGTTCAATAAGCAGAAAAGTCGGAACACCGATTAGAGTGGAAATAAAAGGGGGGGAGTATTAGAGGGGAAATAAGTCGTCGGTCATTACCTATCATTTTATTATTATGATAATAATATAATAATAATAATATTACATTACACACCACCAACTCGAATTACGTTTTTGATCTCCCTCCATAACAATTGTCCGTTTGGACTAAAACTCGATATTTGACTTACATAGTGGCTTATGAATCCTCACTTTTAAATTTTGTGTCAATACATTCATTACATCGGTTATTACGATATTTGTATCGAGCATCCTTCCGTGATCCACCCCTTCCCTTCGATCGATTGCTCGGAAAATTGATAGGTGTCATCCTCATGGGGTTTTAAATTTAAGTATAAAATTTCATGTCGATATATTCATCACAGCGGCAGTAATTGGGAATTTTTAATTGAGACCTCCTCTTCTTCCGCTGATAAATAATAAGTGTTGTCCTTATATCTTTGATGGGCGGGAAAAAGAGTACAAGTCCATTTTTGGCCAAAACAGTATTATTACTGTAACACATTTTACAATGTGAAGTCAATCTCTAGAAGTGATGAGAAGAGGACAAGTCAGTAATGTCTCTGACGTAGTGTGGACCTAATTTTTTGACAGTTAAAAAAAAAAAATTTTCAGTAACAAAATACATTTTCTGTTCTCCTGAAAAATTGACTTTTTTGACTTTTATTGTTATGGTCTCCCACCAAAGATATGGCTTTGAATTTACATATGAAATTTCGTGTCAATACATTTATTACAATGGCACTTATTATAGTTTTCAAATGAATGTTACAGAGAAAACGGAAAGACGATAGATTTACGCGAAAATCCCTAATCCTATTGAAAAATTGATGCTCACCAAAAGGTTCCTTATCAAATTTCCAATCCCTAATGTGTCCTTAGATTTGAGATAGAACCAATTCCACGCAAGTTATTGCGCCTCAAAGAATGTAAAATAAATTTCAGTAGAAAATGTTTTAAAGTAATGTTTAAATTGTATCGCGTGCACCGAATTATAAAATATTTTTTTATTAATGGATTTGGAGTTTTAGGACGCAAAACAGCAAAGGTCATCAGCTTTTTTTTTTTTTAAATTAATGTTAGTTTTTTATTAAAAAAAATAAACATAAAGGAAAAAATATATGTGATATATTTTGAGAAGGAGGAGGGTGAGAGAGATTAATCTGTAGAACTTGGTTGATAATATCTTATATAACAAGAATAAAATATCTTTGTGTATATTTTTTCAGTTTGCTTCAACTCAATTACCGCCAACACCTTCAAAGTTTCATTATATATTTAATCTGCGAGATCTTTCAAGAATAGTAGCCGGGTTGCTACTCATCTCACCAAATCTTTTTAAAACTTCTATCCAGTTCATCAGAGTCTGGAGAAATGAAGTAACTCGTGTTATTTGTGATCGACTAGTATCATATGAGGTGAGGTTTATTTTCATTATTATATATATATATTGAAGTGTACTCAAAGTCCCCCAGGCTGAGCCACCGTCCAACGAAGGGTTGAAGTATATTTTATAAAAAATACTTTTTTCTTTTGACTTATGAGAGATTATAAACAAATATGTTCTGGTGGATTCATGGATTAATACAATATCTGAAAATGTTAATATTACGAAAGTAATGTTTAAAAAATAAATAAAAGGAAAATGAAAAGTCATTTGAATGTCGTGGTAGTGAGTATTGAAGATGTTATGAAAATTCGACGATAATAGAAAATAGTATAGAAAATGGAAAACTTCGTCAATAATGTGAAAATATTTGTTAAAAACAAAAAAAAAGCATATTCGTTGATATTATGTGGAATGTTTTAAGCCATGTGTGAATTTAATGAGATAATGGAATGAAATCTGATTGACATGATTAGGAATGCTATAAACGTATTAGATAATTATAGCCAATGTAAAAAATTTGAAGTCAAGTTAATGAATAAATAAATAATCATTGTTGAAGCTGATAGAAGTGAGAACGCATAGCGACATTAGCATACCTCGGACGGACTTTTCTACAAGCCATGTATTAAATACTTTAGTTTCGAAACAAACTTTAGTTTTTTTAAATTGAATAATTGGATATGCATTTTTCTACTCCTGTAACATAAAAATGTTTGGTGAAAGTGCTTCGAAATTAATGAATCAGTTAAAAAAAAAAAAGTTGGTCCAATCTTTCAAAAAGTTCCTTTTCTACAAAGTTTTTTTTGCGTCGGGCAAGTGTATTCAAAGTCTCCCAGGCTGAGCCACTGTCCAACGAAGGGTTGGTGTCCCCACAGGGCTTTGAGTTTACATAGGTTTCATGTCAATACATGAGGTTCATTATAACGTCACTTATTAGAGTTTTTGTGTTAAGCCTCTTCTCTAATCCCACCCTTCCCTTTGGCCGATTTGACTGAAAATCAATAGGTGTCGTCCTTAGAGGGTTCTGGATATGCATATACAATTTCGTATCAATAAATTAATTCTATTGGTAGTTATCGTGTTCACAGACACACATATAGACAGCATTTTATTTTTCATTTTTGGAATCAGGAGGTCGCAAAACATGAAATTCCGTTAAAAAATCCGTATCGAATTGTTGACCGATTACATAACTTCCCCTATACTTCGTAGCTGGGCAAGTAACAAATTACACTCCCCCCTACATATCTATCAATAAATTGACATTTAGGAAATTGTATGCTTTTTCCAACCTAATTTGATTAGTTTTAACCAACAGTGTAGGATTTATGGGCGATTTTGTGAGGTAAAATTTATTCACCATGTGACCATTTAAAAAATATTTTGAATAATAACATCGCAGCATGTTCCTTGATTTTGATGCCATTTTTTTTAAAGTCTCCGTCTTTAACTATTGAAGTAACAACTGGTCTCAAGTCAAAAACATCCTTCCTCTACCATATCAGTATCGAAATTTAAAAAAAATAGAAGAGGGCAATCTAATTCAACATTTTATTCCCTGCAATTTTTATTTGAATAATTATTTTATTATTTAAATATTTACTGCTGTAAACTGGCAATCAGCCTAACCAGTATGTATACTTTTTGGTTCCGATGGAATGTAGTATATTTAGTTATTGTTTTGTTTAAGGATCACGTGATTATGAACACTCACATGACAGAAACAGTTACCAAAATGTTCTCACATGCTAACGAAGAAGTAATGAAGGATCCGATATTGTTCGGTGATTATAGGAACGCCATGAATTTAGGGGAACACAGGGAATATGAAGACTTACTGGATTATGAAGCTGTCTATCATTTATTTGTTGAGGTTATTTTTACTTATTTATATCTATGTTCAGAAGATTGTTTGAAATGTTTCTCAATAGAAAAAATTCTGTTTACGAATAAAGAGTTTCTTCTATTAATATAAACATTTTTAGTTATATTTTAAATTTTTTTGGGGCACATATTAGGAGGCGTGGGCAGCTACGGCTCGCCGATCGATTCAATGCGACCCAAGGAAGGATACGCTATGACGAAAAGCTACAAGCTTTTATTCCTTCGATTGTTAATTACAAAGACAATAAAAAATTAGCCATTAATGGTCTAAGTATACTGTAAAAGTTCTCTCCGAATAAGAAATATAAAAGTTCCCTTTCTCCTAATTAATTGCGGGCTCTACCAGCAGTTCATAATTAATAAAAAAGTCGTCGTGAATCACCGGCTCTCACTATAAAACTATTATATAAAAACATTTTTAGTTTATATTTTAATTTATTTATTATTTATATATCTTTCAAGAAGATAATTTCTTTACTATGAAGATGCCTGATGTTGTGAGAAGTGATTATTTCACAGGTTACAAAATAAAAATATAGTCTGACCACTCTTTACTTATTAATTTTTGCTAGCCGACTTTCGAGGTTGGTATCATCATCAGGCAGTCTGGTAAAATAAATAAAAAAAAAAAATTTAAATTTAATAAATAAGATTTAATAAAATTAAATAAACATATATTAAACTATTTAAGAAACCAATTTAACAATTTAAAATTTCATGGATCTGTAAGAGTTCAGAATATATTTTTAACTTGCAGCCTGCATAATCCCTTTATGTATTTGATAATAATAATGTATTTGTATATTAGGTATTAGCGGAATACAACGAGAACAATCCTGAAATGGGTTTGGTGCTGTTTGAAGATGCCTTGGACCATCTGACACGGATCCACCGAGTTCTTCGGATGAACCGGGAGCATCTCATGGTGGTGGGTGTGGGAGCCTGCGGGAAGCAGTCCCTCGTCCGGCTCGCTTCTTACTGCGCAGGTAAGTTGCACTTCTACTGTAATATATACCATAGAAGTTAGATCTGTGTATCTTGTAGGGGCAAAGGGCTGACATCTACAGTGTAAAGGATTTCGATTGTTAGTTATAAAGAGAATAAAGAATTAGCCATTAATGGCCATTAATACTGTAAAAGTTCTTTCCGAATAAGAAATATATAAGTCCCCTATCTCCAAATTAATTGCGGGCTCTACCAGTTCTATGAATTCTTCATAAAAACGTCGTTGTGAATCACAGGGCTATTTCCGCTCTCCCTACAAAACTTAATATTTGACTTTCATTGTGGCTCCTGAATCCTCATACTAAACTTTGTGTCGATACATTCATTACAACGGCAGTTATTGCGGGTTTTTGAGTTGAACCTCCCTCTGATCCCCCCTTCTCTTCTGCCGATTCCAAGGGAAATTCATAAGTGTCGTTCTTATGGGGTTTTGAATTCACATATTGTGTCGATACATTCATTACAACGGCAGTTATTGAGTTAGACCTCTATCATCATCCCTTCCCTTTGGTCAATTTATCTGAAAATCAATGTGTCATCGTTAGAGGGTTCTGGATACAAAAATTCGTGTCGATACATTCATTCCATCGAAAGTTTTCGCGTTTACAGACACAACATTTTTACTTGCCCAGCTATACAAAGTATAGGGGAAGTTATAATATCGGTCAAAAATTCGTTGCGGAGTTTTCAACGGAATTTTATGTTTTTCGACCTCTAGATTCCAAATATGAAAAAAAAAAATTATGTTTGTCTGTGAATCCGATAACTTCCGATAGAATGAATATATCGACACTAAATTGTATATGCGAACCCACAACCCTCTAACGACGACACCTACTGTTTTTCAGTCAAATCGACCTAAGGAAAGGAGGAATTAGGAGGGAGGCTAAAGAGAAAAACTCTAATAACTGCCGATAGAATGAATGCATCAACACGAAATTTTGCAATATGTGACCAACACTCTATAAGGACAACAACTATTAATTTTCAGCAGAATCGACAGAAGGGAAGGGGGATCAGAGGAGGGGCTCATCGCAAAAACCCCAATAACTGCCGTTGTAATAAATATGAAATATGATATGAAATTTCATATTTAATGTCAAAACCCAATGAGGACATAACCTGTCAAATTTCAGCGTTTTCGGCTTCAGGAAAGGAGGGGTTCAGGGAAGAGGGCTCAATTAAAAAACCCTAATAACCCTAAAGTGGTTATCAGTACAACTTAATTTAACTGTAACGTCGGTTTTCTACTTGTAGAGGCGCAAGTATTCAGTATCGTGCTAAGTAGAGGCTACAACGAAGCCTCCTTCAAGGAAGATATGAAGAAACTCTATTCACAAGTAGGAGTGGACTTAGAAACTACCTCATTTATATTTAAAGCAAATCAAATTGTTGAAGAAGGTAATTAAATGAATATGGGCTATTCCATACCAAAATAAGTACAAATCTGCAACTTCATCATAATTTTTTTGAAATTTTGGCTCTGCGAGATTTAATTTTGTGCCACAACTAATGCCGAAATCTTCGAAACTCTCTTTTTTAACAAATTTTTGATTTTAATGAATTATTTTATTAAAATATTCATAACTCCTTCACTTTGAGATACAGCTTTAGATTCAAAACGTCTTTAGGTTCCTATGAAGTTGTAGTAAGCTATTAAAAAATAATTATTGCTAAATACCTCACATTCTTTTAATTACATTTTTCTCAAATTTCGTTAGTTTTTAAAATATATTTTTACTTTCTTATATCTTTTGTATAAGGGAAGTATTGTAATCGTGTAAAACTCTGAGATCGAGTTATCAATGAAATTCCCTTGAAAACATTTTCGCAGTGATGTCTATCTGTGTGTATGTGATTAGAGCTTTTTGATGCGCCCTAACGTAATTATAAAACGGAAAACATGAAATTTCGGTGAAAACTCAACATTTAATTTCTGAACGATGACACATCCGTGTGAAAGTTTTGAGAAATCAACTTGAAAAATTATGAATACATTTTGAAAATGAAGCACTAGCAAAAGTTATGAAATGTGTATAGAAACTGCAACTCTGTAGAAATTTAAGGAAATTTTGTTCATAAAACTGCGATCAATATTGAAGGAGATATGAATATTTTAATAAAATAATTCATTTAATTTCAAAATTACATATCTTGGACAGTTCCGAAAATTTGGCGAAACCATTTACGCAAAACTGTATCTTGGCGAGTCCTATTGTGTCCTCTCTACCATTTCAAAAAGAATCCGTGACCCACGTTGCAGATTTGCATTTTCATAGCAAGAAATAGTCCATGTATATATCTGTATCTATTGGGGACGCCATTAGATTTCGATCTTTTCACATCTCTTTTAGTATTATCTTCCAAATTACGCTTTTGCTGCTAACCCTTTAATAAAACAGTGCTTAAACAACTTAGATGTTACTTTTGAATTTCAGTAAAAAATTGTAAGCCGAAACCGGTACACTTTATGTATATATTTTTGTGGCATTAGACAATATAAAAGATAAACAAGTTCTTTGTTTTTATTAATAATAATTATATATGTAACTAGGCATAAACATTCTATTTCGAACTAAGTGAGTCATGATAATTATTTTAACGACCAATATTATTAAATGGGGCCATACTGGCCGTGCGGGCAACAGCGTAGGGCTTTGGTCGCATGGTCTTTCACTATGGTTTGCGGGTTCGAATCCCGTCCGGGAGGGAGTTTTATTTCGTAGATAGAACTCCCTCCCGGGGTCATGGATGTAGTAAATAACTTGATAAACAACACATATTGACATGGCTAATATGCACCGATATAAATCCAAAAAAAAAAAATATATATATTAAATTGATATTACAGAATATATTTAAGTTTTAGATATTAAACACCCTGATATTTTTAAATTAGATATTTTGGCTAAGATATTTTGTCTTTTTTATATTTTATGTGTTTATATATTTTTGGGGAATTAGACAATATAAAAGTCAAGTTCTTCGTTTTTATTTATTCCAAAAGTAAATATTATTTTCCGAATACTATGATATATTTTGTTTTTTTCTACGTTTGCGAACGCATCATAGATAAGCCAAATTTTGAAATAACAATTTTATACATTTTCAGTGGATAAGAATAATTTTGGTTGGATTCTAAGTTGCTCTATGAATAGATCCCTGGATGGTAACATGGTGTCATGTGCAACTCATGTAGAAAATCTACAGTAGAATGCGTTTTGTTATGGATTCCTCAATACTTTTTCTTTGAAAAATAAGTTTAAATTGAATTTGTTTGCTCAGGTTTCCTTGAAATGGTGAACAACATGCTGACGATTGGCTACATCCCGTCTTTGTTTAACGATGAAGAGAAGGACACCATTATCAACCGAGTGAGGAACGACGCACTCAAAAGTGGCTACGGAGTCGCCAAGTAAGTCACTACACGAGGCGTTGTACTTCCCAAGCTATACCAAGTATTGGGGAAGTTATGGAATCGGTCAGAAATTCGATGCAGACTTTTCAACGGAATTTCATGTTTTCCAACCTTTGATTTCAAAAATGGAAAAAAAAATCAGTGTGTCTGTGCACACGATAACTCTCGATAGAATGAATATATCGACACAAAATTGTATATGTGAATCCACAACCCTCTAACGACGACACCTACTGTTTTTCAGCCAAATCGACCAAAGGAAAGAGGGGATTAGGAGGGAGGCTTGAGAGAAAAACTCTAATAACTGCCGATAGAATGAATGCATCAACACGAAATTTTATAATGTGTGACCAACACTCTGTAAGGACAACAGCTATCAATTTTCAGCGGAATCGAAGAAACCCCAATAACTGCCGTTGTAATGAATGTATCGACATGAAAATACATATTTCGATACATTCATTACAACGGCAGTTATTTAGTTAGATCTCTATCATCATCTCTTCCCTTTGGTCAATTTGTCTGAAAATCAATGTGTCATCGTTAGAGGGTTCTGGATACAAAAATTCGTGTCGATACATTCATTCCATCGAAAGTTTTCGCGTTCACAGACACAAAATTTTTACTTGCCCAGCTATACAAAGTATAGGGGAAGTTATTATATCGGTCAAAAATTCGTTGCGGAGTTTTCAACGGAATTTTATGTTTTTCGACCTCTAGATTCCAAATATGAAAAAAAAAATTATGTTTGTCTGTGAATCCGATAACTTCCGATAGAATGAATATATCGACACTAAATTGTATATGCGAACCCACAACCCTCTATCGACGACACCTACTGTTTTTCAGTCAAATCGACCAAAGGAAGGGGGAATTAGGAGGGAGGCTAAAGAGAAAAACTCTAATAACTGCCGATAGAATGAATGCATCAACACGAAATTTTATAATGTGTGACCAACACTCTGTAAGGACAACAGCTATCAATTTTCAGCGGAATCGAAAAAACCCCAATAACTGCCGTTGTAATGAATGTATCGACATGAAATTACATATTTAAAATAAGAACCTCATTAGAACAATACCTGTTAATTTCCCGGAAAATTGCCCGAAGGGAAGGGGAGTTTCAGGGGAGGAGGCTTAACACAAAAACCGTAATAACTGTCGATTATTGTGTGATGTGAACACAAAACTTTTTAAACTCAAAATCTGAGGATCCCTGTCCAAAGATCAAATCCAAAATATCTAATCAAAAATATCCGACGACAAAATAACAAACGACAAAATTCCTAACTACAAAATAAACAAACGTCGAATAATTTTTGTAACTGGCAAATTTATAATGAATAAATAAAATAAGGAATATTACAATTCATTATTATAATTTAATATTAGCACGATCCTAGGGTACAGTTGCATAATAAAATGCAACACAGTAAATAAAATTTTAACCCAATAACTAAAAATGTATTGCCTAATAAGTTAATCCAATAACACGGTTAATAAGGCGCAGTAGGAAATTTCAGAACACTCGGTAAAAAATTTGAATGCCCAGTAAAAAAAATTAAAGAGTAAGATTTAAAATGTACAGTACAAAATTGCAGTTTACCGAGTAAATCCAGTTGATGTATCCGAAGAAATAAAATGTTAACCCTCCCATCGATCCTTTTAGTGAAACAGTCCAGGTTCTCAAAACACAATTTTGAATGCAGAAATAAATGCTTGTTCAAAGACAACGATCAAAGTTTTTGGCTTCAGATCAGGCTCCAACTCTTTTAAATTCTTAAGGTGTACAAACGAGATAATTTGTTAGGAGCTAAAACATATACGAGGGGCAAAACTTTACCATTACGCACGCCATGAATTGAATATAATTGTAAAGAAAAAAACATAGGCATTAAACTAGGCATAAACATTCCATTTCGAACTAAGTGAGTCATGATAATTATTTTAACGACCAATATTATTAAATCGATATTACAGAATATATTTAAGTTTTAGATATTAAACACTATGATATTTTTTAATTATGAACTTGAAAGAAATAAAACTTGTTTATTTGTGGTATTGTCTAATTTCACCAACTATATTTACATGGGAGTACTTTCGGTATTTCTACCATCCTCAGCCAAAGGCATAAGATATAAGACTTTTGGCTGAGGATGGTAGAAATACCGAAAGTACTCCCATGTAAATATAGTTGGTGAAATTAGACAATACCATAAATAAACAAGTTTTATTTCTTTCAAGTTCATTTGAATTATTTCACAATATCTCTGCAATAATGTCAGTTTTCATTTTTTAATTAGATATTTTGTCGTCTGGTATTTTGGATTAGATATTTAGACGCGATACCAAATGTGAGGGCACCGGTAGCTCTGGGGTAGCTTGCTTGCTTTCTGAGCTCAGCTCTCAGCCCTCTATTGAGACCTTAGCTCACTTATGGATTAAATTTATTTATTATTTTACAGGAATGTTGTTTGGAACTATTTCACTGAAATTTGCAAAGACCATCTCCATGTGGTACTTTTAATGTCTCCAGGCGACCCTCTGAGAACAAGATGCCGAAATTTCCCAGGACTTGTGAACAATACTACTATAGACTGGGTGTTTCCATGGCCAACGCAAGCCTTGTATGCTGTCGCTAGACGATATCTTATTAATGTAAGTATTTAAGTGTCAATATTACGTCTCATTACAAAGAAAATCTAGACTGGAAGGATCGAGGATGAGTTCCGAGAAGTTGCAATTTTCCGTAAATTGGCAGAACCCGGATAAATTTCATAATTTCTCCACAATTGCTTGTCAGAGATATTTGATAATATTGAGTTTAGCGAGATCTTTCCTCTCGAGTCAGCAGACTTGGAATTTGTTTGTTAGTTAGTTATTTTCTCATGCCCGGGCTTTTACCGCAAGGTCATATCACCCACTACCAGAGCGCTCTTTCGTCGCTCTAATGAACATGAGCCCGACTCTACTATGAGAGTCCTAAATTTGTATTCACCTTGTATAGGGGTCTTCACATGCACGGGACCATCGCTCAACGTCCCATCCGAAGGATGGCATGCTCATGGGTTTTTCCACTTCCCAGATAAACATTCTAAGGTCCTCGGCTGGGTTTCGAACCCGCGATCTTGAGTTCAGTAGTCAAACACGCTACCTCTGAACTACCAGTGCCCTCAAGTCTGTGAGTTATGTGATATCTGTGGCATCAGGTCTCTCAGAGTTACACCAAATTTGGCATAAATGTTGATGAGTTCATCGGACGGAACCCTATAGTTTTATTTCGTTATGGTTCTACGAGTAAAAGTCATTTAAAAAACAATTTAAGCAAACAGCTTGTGTCAGTCAGTTCTACTGTACATCAGTGTTTTCTATACCTACATTTTTTTTTCTTCTGAATGAATGGCATTGCATTGAAGTTTTTCTTTGAACAAATTTTTTACAATTAAAAGAAATCATTTTACAATATAGAAACAATTTTTAGAATGTGATTCCTTGAAATTGTTTTTAAACTATTTAGACACTAAAAAACAAACTCAACTGAATAAAATACAAACAAGACTATACTCGTACATAATAGTCTTCTTGAAAATAAATTGTTCCTTTGATTTTTCCACTTTTTTTTTTTTAATAAGTTCAAGGAGAATATTTTATCAATTAATTATTTATTTTCTTCTGATCGATACATTTTGTGTTTATCTATTTATTCTTGTGTGTATTAGTTCTATTCTCTGTTTTTTTCTCCCTGCTAAGCTTCACTATGCCATCTGGTATCCTTTATGAGTTATTTTATTTTATTTTTTTTCTTAAAAAAATTTTGTCTTTACTCCTTTTTTAGTTATTTTTGTCGCTTATGTTTCTTCTTATTTTTTTCTAGGTTGAACTTATCCCACAGAACTATCGAGAACCAATTATAGACCATTTTGTTTTTGTTCAAAAAAGTATGACCACTTTCACAGAAGACTATTTTACCAAATTACGCAGATATAATCATTTAACACCTAAACACTTTCTGGATTTCATTAATGTTTTCATAAGGTTAATTGAAGAGAAAAACAAAGAACATATATTTAAGGTAAATATAAGAAATACTAGTATTAAATTGTTTTAATTCAAATCATCGGAGAAACTAATTACGTTCTTTTCAAATTATTATTGTTCAAAATGAAGATTTTTTAATACTTCATTTCTTTGATATTGAAGTTTATTTACATTTGATTTATGTTAATTTTGGTTGTCCTTTTTTAAAAGAATCTATCCTGAGTAAATAATTGTATGTATAATAATCTCTTAAATATAAGTATTGATTACTTTATATGGATGGACACCCCAGCTCGTGATTGCTTAGGACCGCTGGGCACCACAGCTAGTATGTGTCTTGCAACGGCGGACAACGCAGCTAGTAAATGCTTAGCATCGCTCGACAACCTAGCTAGTACGTACTTAAGAACGCTTGTGACCACAGCAAGTATGTTCTTAGGTATGTTGGGCACCACAACCTCCCTCCCTTTCAAAATTTTGGCACGCTACATAGCCCATTTTTCAATCTGGCTTAGAAGGATGCTACATCTGAAGTTTCATGAAAGTCCGTCTATTCGTTTGAGCGTGATGTTGGATCAAACCTACAAACAAACCCTATTTCAGCTTTATTAATATAGATTAGTATCAAAGTTACGTAACTATAAGCCTCATGTATAGTTACAGTTGATAATTGTTTTCCCCTTTTTTCATAAATGCTATTTCTGTAGCTATAATACATTTTATGTGTATTATAATTATTATATACTTTTTCTAGTGTCAGCGTTTAGAAGTTGGACTAAAGAAGATAGCAGAAGCTAGTACAGAACTTGAAGTGCTTAATGCCAAATTGGCTGAGCAAAAAAAAATAGTTGAACAAAAAAATGCAGCATGTGAAGCATTATTATTACAAATTCACGATGGTAAAAATTACACATACCTAATGATTTTACTTCCCCAGCTATACGAAGCATATGCGAATTTATGTAATCGGTCAGAAATTCGAAGTTGAATTTTCACCGAAATTTCATGTTTTTGCGACGCTCTGATTCAAAAAAATAAAATTGTGTCTGGGAACGCGATAACTCCCGATAGAATGTATATGTGTATCGAGAACACTACAAGGCGATACCTATTAGTTATTGTGACTCATCCCCGGGCTTTATCTACTAGGTTAGGTTATTACGGGAAGACTTAAGACAAAAACTCTAACAACTGATTTTGTAATGAATGTATTGACATGACATTTTATATTTAAATTCAATACCCTATTAGGACGGTGCCAATCAATTATTCGCTAATTCGTCCTAGATGGGGATAGTTTCGGCGGGCATAAGGATGGAACAACTATTCATAGTGTCTTATTAACAACATTTACCTCTCATTACCTCAATTAGCCAAAATATCCAGTGCCACCAAACATAGGCATACCAAAGAATAACATAAGTTGATAATAACCTCATTTGTTATACTATACTTTATAAAAATATTCCGATTACTGCTCGTCACATATCTTAATCGTTATAATCTGGGATTTTATATTACTGAATGTTATTATCATTTATGTTATGTAATTGAATTATTTTCTTATAAATTATTTATTTATTTTTATTACATAATTTTTATTGAATGGTTGGTCATTTTTCCTTTCTTATACCTATAATATAATGAAGTTTTGTAATCGTACAAAATTCCAAGACCGAGTTTTCAACGGATTCTCACGTTTCACCGCCAAAAGATTGTAGCTTTGAATTTGAAATTTGATGTTGATTTTAATGTAAAATGGGCCCAAGGAAAGGGGGGGGGGGGGGGGATAGAGGTTTAGAGGAGAGTCTTAACATGGAAACTCCAATAACTGCTGTTGTCATGAATGGATCTACACAAAATTCCATGTGTAAATTCTAAATCCCATAAGGATAGCATATATTAATTTTCCGTGTATCCGGCTGAAGGAGGGGATCAGAGAAGGGGACCTCTACATAATCTCAGTTAAACCTGACGATGGCGTAGAGCCGATACCGTTAGTTTACATTCTTTTTGCCTTCAGACCTAACCCTCTACTAGGTCATATCGGTTATTACCAGTGCGTTCAAGGTTTTTTCACCCTCCAGATAAGACCCTCAATGGGTTTCGAACCCATGATCTTGAGCTCTGTAGGCAAGCACGCTACCGGAGCCCTCAACGACACCTATTGATTTTCAACCAAATCGGCCAAATGGATGGGGAGAATTAACACAAAAACTCGAATTAAGGCCGTTGTTATGAGTATATCAGCACAAAATGCCATATGTAAATTCGAAGCCCCATAAGAACGACACACCAATTCATGGGAATCGGCCGAAGGGAAGGGGAGTCAGAGGGTGCTCGACTCAAAAACCCCAACAACTGGCGATGTAATAAATGTATCGACATGAAATTTTACAATTAAATTCAAAGCCCCATTAGAACGGCACCTATTAATTATTAATTATCCGTGAAATTGGAAGAAGGCAGGGGGATCATAAGAGGGGTGGTCGACTGAATAACCCTAATATATGCCGCTATGAATTTATCGACACAATATTGAGTATGATGATTCAGAAGCTCCTATATTAGTCAATTCCTTCTGGGGAAGTACCTTGCTGGTGATTCAACGACGATTTTTTTTGTTTTTAACTACATTATTGTTTGAAGAATAACCAACTTTATGTACTAATACAAAATTTCATTTTAGCAACGATAATTGCCAATGAAAAGAAGAATATTGCTACCGTAAAAGGTAAAGAAATAGAGATTCAAAGCAAGGAAATAGCAATCGAAAAAGGGGAAGCAGAGGTAGTTCTAGCAGAAGCACTGCCGGCTTTGGAGGAGGCGAGGCTAGCTTTGGAGAACTTGAGCAAGAAGGATATCACTGAAGTCAGGTAACCAACCTTGTAATAGAAACACTTGGGGATCGAACAGGAAATCTAATTTTGAGTTGATAACTTTAATAATATGTCCACAAATTCGTCCTTAAAAAAACATAGCAAAAAAAAAAGTTTAAAACTACAAATAGATGGCCTTTGCACACAGTTTGCTAAAAGTTGTCTTGTAATATATCAGTGGCGGATCCATCATAGGGGCACCCCGAGCACTCGATATTTATAATTATTTCGGCAGATTTTGAACAAAATAAAATAAAATATTAAAGACTAGCAATATGTAGTACTATAATAAAAGAATAGATAGAATAGATAATAATAGAATTTAGATTATAAAAACAAGAGAGATGAATGCACGAAGACTTATTTGCTTGTACTTTCCTCAAATCCTTTTATCGTATGAAGGATCAGACCAATCTCAAATATTACACAGTACAGTACATACTTCCTTAAAAAATAAATAAATAAATTATTCATACAATTATTATTGACATTTTTGATTTTGTCAAGTTATTGCCTGACTAATGGGAAGCCATTAATAGACTATTCATCAGAGTGGCGCAGGCTCCAGGAAAAATTAAAAAAAAGTAATAAAATAAAATAAAGAAACAAACCTAAAGACGGAACCGGTCACCAAAAACGATACGTTCAACAATGTCACAATACAGATCAGTAGACTTAGCTTTGATCAATATTCATCATAATGTTTGTTTGAATGTAAAAAATGTAATAGATAGTATGACATACAAAATTATTATTTATAATTAGCGATAAGATTCATAAAATGTAAAATGAGAAAATTACAATTGTATAAAATAAAAAAAAAAGTTTTCTGTTTATGATGTAGGTATTTAAAATTATTTTTACATTTTCATTACCTATACATCTTTTTTGTATTATTTTGATTTATAATATATATATATATATATATATATATATATATATATATATATATATGTATATATATATATGTATATATATACAGGGTGGCCCAGATAAGCGGGCCACAAGTGAGATAACTAAACGGTTAGAGATATCAAAATTGTGCATAGGACTAAAGTTGTAGCACTCGCCGAGAGCTAAAGTATGGCGTCCTCGAGAAGACTTATTAAAAAGACATTTAACGTTTAACATTTTCATAAATTTATTTTCTAAAATGTTCTAAAGTTAGTTCTACTACGAACAACCGTGGAAGGAACACTTCGCTAAAAGTGTGTCACAATAAACTTGTATGAACTAATGGTAATTCGTAAATGGGAAAATACGAATATAGGCTGAATTCACAAAAAAATAGGTTGCCCCCCCCCCCCCTCCCGTTTTCTATCCACCAGGAACCAACATGGTGCACAAAAAAAAAAAGGATCGAAAAATAAAATTAACAATTTTTTCTTGATTTATTCTCAACGAAGATCATAATATCAAAAGAGTTTGTAGATTAAAAGTGTTCCCTGTTGCTACACGCTACACGAAATATAAGATAAGTTATGTAATCGGTCAGAAATTCGATGTTGAGTATTCAACGGAATTTCATGTTTCCGAACCCCGAAATATATTAATATTTAACAAAAATATATATATTCCAGATCATTCGTTACGCCTCCAGAGCCAGTGAAGGTTGTTTGCGAATGTGTACTGATTTTAAGAGGAAGTAGAGAAGTTAGCTGGAAAGCAGCCAAAGGCATGATGGCGGATCCAAGCTTTTTGAAAAAATTACAAGAGATGAACGTTAATGCCATAACTCCGAAGCAGCAAACCAAAGTTAAGAAGCATTTAGCTGTGAGTTTTTATTTTACTACGCCGTTTTAATATTTCAATGGATTTCTTGATGGTAATGTAGCTTTAAATACTCGACTTATTAAAAACAATAACATTGTGACATATTATGTCCGTTAATACTTCACGATTAGTTAAAATATTATTTACTTTAAATTTTTTTGGTTTATGTAAGTAATTATACTCCAGGGGGAATATTTACTTCAAGGAATGTATTGTAAATCAAAAGAATTTAACTTTCTGTAGATTTAAATGAAATAATAATTAACCGTGTCCTAGAGAAATGGTCTGGAATGTTATTTCCACGACTTTCTTTTATTTTCAACTTCTATTAGTTTAAAAACCACAAAGTTTTGTTTTCTATATGTTAGTAATGTCCGGAAGTTTGTCACTTTTTTGTCACTCTGGTGGACATGAGCGTCACACTAAAGGTAGGAGACGTAGTAGGAGACCTCTGGTAGACATGAGCCTCACACTAGAGTAGGAGACCTCTGGTAGACATGAGCCTCACACTAGAGTGGAGACCTCTGGGAGACATGAGCCTCACACTAGAGTAGGAGACCTCTGGGAGACATGAGCCTCACACTAGAGTGGAGACCTCTGGGAGACATGAGCCTCACACTAGAGTAGGAGACCTCTGGTAGACATGAGCCTCACACTAGAGTAGGAGACCTCTGGGAGACATGAGCCTCACACTAGAGTAGGAGACC
Organism: Aradus depressus; assembly: GCA_963662175.1. Classification (NCBI taxonomy): domain Eukaryota; kingdom Metazoa; phylum Arthropoda; class Insecta; order Hemiptera; family Aradidae; genus Aradus; species Aradus depressus. The sequence continues at coordinate 42,875,986 of OY759218.1, read as the reverse complement.
TCTGGGAGACATGAGCCTCACACTAGAGTAGGAGACGTAGTAGGAGACCTCTGGGAGACATGAGCCTCACACTAGAGTGGAGACCTCAATTACTCCTTGGAACAAGGCGACTAATGAGGAGCACAAGTTGATGTTGTTTGATTGAACTTGGAAGGCGGGCTGTCAACCAGCTTTGTTACATTGCCAGATGAGATGAGGACAAGATTTCCCAGTTCGATATAGATAGTAAAAAATGTTGGGCACACCATCCTTCGGATGGAATGTTTAGCGATGGCCCCAAGCCTGTACGATGTCAGATACTCGTTAAAGACCCCTCCCTACATCCTTGGTATGTAAACATGGGTAGGCAACATTTAGGACTATAGTACATTCCGAGTCATAACAACCAGAGCGACGAAAGAGCGCTCTGGTTGTGGGCGATATGACTCATATCTAAATCACGGGCATGAATCATTATAACTAATTAACCAGTAACTAAAACGATTTATTCCAATTATAATTTCTTATGATTTACAATATTTGTAGTATATTGATTGTTGTAGAGTGGATCACAATAGTAATGTCAGTGTAGGGCAGATTTTATTCTTATTGACGAATAACGAATAAAAAAATGTATTCGTTATTCGCAAATAATTCATAAAGTATATCATCCGTGAATAAGGTTGTTTAATAAGTAATACAGAGGTATCAGTCCAACAATTTTATTCATTCCACAACTAGTTTCGGCAATTTACCATCCTCAGGTGGTGAATCTGAATGTAGAGAAGAAGGGGTACAAATATAGACGGGTCTCAACATCCAGTTAGACCCTGAGATGTGTCCATTTCTTTAAACCCTTCTCTACATTAAGATTCACCACCTGAGGATGGCAAATTGCCGAAACTAGTTGTGGAATGAATACAATTGTTGGACTGATAACTCTGTATTACTTATTAAACATGTCCACTACGTAAGAAATTGTTGGAATTCATTTTTATTTTCTAAATAACAAATTATTTTATATATTGTAAATAAAGAATAATAGGGGAAGCTATGTAATCGGTCAACAATTTCAACGGAATTTCTTGTTTTCGTCCTCCTGATTTCAAAAATGAAAAAAAAAAGTTGTGTGTTAACACTATAACCCCCGATTGAATGAATGTATCCATCCACACGAATTTATATACTTATGTGTTTCCAGAACCCTCTAAGGACGACAAATATTGATTTTCAGCCGAAGAGGAACGGCTCTATTAATAAATTCCAATAACTGCCGTTGTAATGAATGTACTTGTTGAAATTTTATATTTAAATTCAGAACCCCATAAGGTTAGCACCTATTAATTTCCCGTGAAATCGGTCGAAGGGAAGGTGGGACCAGAGAAGAAGGGCTTGACTTAAATACCTTAATAACTGCTGATGTAATGAATGTATGAACATAAAATTTAGTAAAAGGATTCAAAAGCCTCTATGAAAATCAAATATTGAGTTTTAGCCTAAACAGTCAATTGGCTTTGGAGGGAGAGCAAAAACGTAATTGATTAATTCGTGTTGGGGAAGTACATAGCCGGTGATTCATCGACGAATTTTTTTATTGTATTTAATATGTATTTTATTATTTTTTTTTTTCAGACGTCCAAGAAAATTGGCCAGATGAAAACTATAAGTAAAGCAGGCTTTGGGCTGCTAACGTTTATAAAAGCAGTTTTGGGTTATTGTGCAGTTTACAGGACTGTCAAACCCAAAGAGGAACGTGTGAAAGTTCTTCAGAAAGATTACACCAAGGTTAGTATGTGGATAGGTCTAACATCTATCATAAGACATACTATAGTATGTTGCATCAAGTCTGTGCATCTAATGGACTCGTGCTACTCACAGACAAGTGGTACTAACAAATCTCTGCTCAGTCATTGGTTCCTTATTTATCCGAAGAAATATATAAATACGGCCTTTTCTTTTTCCGAGTTGAGCTCATTCGAGAGCACCCCAGAAGCCGTGAGGAGTTTTGTCTTCAAGAGCAGCCAGCGGAGGAGGCTAACTCACGCCACTATCTGCGCCCCAGGAGGAAGACCAGACTGCCTCGGTGCTGTGCCAATCAAATCATGTGATGATTTCCCCGTGAAATCCCTCCCCAGAACTTTATTGAGCCTTCTCCAAAATGCACCCTGGATGACAAACAAACATGTGTACATTTCGTACCGCCCTTATCAAGGCCTGTAGCTCAGTGCTCGTTGTGGTCCTCTTTCTCAGTCCATTATCCTTCAGAAATCGATCATCCCTCTCACTGATGCATCTTTGTCTACCCTGTCCTCCTCGTCTTCTACTGTCATATCCCGTCTCATGGAACCGTCTAATATCTCTCCCAATCGTGGTAAGATTAACTCCAAACTGTCTAACAACTTCACTCTGTTTGGAGGGCGCCGGTAGCTCAGTGGTATGCGTGCTTGACGTCTGAGCTCAAGATCGTGGGTTCGAAATCCGACCGAGGCCCTTAGTTTATTTTATCTGGGAGGTAAAACAAACTTAAGCACACCGTCCTTCGGATGGGACGTTAAGCGATGGTCCCGAGTCTGTACGATGTCAGGTACTCGTTAAAGACCCCGAATGAATAAAAATTTAGGGTAGGCAAAATTTAGGACTCCCTCAGAAAAGTCGGGCCCATGTCCACCAGAGTGACGAAAGAGCGCTCTGGTAGTAGGCGATATGACCTCGTAGTTAAAGCCCGGGCATGAGTCATAAAACCTAACCTAACACTCTGCGAACGTCCAGCTTCAACCAATACTCCAGCCCTTACAGCATCCTCCACAGTCAAATTACGATGCTTATCCATAATTATTCCCGCAACTTCTAACTGTACAATCTTGAAACACGACTAACGAGGAGCAACTTCCTAAACCCTGTATAATATTGACAAACAAAAAGATAAAAATATTTGCAAAGTGGGCCTTATAATTAGTATTGACAAACATGAAGATAAAGGTGTTGTTTGCGAGGCTAACCTTTTTAAATAAACCAATAATAAAAGTTACTGAGTTAATAAAGAAAAACTCGAAAGAAAATGGAGAAATATTGGATTGTGCGTTAATTTTGAGCAGGAGTGTATATATATAATCAACATTTTGGAAACACGTGGGCTCAATAGAATGAGGGTAAGCAAATTATATCCTAAACATTCTTTTTTAAGGAGAAGGGAGAGCTTTAAGGCGAAAGAGGAAGGTAGTTTAGTGTGTTTCTGAGATACGAGATGGCACCACTTTCTGGGGTAAGCTTTGCCCCCTCTAGAATCAACCGATTCTTAATCTAAAACTGCTTTGTCTCAGTATATCTCTCATTGTTTCGATGTGGAGGCGCGTTGAATGGGTATATAGCTCTCTTTGATTTTAACTATTAATTTTATTCTTTTTCTAGGCTGTAAACTATTTGAATGAGATTAAAAGACAAATAAGCGAAGTAGAAAAAGTACTACGAGACCTTGATGAGAAATTAGCTGCAGCAACAATTGAGAAACACATCATCCAACAAGAAACAGAACTTATGTTGCGGCATTTGGAAGCGGCTGACAAGCTTATTGGTGGACTCAGCAGCGAAAATGCGAGGTGAATACATTATATTAATTTGTAAATTATCCATAGTAGGTATAAAATAGTCCATAAAAAAAAAACGCAACTAGTTGTTATTTCGTAGACAACTTCACGCTGAAGGGAAGGACACATTGCACGTTCACGTATGTTCAATAGAATCGTCGGCATCATTTTCAGACGATTAAACAATGGGAAAGGTTGAATTTTTGGAACGAGGATGTGTGGGCCCCCCTCCACAACAACTTCCGGCATTACCTAGCTCTCCGTTTCGCCAAGCCCCCTCAAATCTTTGGCCTTCTCTTACAGAAACTAATGACTATCGGAGTTTTTTTTTATTCAAACTTTTATACGATATTTTGCCATTTGGCCTCCTAAGAATTTCTTCACAACTATATTTATGACTTTCCACACTTCCGAAATTAATTCTTGATCCAATACATTTTTCATAATTGATCTTGATTGAGACAAAAATCAGGGTAGCCAGAAAATGGATTCTATGATAATGGCACTTTTCTGACTGTCGTCCCCTTTCGCGTTAAGGCAGGGGAAGGCAGTTTAGTGTGTTTCTGAGATAAGAGATGGCACCACTTTCGGCGATAAACTTTGCCTTCCTCCAGAATCAACCTAGAGACTAGATTCTTAATCTAAAAACTGCATTTGTTTCTGTATGATGATCCAAATGAAGTGGTCGTTCGGCTTTTATTTTTTTGAACTATTGGTTATGCAAAATGTTGATGCGAAATTTTTATGTGTTGAATTTTTGCAAAATCTGAGGTTATAGACATGTGTAGAAAAAAATTGTGAATTAAACACACTTTTCACATTTGAAATTGGTTCAGTAGATCAAACCGAAACCGAAATCTATGATTTCAGAGAAATAATTGCCGCCCGCCCACGACAATCAAAACATATCTCTAATCACGTGTACCTCCCAGCCCTGGTCTTCTAATGAGTATTTCCTGACATGGGTTGGATACTTACCCAATTATGAGCTTTCATGTGAATTATGATTTGTATACTACTTATTTATATGCGCTAAATTACCTATTTCAAAATAGGGCCTCGGGACTATACTAAAATGTCCCTTTTGGAGGGAAGATTCAAAATATAAAATAAAAACCATACGCTATGGTTTCCGAGCGACCTCTGAACGTGGACTTAGACCCGGACTCGGGTCCCGGATTCCTGACTTGGATACGGATCTAATCATGGTTCGAGACCTGGAACCCTCAAATAAGGAAAGAGTCCTTCAATGAAGAGATTAAAGGTTAAGGGGGAGAGCGGAAACATACCTGTGAGAAGGGTTTAGTCTCAATTTTAGAGTTCCGAGGACCTCAACAGTGCAAAAAAAGTAGTCAAGAGTCCACCAAACTCTGAAACTATTTTCTGTACTGATAGAAAGAAGGTCAATTAATTCTCTCCGTAAGTTATTGTTTTATTAATTCTTTTTAATGAACAAATTTTCAAAAATGTTCTTATAGGTGGAAGCAGGAATTGGAAAATTTGCATTCTGAACAAATCAAGATAGTTGGAAACAACGCGTTGAGTGCGGCATTTCTTGCATACACAGGACCATTTAGCTGGGAATTCAGGACGGACATGGTCTACAAAAGCTGGTTGGAAAGTTTGGGCAATCTGAAAGTTCCAGTTTCCGAACAGTTCCGTTTAGAGAAGGAACTAGTCGACGATGTCACAGTGAGCAGGTAATGCAATATATTATAGTTGTAATCACGGTTTATACACAAAAAAAAGTCCTGTTTTCTGAAAGGGGATCCAGACAAATGAATAAAGGAAAAGTCGAAATTATTCGGTTTTATATTATTGTTATGGAAAATTAATTCAACTAATAAGTAGGTAGTAGTTATGGTACCAGGGCCAGACAGGACTTTACTTTACTCCTTCGGGGTCCTCTTTTCTTCCCCACTTCTTCCATCTCACATTTTCAGTTTCCTCTAAACCTTGTGAGCACATCCTCCTTCAGGGTCCCCTTCTCTTTCCCTGTTTTTCGATATCAGATTTTGGTGACCAGGACACCCTCCTTTGGGATCCTCTTTTCTTCCCCACATCCTCGAATTCATATTTTGATGAAAACTTCATTTTCCTTTACACTCTGTAAGCACACCCTCCTTCGGAGTTCTATTCTCGTAGGGGCGTGCTCACAGGGGTTGCAGGGAAACGAAGTTCTCACCAAAATGTGACATCGAAGAAAGAGGAAAGAGAAGGGGACCCCGAAGGAGGGTGTCCTCACAGGGGTTCGAGGGAAACGAAGTTCTCACCAAAATGTGACATTGAAGAACGAGGAAAGAGAAGGCGATTTTGGCGGAAGGGGGAAAGAAAGTGATCTGTAAAAGCATGGTTGGTTTTTTTTTCATGGTGGCCCTCTTGGCATTGCATATAAAAAGAAGAATGATAACTGTGCCTATCAGCTTTTCATATTACTTTAGTAATAATAATATTTTGAAATATTTTCAGATGGAATTCTGAAGGGTTGCCTCCCGATGAGTTATCTGTTCAGAATGGAATACTCACCACATCAGCTACAAGGTTTCCCCTCTGCATTGATCCACAACAACAGGTTAATTTTATTTTACTTTTCCCGTATACCAATCTTTAAGAACACTTTTGTGGGCATCAAGAAAATATACTAGGCGATGTTCGCGGAACCTCGATAGAAATATTTGTCTTGTATTAACCCGGTAGTCGGAAATTTGTCGACAAGAAGGATGTGTTTGGTGTTTGTTTCAGATATTTATGTGCAGAACCCCATATTCAAAGAAATTGTCCGAAGGGAAGAGAGTGATTAGGGTGGAGGGTTAACACAAAAACTTTAATAATTGCAGTTATTATGAATATATTGGCAAGAAATTTCATATGTATATTTAAAGCCCTATAAGGAGGGACAACACGTATTCATTTTCAGCGGAATCAGAGAGGCTCAACACAAAAACCTAATAAATGAATGTATCGACATGAAATTTCATATTTAAATTCAAAACCCCATGAGGACCAAACCTGTTAAATTTCAGCAAAATGGGCGGAAGAGAAGGGTTGGTCCAGGGGAGGGGGCACAACTCATAAACCCTAATAACTGCTGATGTAATGAATTTATGAGCACAAAATCTAGTATGAGGATTTAGGAGCCTCTATGTAAGTCAACTATTGATTATTAGTGCAAACTGTCGATTTGCTTTGAAGGGAGAGCAAAAACGTAATGATAAATTCGTGCTGAGGAAGCACATAGCCGGTGATTCACCGACGACTTTTTCTATCATCACTGGTATCATTTCAATTTTTCTTTTATTATTCATATTTTTAATTATAGATTTAGACAAACATTATTTTTTAAGTTTGCAATTTTTTTATATTGTCCATAATATCAAAAATATTGATATAATAAATATAATTTTAAAAAATTGACATTTATAATTATGTGTACAAATATTTGATATTTTTTAGGCATTGAACTGGATAATGAAAATGGAGGAAAAAAGAAATTTGAGAATTTTAACATTTAATGATTCGGATTTCCTAAAGCAACTGGAATTAGGAATTATCTATGGGTTCGCAGTGCTATTTAAAGATGTCGACTACATTGATCCCGTCATTGATGATCTCTTAGAAAAAAATATAAAAGGTTTAATAATATTTGCATTAGGCTAATAACTCTCACGATACATTTATATGAAAATGGCTGATGTACTAAAGTTTGTTTTTTAAATTAATTGAAATGGAAGTAAGTGCCACCATGTTGCCAGGCAGCACAAAACGGGCAGAATTCATTGGTTGCAGCAAAATGTTGCTGAAAATCCAATCTTGAGGTGGGGCTGGCTTCAAGTTGGCACTCCATATTTATTTGTTCGAAAACACTATATTATAGTATAAGTGGTGTAAAAAACGTAAAGTGGGGGGCTAACTTGACGCGCCTTTGATTTTAAGGCAGGACTGATTTGTGCATCTATACTGTGATTCAGCCCCTCCCCAAAATGCATACTTCAAAGTGCATTTGGATTATTTTGTGAGTTAGCCACCAAAATGTTTGAAAAAAGCCTTTCCGGATCTATGTTTATTTTAACTTTTTTCTTAAGTTCGACCCACCAAACCTGGAGTTATGGACACTTCGACTGAAACACCCTGTATATATATTTTTTTTAAATACAAGTGGGTTATCAAATTAAGTTGAATCTGAATTAAATTTACTAGCATTGTCGAAATGGCGACTGTCAGTGACAACAAAAGCTTTCCGTAAGCCCCCTAGCGCCTCCGCGGACACACTATTTCATAACTTTGTTCATATTCGTATGTGTCTAAATAAATCAAATCTATTAATTTTATTTTTTTTATTTATTTTTTTTTTTTTCCGCAGGGCGATGGGAATACTTTCAACGAAGGGAAGCACGTGCTTCCCAACAGTGTGGTGCCTCGTCTTGGGTAATTTTCCACTAAACCCACCCCCCTGAGCTCTTGGGTGCTTTCGTCCCTGGTGTGGGACCATAACACCCTCTTCGTCTTCCCGATAAGGAACCATAGTTGTAGCTTTCTGGAGTGCGCTGACACTCGGAAAGTTCATGCGGGGTTAGACCCGCCAGGTGTTATTTACACCGGCGGTCCGCCGAGGCTCGAGGTTAGGAGGCGTTTTTTCGCCTCCTCCACTCCGCTACAAATCGCTATTCATTTTATTATATTCCTTCATTTTTTTTTAATGTCACCATTCTCATTCATTTCTACATTTTACGAAAGCTATGTAATAAATAAATGAATTATGTCATTAAGAAATCGAAACTGAGTTAAGCTTATGAAAAAAATATATTTGCTTCAAATGTATCTTAAATAAATATTAGAAGCGTGTGTTATTTTATTTGTCTAAAATGATATAATTTTTGCAGTTACAACTGGACGCACATTTGTATTGCTTGGAAGTAAAGAAATAGATTATAATCCTAATTTTAAACTATATTTGACAACTAAAATAGCGAATCCGAACTTCGATCCTTCATTCTATGCAAAGGCAACTGTGATCAACTACTCAGTGACCACTTCCGTGAGTAACTTTTCATATCTCCAAATAACTTCCCTCTATGAGGGCGCCTCAAAATCGCGAGTCGAAACCAGGCCGAGGCCTTCAGGTTTTTTATCTGGGAAGTGAAAAAACCTTGAGTAAGCCGTCCTTTGGCTGAGTTAAAGCCCGGGTATGAGTTTAAATAAATAACTTTCTCAATGTAATTCTCAGAAAAGTCTTGCTTCTCTTAAGCGAAGAGAATGATCTTTCCAGTTCAGCAGTGGATAGCTTTAAAGCAAATATAATAAATGTCATCACACAAATAATACATAATAATAAAATTCTGAAGGTAATTATATTCGAATATCAAATTATATTTAGGCGCACAACATTTTTAAAAAAATACGTCAATGTACTTCCCCAGCGCGGTTTAATGAAGTAAGTTTTTGCTCTGAAACCACTGAAACCCGGGGGGGAGGACCTCACCTCCCAGCTACCCTCCTTATGGCAAAGTACCATTGAGACGACTGCAATGACACTTTTGACCTCAATTGGTTCAGAAAATATATTTCTCTATTTAAATTTAGATGTTTTTTTTCTTTAACATAGTCCAAACTACCGAGGGGTCAAAAAGATTGTTATTATTTTCATACTAATTTATTTAATTTCACTTGGTTTTTCCTTTTATGTATATATTTTTTTTTTAAATTTATTTTTACATTTATTTATTTTATATATAATAAATAAAAAATAAAAAAATATAAGAAAAATAAATAAAATGATAATAAAAATATATAAAAGAAAAAAACGAAGAGAGATTAAATAAATTAGTATATTAATAATAAAAAATAATGGTTAAAACGTAGATTCGATAGACCTTAAAGAGGATATCTGTGGAGGAACTCTGCCTTTGGAATATTAAACACGTCTTTTTTTTTATTATGGTTAATTTTTTATTTTTGAACAATGATATATTTATATATTTATATACGCAGAAAATGGATGCAGAAAGTGCTTTGCACCCCTTAAGTCGGCGCTACTGTTCTATACACATATGTTATGCTAGTTAATGATTTTAGTACGATCTGTTATTATATGTTATATAATTTATCATACGTTATGTGATGAATCAGAACAAATTGCGTCCTGCTAAGGTTTTTTTTTGGAAGGCCTCTGTGCCTCTACTGAGTGCCGGAAATTGGGATGTGTCACATAATTCGGGACAGTTGGCCCTATCTTGAACGTTGAACCAGATCCCAGTAAATGTGTTTGTCCACAAATCTCATAATCGAAAACTTATTTTGTATGTCTTTTATCTACAGGGACTGGAAGATCAGTTACTGAGTGTAGTTGTCTTAAATGAACGACCGGACCTGGAGAAGCAACGAGAAGATCTGATAGCGACCACATTCAGCAACAAGAACCTCCTCAGGCGGTTGGAGGACTCCCTCCTTCTAGAGTTGGCAAACTCAACGGGAAATATGCTCGATAACCGAGACCTTATTGCAACCCTTGAAAGCACTAAAACTAAAGCAAGTGAGGTAAGTCTAGTCTAGGAAATGTTAATATGATATGTTAATATGTCCAGGGAGGGCGGCCGTACTTCAGAGGTAGCGTGCTACTCAAAATCGCGAGTTCTTCGAGGCCCGTAGGTTTTTCATTTGGAGAGTAAAAAACCTTGAGCACTCCGTCCTTCGGATGAGACGTTAAGCGATGGTCCCGAGCCTGTACGATGTCAGTTACTCTAACTAAACCTGGATACGCAAAATTTAGGACTTCCACAGTAGAGTCGGGCTCATGTCCACCAGAGCGACGTAAGAGCACTTTGGAGTAGGCCATATGACCGGATAACCACAAAAATAGTTCACCTCGCTCCTGTGTAATGGTCGTAGGTGTTGGTTAAAACGGAGTGCAGGTATAATCGGGTAACACAACCTGACTCCAGTAATCACAGGAGAAGGTTACTTCGCTTCTGCGCCAAGGCGGTGGGAGGTAGTTTGAGCGAGGTGCGGTTAACATAACATGGCATGGATAACCACAAAAGTAGTTTACCTCGCATCTGCTTCATTGTAATGGTGGTTAGAACGGGTTACGGGTTACAAAAAAAAAAAAGGTACTAGAGCTGGGTTCTAACTTTCAATATTCACCTCTCTCGACGGTCACTCTACCGACTGAGGTCTGGAAAAACTGATAGGAGAAGCGACATAAAATCGCTCTAAAAATAAGTAAAATATACATAAACAACCAGAAGTTTTCGCATTTCATCTCGGTTCCAGATATTCAGCCTCTTAACTCTGCCAGACTTTTTAGTCCTACGCTTTCCCCCCAGATAAATCTATTTTTTGTATTAAAAAAAAAAAAATTCTAAAAAAATATTCATTGCAGGTGCAATCAAAATTGGAACTTGCCGCATCAACAGCAAAAGATATAGAAAGTCTTCGGAATAACTACAGACCTTGTGCCAAACGCGGAGCCATACTGTATTTTGTCTTATCGGACATGGCTTCCGTTAGCCCCATGTATCAGTATTCGTTAAGTGCATATCTGGTTGTGTTCGAGTATTCACTAAGAAAAGCCATTCCTGACATCCTACTTCGACTCAGGATTAGGAATATTATAAATACTCTTACGCAAAATGTCTACGATTATGGTTGCACAGGTATTTTTATTAAACATTTATAGTATAATACATAAACCTGGTAGATGGCATAAACCTCATTTCTAGACTCAGTGGGAACTTTTGTTGTTCAATTTTATTTGTATAAATACACTTATTTTTCAATAAAACTTTAGTTAAATTTCATTAAAATCCGATCATCCGTTGAAGAGCTAGAACTATTTTTATGCTAACCCCCCTCACAACGCCCCCTCCCCTCAAGAATATTGTGACGACCAGACCATCCATTAATGAGCTAGCACACAATTTTTAGTCTTAGCCCCCTGACATCCCCCCCTCCCGTCAAGAATTTTGAGACGTCACACACACTATTTTTCAATTGGCTTTTAAGAATACTACATGTGAAATTTCATGACAATCAGACTATCCGTTAATGAGCTAGCAGTATTTTTATGCTTAGCCCCCCCCCCCCCCCCCCCCCCCTCTCAACCCCCCTCCCGTTTAAAACTTTCAGACGCTATATAGCCTATTTTTCAGTCTCACTCAAAAGGATGCTACATGTGAAGTTTCATGAAAATCCGTTCAGCCGTTTAAGCGTGATGTTGGAACTAACATACAAACAATCAATCAATCAAACCCCGTTTCAGCTTTATTAATATAGATTGTACTATTTTTTTCCAACTGTTTCACTAATTAAATGTTTATTTTCTTTTTGGCTTCTTATGTATTCTTAGGTCCTAAAATAAGAAAAAACTCATTGATTGTATAAAAAAAAATGTATATACTGATGTAGTACTTCTCTCAACGATTTGATTGGTCGTACAACCAAAAAATAAATGGGAGAATAATATAGCTACCAACAAAATATATTATTATATTTATGCAGTATAGCTAATACATACATTAAGAATTTTGAAAAAAAATCCTGACAATGTTTTTCAAGATTTATTGAATGAATTTTGAAAAAATGAAATGTTCTTTCTATAAATTCAAACCAATCTTTTCATTATTACTAAAACTTTTTCAGGTATATTTGAGAGACACAAGCTATTGTATTCTTTTCAAATGACGATGCGGTTGGAGCAGGCTGAGGGCCACGTTTCTCAAGATCAACTGGAATTTTTCATAAAAGGAAATGTGGCTTTGGAAAAGTCGCCCAGAAAATGCCCAGTCTCCTGGCTCCATGGACCCGTAAGTTTCTTTGTTACTATCACTTTTTATGTCTCGGTTTTATTATATCTTCCATGAGTGAGATATAAAGTGGACTGAATCGTGTGTATTTGCCGTGTAAATATTTGCCATCTTATATGTGGCGCTTTATTGAAAAACAAAAGTTTTACACAACACTAATTTATTAAAAGTATTACACAGTTTACTTAGGTATGGAAAGCTGTTTATCATTGGCGTAGCTAGCATTATTTGCAGATGGGGAGGTTGGGGGAGGGGGGGGGGCAGCAGGTCAACACGACCGAGATAATAAAACATTAGTTTACATTTCACAACCATATTTTTAGTTAATAATTTATAATAATAATAAATATATATACTATAAAGAGTATGTACGCATTTTTATTTTAGTTTTGTACTTCGATATTATTTTTTATATATACTATGTATTCTACTATAACCCCACTCTTTATTTATTATATATATTTATAATAAATAAAGAGTATGGTTTTAGTAGAATACATAGTATATATAAAAAATTATATCGAAGTACAAAACTAAAATAAAAATGCGTACATTCTCTTTATAGTAAAAATACACAATATATGTATTATATTAACTTGGGGGCGTTACAGGAGTGAGAATTTGAACAATTCCCATTTCGGCTGACGATGGCGCAAGCCGAAACCTGTACACTTTATGTATATATTTTTGTGAAATTAGACAATATAAAAGTTAAAAACAAGTTCTTTGTTGAGGGCGCCGGTAGCTCAGTGGTATGCGTGCTTGTCTTCTGAGCTCAAGATCGTGGGTTCGAAACCCGACCGAGGCCCTTAGTTTATTTTATCTGGGAGGTAAATTAAACTTAAGCTCGCCGTCTTTCGGATGGGACGTTAAGCGATGGTCCCGAGCCTGTACGATGTCAGGTACTCGTTATTGACCCCTGCTCTAGGTGAATAAAAATTTAGGGTAGGCAACATTTAGGACTCCCGCAGTAGAGTCTGGCTCATATCCACCAGAGTGATGAAAGAGCGCTCTGGTAGTAGGCGATATGACCTCGTAGTTAAAGCTCGGGCATGAATCATAAAACCTAAACCTAACCTAAGTTCTTTGTTTTTATTTATTTCATTAGCTTTCCACTATACTAACACAGATCACAAAAATGTATTTGGACATGAATAGAATATTTATTATTTGCAGAAAAAAAAATGAGAATGAACACATTTCTTAAAATTAACATAAAAAATAGTAGTCCGTAGGGTGGCAAAGCACCAAAATGTTGAAATAAATAAAACATGTCTTCCTAAGGTTTTCCGGGTATAACAAAAAATAGTCTGTTCACCTTATAACCGACGATGACTTGCGACTTTCACATCGCAGATGACGCTGAGCGTCTTCGTTCGCTTGAATCCTAACTTCAATTATTGACCCCTCCAAATAACTTCCTTCTTCATCATACGTTAGACATCCTCACTTCAATACTTCTCCACACAATGTCCAAAATCATATCTTTTTCTTTTTCATCATATCTCGTTTTATATATACGAGTATATATATATTTTTTTTTTTTTTTAATAATTAATAAATTATGTTATTATAAATACTACAGCATAACAAAAGTTATATAAAAAAATCTAAATATTAGATTTACTATTATTTTTTTAAATATTTATAATTATAAAACCTTACTTTACTTTCCCTGGCGCTACGGTCCTTGTAGAACCTCCACATCGATCTTCCGCCATTCTTCTCTATTCTCGGCCTGCCATCTCCATCTTCTCACATCCATCTTTCTGAGGTCGTCCTCCAGCCAACGTAAGCGGGGTCTCCTTCTCCTTCTCTGTCCTCCCGGGTGTCCCTCCTGCAATCTGTCTGGCTTCATCCTCTGTATATGTCCCAGCCGTCGCAGCCTCCCCACCAGGTCCGGGTTCTTGTACAGGTCCCTCAGCTCTCTATTAGACAGTATCCTCCAGATAGATATCTTTATTATAAAACCTACCATTTAAATATACTTGTAATTTTCCCATGTAACATCCATCTTATAGATATGTAATACATATTATGTATGCAAACAGATATCTTCTCTCTTTTAGATTTATCCTTCCAATTAATATTACTAATGAAAATGTTACATTAATTAATTAAATGTTTTTTTTTGTTGTTTTAGGGTTGGGAAGATTTTGTGAAATTGTCTGTTGATTTTCCTGATGACTTTAAACCAATTTTGGAACATTTCACCAAAAACGTGAATGAATGGAAAAAGGTAATTGTAAAATATTGCTAATTATTATTTATAATAAAATATAGGTTGTTTTAGGTATTTTTTAGTATTTTTAGTTTTTTTTTACTTTATTCACTGCCATTTGTCATCTCACTTTGTCCTATTGCCCATTTCTATCAACTTTACACATGGCTTGTACCGATTGTAAATATGCATAATAAAATTCATCATTAAAATAAAAAAAAAGTCATAAAAATACATGACCATGAATTTTCACAAAATTTCGAATTACGAAATTACATAGAAGAAAAAAAATATATAAGAAAAATGACATTTTTCACTGTGACCAGTCTAATAAAAGAGATCGAGGATTGAGATTTAATTGGATGTATTACTTGCCCAGCTATACGAAGTACAGGGGAAGTTATGGAATCGGTAAAAAATTCGATGCGGGGTTTTCAACGGAATTACATTCTTTTCGACCTCTGATTCCAAAAATGAAAAAAAAAAAAGTTTTTGTGTCTGTGAACACGGTAACTCCCTATAGAATGAATGTATCAACGTGAAATGTGATATGTATATCCAGAACCCTCCAAGGACAACACCTATCGATTTTCAGCCTAATCAGTCTAAGGGAAGGGGGATTAGGGGGGAGGCTTGACACTAAAATTCTAATAACTGCCATTGTAATGAATGACACGAAATTCCATATGTAAACTTAAAGTCATCTAAGAACTGAATAAATAAAACAAACTTATTTTTTGAAATATTGTCTATTCCACTAAAGATATTTATAAAAATAAAACTACCGGTTTCGGCCTCACACCATCGTCAGGTCTAGTTATGAACTAAGTTAGTTTGCAGAGTGCGACCCCTCCAATACATCTCTGGTGAAAGGTGCCACTTCAACTAGGGATATAATAATAACAGAGGTTATAGGTTTCCACTTATATGTTATTATCTGTTATGTTTTTTAGTTTTATTCTTTACTTATTAGTCAAAGAATGTTATTTTATGTAAATTAAGAAAAATTAGTGTTTTGTGAAATATTTCATGATGTTGCTAACGGTAAAGCTGGGGGATTCCCTAGTTGAAGTGGCACCTTTCACCAGAGATGTATTGGAGGGGTCGCACTCTGCAAACTAACTTAGTTCACCTGACGATGGTGTGAGGCCGAAACCGGTAGTTTTATTTGTATAAATATCTTTTCTGGAATAGACAATATTTCAAAAAATAAGTTTGTTTTATTTATTTATTACAAATTCCACAATATGTCTGCGTTCCTCAACTTAGAAGATCTAAGAACTGCACATATTAATTTTCAGAGAAATTAGTCGAAGGGAGGAGGGGATCCGAGAGGGCTCAACTCAAAAATCCCAATAACTGCCGATATAAACATTGTATCCACATGAAAAGTTATGTTTAAATTCAAAACCCCAAACGTATAGCACCTACTAATTTTCCGCGATATCGGTCTATGGGAAGGGGGGACCAGAGAAGAGGGGCTTCACATAAATGCCCTTATAACTGCCAATGCAATAAATGTATCGAAGCAAAATTCAGTATGAGGATTGAGAAGCCACTACGTAAGTTAAATATTTAGCCCAAACGGTTGATTGTCTTTGGAGGGAGAGCGAAAACTTAATTGATCAATTCGTGCTGGGGAAGTACATACCTGGTGATTCAAAAATTTTATAGTTGGGCGCTCTGATTGTAATCTGACCTCATATTTGAACCAAGAATGAGTCACAAAGAAAAAAAATAATTATTTCTTGTTTCAGTGGTACGATTACAATGCTCCTGATAAAAAACCGTATCCCGGAAATTGTCATAAGGTTTTGGCTTCTTTCCAAAAACTTATGTTGGTCCGATGTTTCCGAGTGGACAGGGTCTACGGATGCATTTCCGACTATGTTTCAGAAATAATGGGTGAAGAATACATAACATCTCCATTTGTCAGGTTTGTTTTTTTCTTTTCATTAAAATTTGTAATATGTTCAGGGGCGTAGCCAGGATTTAGAGCGGGGGGGGGGGGGGGGGGGGGGGGGTTTAAAGTTAGGCTACGAGGTTGGGGGGTATGGACTCCCGGGGGCACATCCCGCAGTTTCCCGTGGTTAGCGTTGCAGACTTTTTGTTATTAATTTGGGAGACTCGGACCTGTAGAAGCTCCCCCTGAGGTAACCATTGACTGCAATACTTAAGTTGACTTTACATGAGCAGCAAAATCGCAAAGCGCAGCAGCAGCAAATGCACGCTGTGGTTTCTGTGCTTTTAGAATTAAAATTACTCACATCCAATAGCGTGCATTTGCTGCTGCTGCGCTTTGCATTTTTAGTGCGCATGTAAAAATCAGCTTTAAGAGTATAAAGTTTAAGATAAATGACAATTTTGAGCAAGGAAATGAAATGATCGAATTCATATATATTTAAATAAATGTGACATGACTTGTTTTGTACATGTACATTTATGTAACAGCAGATTGCTGATTTTAGGAATCAGACGCACGGGAAATTTGAAGATCCTATTGGTAACTTGCAAGCAATCCAATTTAATAAAAACAATTTTTTTAGTTATTTAATTTTTATCTGGGTTTTTTGCTCTGCCCCCCCCCCCCCCCCCCCCCCCCCCCCCCCCCCCCCCGGCTATGCCACTGTATATGTTATTGTTAGATAAGCGCTGCTGTAACTGGGAACTGCGCTGTTGTAACAAGTATGACAAAACACTGTAGTACCATGTTTGGGTATGTTAGCGTTTCTTTAAACCAATTGACTACAAATTCTTGTGAATATTGGCTACGTACAAGTTGCAAATTAAAAATATAGTCTGACCTCTCACATGTTTTCTTATTTTATTTTATGCAAGATGGCTTTCAAAGTTGCCCTTTTCATCAGGCAGTCTGATAAAACATTCAAAAGAACATGAAAAATCAAAAAACAAATGAATAAATACAATAAAACACCAATAATTATACAATGCAAAAAGGCAATAAAATTACACAACTGGGCTCAGATATAGGAATAATGTACTCGTATTTGTACATCCATGAAATTTTAAATTGTTAATTTTTTACACTTTTATAACAGTTTTTTTTTTTTTTTTTTGGGGGGGGGGGGGGGGGGTTAACTGAAGAACCAGGTTTGAGATATCCTAACGCCATTTTGAATCCAGAACCACCAAAATCATATGTATTAGACTATAGTAGACCAAGCCTCTTTGACTTTATTTATAATATTATTATAACAATTATGTGATTTGTTTTTGTTTTTTCAGTATTATTATTAATGTTTTATTACATATTTTTTTTGCAGTTTTGAAATGATATTCGAGCGGAGTACTTCCAAAACGCCCGTTGTATTTATTCTAAGTCCCGGATCTGATCCAACTGCAGATTTAATTAAATTATCCACCGTTTGTAATATGGGAGAGAAGTTTTTGAGCTTATCTCTTGGGCAGGGCCAAGAATCGGTAAGTTATACATTTAGAAATATATCTATATACACATATTTGAGCCTTCCGGAAACGAAGTGAGCTAAGAGACGAAAACCTCCATTTTGAGAAATCAATGAACTTGTATGTTGACATTAAATCATATATATAAAGCTGAAAATGTCCTGTGCGTTGTACCGCTATAACTCACGAACGGCTTGATGGATTTGATAATTTTTTTTTTAATTTGTTCGTCATCGTCTGTGGAAGGTTATAGGCGTATTAGTACCTCAATATCTGATCCATCCCAGCATCCACCCACGCAATCTTTGTAACTCAAAAACCACTGCAATGATTAATGAGGAATCTTTTTGAATAGATAAGTTGTATCTACCGGAAGGTTAAGGTCTATTTTTTAATCAACCCCTGGTCCATCCCAGCATCCACTCACGCAGTCTTTGTAACTCGAAAACCATTGCAAACGATTAATGAGAAATCTTTTTGAATAAATTAGTTTTAGCTCCAAAGCTAGCGTTACTACAGTTGAAGGACTATAAGCCTTATTCCGTATGAATAATTGAAAATTATAACATCATGAATGTACTGTCGAGGAACTGAATAGCCTTATAGGAGATATTGGGAGAAAAGTCAAAGTTCCCCGGGCAACGCCGGGTATTACTGCTAGTTATAAATGTAAACCATCTACAGCCCATCAAAAGCCTTGTCCTCCTCCAGGAGTCTCCACCAGCCCACCGCATCCTCTCTGTTCACGGTCTCCCACCATCTTCTTCTGGGTCCTCCCCTCCGGTGTCACATTCAAGAGTGTCCTCGGGATAAAGTCCTCGTCCATCCTTCTACATGTCCGGCCCAACGGGGTCTGGCAACTTTAATGCGACTTTGGCTTGTGGCTTTGCGTACAACTCCTGGTTGTATCGGATGTACCAAATGCCCTCCTCCTGGATGGGACCGAAGACCCTGCGAAATATTCTTCTTTCGAAGATATCAAGACGCCTATCTTTCGCCACGATCAGGGTCCACGTCTCCGACACGTTCGTCAGGACTGGCTGCACAGCAGCACCTTCATGTCCCTGGGAAGCAGTCGGGATTTAAATTTCCCCGGTCTATAGTGAGTCCAGGTAGACTAAACCCGCACAAACGAGCTGATCAGCAATGTCTGTTGATGGCTGACCCTTGCGGTCAAATTAAATGCCGCTCTCTCGCCGCGAAAAGTGGAGTTATCGTTGAAATTGTATATCTTATAGTGCAGTTTGGCTTCTCAGCAGCTTATTTCATTCACTTCTCTTAATCATTTATCATGTTTGCAGATTGCTATGACTTTACTTGAGAGTGCCAAAACACGTGGATGCTGGCTCTTATTTCAAAATTGTCACTTACTGATACCTTTTATGAAAGAGGTTGAAAAGGTTATGGAAAAAATGGGGAAACCTCATCCAGATTTTAGACTATGGTTAACGACAGAACCAACCGCAACTTTTCCTTTTGGGATATTGCAATCTTCACTGAAAGGTTAGTTTTGATGTAAGAAGGGGGGGGGGATCTTGGCGCAAGCTTTACAACTTGTCTTGATAATAGAAAATAGTCAAATGGGGATAAAATTGATAATTTAATTAGATCATTATGAAAAAAAATTACTATCGTTCTCATGTGAACTTTTTTGTCGTCAAGTTCCAAGCAATATTGGAAAGCTAGCTTTAGTCTGACAACATACCTGAAATTTTTCTTCTTTATCTTAATTATATACGGGAATATCGGGGGTTGCATTTTTGAACAATAGTAAAAAGTGACCCATTTCTTCCCAAAATTCTCCAAACTTAATGGCTACTTTTTGAAATTTGAGACATCTTTTCCAAAAGTAAATTCAATACACTTTCAGGTAGTTACTATTATTTGTCTCTAATTCTCAGAATAAATAGTTTTTTGGAGGATTTATTAAAAATTAATGTTCCCATAATATGCCATCTTCAATTTTTTTTCAAACATGCCTCAAATTTACGGGTATCCCCAAAGAATTTGTACCCTCCAAACATCAAAAATAGAGAATTTAAAGCATTAATGCTTCAAATTATTACAATTATTCGAAGTACAAATGAATAACATGAGATAGGTAAACTCACTTTTAATTTAACACTGCAAAAAAAATACTTATATTTTCCAAAAACCATAAAAATTATTCATTTCGATAGTATATATTCATAGTGTAATAATTTTAAAAAATAAATGCTTTATGAACTCTACTTTCGTTGTTTGGTTGGTACAACTATCGATACATAAAACTAATCTAAGTTTTTATTGCCGATTTTTTTTTCTCTGTAAATTATGGGGAACTCTATGAATAGATATATTCTGAAAGTGTATGTTTTTTTAGTTGTAACTGAACCTCCGAATGGATTGAAGTTAAATATACGTAATACCTACTTCAAGATGAACCCGGACACCTTGTCAATCTGTTCTCATTATGCGTTTAGGACCCTCGTCTATGTTTTGGCATTTTTTCATGCTGTAGTCCAGGTAATACATTAGAAATTAGAAACAAATATATTTATAATGTTATGTTATTTTTATTAGTTAATAATTGTAGTAGTGATCTTTTTTTTTTTTTTTTTTTTTTGCTTTTTTATATTGGTACATTACAATACTTTCATGTAATCGTCCGAAAATCCTAGACCGAATTTTCAATGGATGTTTACGTTTCAAAGTCCTCTGAATACGTTTTGACCATTTTTGCAATGATGTATATCTATTTGTGTAATGAAAATTGAGATCAGTTAACATCAGGGCCTAAGTACATTTTAAAAGATACCTCCTCAATGTATGACCTATAAAAATCTACGTTTAGATTAAATTCAATTAAATGAATCAATTCTGTACTGAATAAAATGCCTACTTTTGTGATATTATTACTATTGACATTGATATCATGCTGGGAAGTTTGCCGTTAGTTACAAATGCCTCCTTTGTAGAGTCCTAATAATTTGAGTCCTAGTAATTTCCTCTGATTTAGGGTGCAAAGAGGAGAAGCACACATATCCGAAAACCTGCTTATTTTTCAGAATGTCATATAGGTTTTTCATAAATAAAAATTATATTGCTTCTTAATTTTTTTTAGGAACGAAGAAAATATGACAAAATAGGTTGGAACATAAAGTATGATTTTGGAGAATGTGATTTTACCGTATGTGTTCAAATTTTGGATACTTACCTGACTAAAGCAGACCGTATGGGGGATGACCGGATACCATGGAGGAGCTTAAAGTATCTCATCGGCGAGGTATCCACCCTCTTATATATATAAGTATTATTAACTTGACCAGATCAGCACCCCCCCCCCCACCCCCACCCTAGACTTCCGAAGAGGGGGTTAAAAGATTGTAGGGGAGGGTATATGTATTCATAACGTAGCTTTATTATTTATAAAAAATCAATTTTTAAATGATTTTATTATGTTAATTAACAAAGTCGTATAGAGTAATAAATCTAATCAAAATTCTTAGCATAACCGAGAATTGCCATTCACAAAAACAAATTATTGATTTTTTGAATATCTAGACTAAATTGTTTCTTCAGTTGCTAAAATGAGAAAACTAACGTATGTTACTGTGGGAAAAAATAACAAAAAGCCAAACAATACAGTAATTTATGTTTCTTGTTTTTTTTTCTTCTTTTTCTCAAATCCGGGGCAGACATCTCGAATGAACATTAAAGAAAGTTGGGCAAAGTGTCCCGGAAAACCCAGGACGTCTGGCCATCTTTGTATTATATAAATATAAATATAACTAATATAACAACATCCCTGGACGGTGATTGGCTAGCTGCTTACTCACAGAAGAAACATTTTTTTTTTTTAATGAGGCCTGATGGTATCACCGCGGCCAGAATAGGCCTATTGTGTGCCCTGAGTGTGCCAGGATACCGCTGCAGGTTCCCTCCATAGCCTGCCTGGGTTCTGGTTTTGTAATGGCAGACATGAAGCAGTAAAACTTCTTGCTTTCTAGAGTTTTACAAGGGCTTAGAATATGGACTAGAGTCTCGTGTTCGTTGTCACATTTTCAGGACCCCATATTATGGAAGTGTTTGTTCATATGACAGTGTCCTGTATTCAGCCCTGTCATAGTTCTAAGGTCCATTCTGCTCATGTTCAGAAGCCCACGGCATCTATTCTCTCAGTGTTTTGCAACATAGAGTTTTGAATGTTTAAGTACTCCTCTCAAGAACTGGATGTGTTTCCATGTCAGCCAGCTTTCTAAGAGTTTCAGTCCTATGAGTGCCGTGTCAGCGATCCAATTTTTTTTATTGAATTTGAATACTAGTGTCATTTTATCTGTCTCAATGTTTAATACTGTGTCCTCCAAAATATTTCAGAAGATTACAGAATGCCAGGTCCTCGGTATGTTGTCCAGAATTAGGTTGTTAGTTTTGAGTCTATAGTCTTTGAGTTAGGGTGCTGCTCATCGTCCCAGTGATTCCCAATCATGCAAGTCTTTGTCCCGTTGTTTCCATTTTTTGTCCTGTTTCTTAAGGGTGTTACGACCGTTGTGTACATCTAGTACACCAATTTTGGGATTGAATCCCCATGTTTTGCCAAAGGAACAGCTCATAGGAATTTACTTTTTGATAGGCAAACTGATTTCGATGCAATGGTGTTTTCTTTAACCCCACGGTCCTGATATATCTATCTATCAGTTTCTCCATGTTTTTTTAGGGTAGAAGAGGTGAGACTATTGGGGCTGTATGATTTTGCCTGGGCTTAGTTATCTCGCCCTGGTTTCAGTATAAAAATCACTCTAACAGGTCTCCATTTTTCGGGAAAAAAGCCCAGGGACAAACACCCTGAGAAGTGTAATGCAGGGTATTGCTATGGTATCATCTTTTTTTAAACACCTTTTTTTTTTACTACCCTGTACACCTCCCAATTATACAAAAAATACAAATATATTCCCCAATCATGAGACTTTTTGGTTCTATCTCCTTCATTTTGTCTATAACTCAATAACATCAGACACAAAATGATTTTTCGAACCAAGGAAAATTGAGTCCATTTAGAGTCTTATGTAAGGTAACATTATAATGTTCACTGGAAAAAAGTCTATAACTTTACGATATATATATACATATATATTTTTTAAATTAGTTATGTTTACATAACTATTATATTATAATATTAAAATAGTAAATTATGTGTAGGTAATGTATGGAGGGCGTGTGATAGACTACTACGATCGTCGGATTGTGAGCACATATATGGATGAATATATTGGAGATTTTCTATTTGATACTGTCCAACCCTTCTTTTTCTATCAAGGACAGAGTATTAAATATGAAATCCCCCCAGAAGGAGAAATAGAAAGTTATATAGGTAAACACTAACTTGAGTATTTTGTGTGTGTGTGTGTGTGTGTGTAAACTGAAGCCTTTTTATATTTTATTATTTAAAATTTTATCATAGTGCAATATTTTAAGTTGGAACATTTAGGATTCATCCGTAGTTCGTTACTTTGATGCCGAAGTTTTGGGAAAAAGTAAAAACTATCTCATTTCTTCCTTTTTATTTTCGTTATTTTTATTTTAATCGTACGAAAATCCGAGATCGAGTTATTAACGAAACTACACCTTTCAAGGTTCCATTGTTGACCATAATCGCGATGTTGTCTGTATGCGATTGGCATAAAAGTATTAAAATAAAATAAAATATTTAAACAAAACTTGTGTACACAATTTATAAAATACATATTTTAAGAGTTAGAACAACATTTTTTTGAACCAAAAAATAAATATTTACAATAATAAGATGTTGATATAATATAATTTAAACAAAAATAAATGGCAGCTATTACAGCTCTACATATTCTAGGTATTCTTTTAATAAGTTTCTCCAATTTTTCTATAGAAATTTTCTTCCATTCATCCTGTAAAATTCTCCAGAGATCCTGTTTGTTAGTTGGGGGTAACCTTTTCACATTCCTATCCATCTTATTCCATAAAAGCTCCATTGGGTTAAGGACGGGAGACTATGGTGGCCAAATCATTATGTTTATGTTTTTCTGTTGAACCGGATGCTCAAGAAAGCCTTTGCATAGCTTAGAAGAATGTTTTGGATCATTGTCCTGCATGAACACGGATATTTCTCCAATTATTCTTTCATCAGAAGGAATTGCATTCTCCTCCAGGATTTTTTTATATCTTTTTTTTTCATGATTCCTTCAATATTGACATATCCTAATTATCACCGGCAACGAACTTCCCCAGAACGAATTAACCAATTACTTTTTCTCTCCCCCTCCAAAACCAGTCTACCTTTCGCGCTAATATTCAACATTTGACTTACGTAGGGGCTTCTAAACCTCATACAAAATGTGTTGTTCATAAATTCATTAAATCGGCAGTTAATAGGGTTTTTTAATTGAGCCCCCCTGAACTCCCCCTCCCCTTTGGCCGATTTGGCTAAAAATCTATAGGCGTTTATGGGGTTTTGGTCACACATATAAAATTTGTGTCGATGAATTCATTCTATCGACAGTTAATCGAGTTTTTATGTCAAGCTTCCCCCCTAATCCCTCCTTCCTTTGATTGATTTGTCTGAAAAACAATAGGTGTCGTTATTGGAGAGTTCTGGATTCACGTATAAAATTTCATGTCGATACATTCATTCTATAGGGAGTTATCGTGTTCACAGAACGCTGACACTTTTTTTTCATATTTGGAATCTAAAGGTCAGAAAACATGAAATTCCGTCGAAAACTCCGCATCGAATTTTTGACTGATTGCTTAACTTCCCCTATACTTCGTATAGGTGGGGAAGTAATAAAATATATGTGATGTGGCCATAACAGGACTTTTTTTATATCAACCACTTTTGTATAGATCATTCCTACTTCATTTTGTAGTATTTAGACCTTTCTAATTTTTATAATAAAGTTTCATATATAAGTGTATTTTGAACATAACATGGTATTTTTTTTTTTTTTTTTTTTTTAATTAAAAAGTAGTCAGAAATATTAACAACTAAAAAGTTGGTCCTGAGTTTTTTGGCTATCCAGTAAAATAAAATAAAAAAAGTTACACTTTGGCAAGTACAGCTACCACTTAATAATATTGTGTTATGTTTTTTTAAAAACAGATTCAATCGAAAAGCTGCCTCTGACGAATGTTCCCGGGGTGTTTGGACTTCACTCTAATGCTGAAATAGGTTACTACACTCAGGCTGTCAAGGAAATCTGGAACAGCTTGATAGGCCTCCAACCACGAACTGGTAAACCTCATTTTAAATATAATTATATATTTCTTGTTTTATATTACTTGTAATTTATATATCAATGAATAAATAACTTAATTGCTCATAAAGAATTATTTAATAGAAAGGAGATCGATGTATAATCATGAATACAACAATTCCTGAATAACATGGTATTAATTAGCAAAATAATACTAGAGATTTACTAACTATGGTGTCCGCGCCGTTGAAAGGCACACACTAGATCTCTGGTGCCCAGAGGTGCTAAGCACCTACTAGCTGTGGTGGCCACCGTTGAAAGGCAAATACTAGCTGTGGTGACTAGGGATCCTAAACCCTTACTAGCATCACACACACAGCATAGCGGTGTGGTTGGGAGGTACCACTGATGATGACCGGTTTGAAAACCGGTTCTGGTCAAAAATAAAACAGTGGGAAGACAACGTCTTTTATTTCTATGAGAATAGACAATGTTTCTAAAATAACTTTGATTTATTTATCTTATTTTTTCTGTTTTCTTAATTTTTTTTTTTTTTTTTTTACGTCAACAATTAGGTTCTGCTGGATCTGGCGTCAGTAGAGATGAGTTCATAGGGAACGTAGCTAGCGATGTTCTCGCTCAAATTCCTGAAGAATACGATGTGGGCAAAATTAAAAACGATGTTCCTACAATAACACCCACTTCGGTGGTTCTCTTTCAAGAATTGGATAGATTTAACGTCCTAATTAATACGATGTATAAAACTTTGAAAAGTTTGAGAAGGGTGAGTATTTTGAAATACTTACGGGAGTATCCCTCATGAGGGTGGTTAGGAAGGGAAAATTGTTTACATTATTTTAAATATTTGCAATACAAAAAAAAAATAGAGCGCATTCATTTTTAACACTAGCCAGAGACAGACGGCTCAGGACGTAAGGTTTTGTGAACCTGCTACTTTGTATTAAATACTCGCAAGTAACTGAAACTCTAAAATGATACCAACCAATTTTATCAGGTACTTTCTGGAGCAGTATCGAACAACAGCACTCTTTATTTGGACCAGAACATCTTGGTTCTTCACACAAAATATAAAATGGAATTATTGAATTATGTCTTGGTACAATCTTGGTTTGAGCCTTCTGTGGAGAGTAGGCTGGCCAAGATTATAGTGGCCTGCTCCAGAACACAGGCTTAGTCTGCCGTGGTAGTTATCTACTAAGGACCTTAGTAGACCTAATAGGCTGCGACCCGAGGAACTCCCAACTCCTCATGGATCTGGCTGTTCCGGACAAACCATGGCGCGTACAGAGACACACGAAGAATTTTGTTCTGAAATGTTTGCTGTCGTGTTGTGAGTGAAGGATGCCATATTGGACAGGCGTATGTTAACAATGGGAGAAGTAATGTTTTGTACAGGAGCAGTTTGCAAGAGTGTTTGAGAGGTGTGTTGCGGTTAATGAGTGAATAGAGATGTTTTAGACGAATATACGCTTGTGTAGGTTTGGTTTTGATGTGAAGTTTCCATGTGAGCCGTGGGTCTGAGAATACACCAAGGTAGCGGACAGCCTGATCTTTAGGGTTTCAGGGAATGGGAAGTCCCTCAACCCGCAGCCAACTCTGGTCCTCTGTAAAAAATCGGCGAAGGGCAAAATCTCACAGATTTTATTATTTTATGCTAGTCGGCTTTCGAGATTGCCCTCATCACCGGCAGTACAATAGAACCCATCATTTAGTTAAAAAGCTACAAAATTCCAACTTTTAAAACAAGGAGAAACATTGTCTACATGCACTATAATTTATAAATATAAATAAACAAATAATGCAATAAATAAATAATTTAACAAGTAATATATAACACATATATGTTTTATATCACTTTATTTTATGTTATTTATTGTTTGAATTACTTGTTTATTTTAGCGCATGTTGCCAATGGTTCTATATACCTGTTTTTGAAATTGGAATTTTGTATCTTTTTTACTAAATCATGTTTTTTTAGACTGCCTGATGATGAGGGCAATATCGAAAGCCAGTTAGTATAAAATAATAAAGTCTGTGAGAGGCCTCATATATTTTTATCAACAATAGTTACATCTATGAAACAACTATACATCTTCCAGCATATTCTGAAATGGAACATTATGTTGAATTTCGCTGAAGTCTAGAAAATAGTATTTGAGAAGTACTATCACAAATAGTGAATCGATCCGTCCCAATAATTTAGCTGCCCTTAAATGTGTCTGATCTTTTTTTTTTATGTGTGACATTGTTTAACATGTGTTTTTTGCATTAAACAGGCTCTAGCTGGTGAGATAGGGATGGATGCAGTTCTGGAGAACATAGCCAACAGTTTATTTTACGGTATGTTACCTGACATTTGGCGTAGACTTGCACCTCAGACATGCAAAAGTTTAGGAGGATGGATTGATCACTTCAGTGAAAGGAAAAAACAGTACAGTAAATGGGTAAGAGAAAAAAATATGAAATCCAACAAAAACAATTTGTTGTTATATTCCGACATGTAATGTTAGAAGTTAAAAATAACATTTAAAAAAAAAAATTCAATTTTCTGCGAAATTTATGAAAATTAATCAGACTTACATGTTGTGCTTTAGCTTGTAAATTGGCAAGTTGATGTGTGATTATTTACAGAGCCGGCGTGAGCATGTACATAGGCTAACTAGGCGTTAGCAAAATGAACTTCTGACCGATTATATAACTTCCCCTATATTGTGTATATCTGTGGAAGTAAGTTGATATTACTAGTTAGGCTCAAATTGACTGGAATCCTGCAAATAATAGGTGATTTAGAAATGATTTACAGTAAAAAATTGGTTGTCTGTAAAGTCGGTTTACGGCCGGTAGGTTGACGTGACTACGTCATAACATCACAGTAGTATAATACACAAAAGAAGTGGAAGGAAAATAAAATGGAAACAAGTTCATTGATAATTAACATTCATTTGCATTAAGAATTAAAATATGTTTATTACTTTACATCTTTTTTTTTACATCTTTTGTACATGTGTGATATTCAATTTCCTTCGATCTGTGTTATTCTGTTGAGGATAGAACGATGATAGGAAAAGTAGGAAATGAAAGGAAGTGTTTCAAGTGTAATGTGCCTTGAAAAAGTCAAATCAATGGTTGTTCCTCTCAGTGTTGTTGATTTATTAACATCTGATGCGCAGTCGAGATCAAACGTATCTTTCATGAATTTGAGGAACGCGTCATCTGCTTTCACATTTGTGTTGAAATCACCACAAAGAAGAATCGGTACATCAGGATCCACTTGCAGGTACGGTGGTACATACTGGCTGTTGTGCACGTAGGGAAGAAGAGCTTGACCAAGCAACATGCCAATATTTCGGGCAATCGCACCAGGATGGATGTACACAGCACCAAGTATAAATTTGAACGTTGTATCAGCAGTGAAGCATGTGATTTCGGCTAAGCACACGTCGCCAGTGTTTCTGATGATACGAGATGCGTCCGTCAAAGCAACTTGAACAACTTTAGCCGTGGATGTTGATGATAACTGACGATAAATTGCCACTCCACCAGCTGCATTTGTATCGGAATTTGATCGATTATTCAGCCGGGATACACACTCATAATTTTTGATGGGAACTGGATCACAAGAATCACGCATCCATGTTTCAGTCAATACCAAGTAATCGGACCTTGGAATCACTGTATCTGTTTCAATATCTGCGAAGTGTGCAGGTAAACTCTGAACGTTAAAGTTCGTCACTATAGTTTGTCCAGCGATGTTAGCTTCATCACAGAATTTCACTGCTTTCTTAGTGATTGTTTGAAGTGCGTGCCCTTGTAGGCGACGGTATTCGGTTCGAATATCTCGTGTAGTCTGAGAGTCGTTACCATCTCGACCGTGTTTGAAGATGAAAGGAGCATCTTTGTCCGTGATGATGTAGAGGCCGTCTATATTTGTTACCCGACTCATCGCCACGTACACTAACTGCTGCGGTTGCTTCGACGAGTATTTGTAAACAATAACTTCGAATGTTCCACCTTGAGCTTTGTGAATGGTAATAGCACAAGCAGGGACGCAAGGGAACTGTTTTCGTTTGCATTTCACAGTTTTCGTCAGTGTGATGTTCACCACTTTCTTATGAATTGGCACCCAGTTAGGAAAAAGTGTGTTTGGCTTGCTTTGCACATGAGGACGACACTTAATTTTGGCTTTGGCACCTGTTGTTGCTTCCGGAAACTCGAACCATAAAGTAATGATTTCTTCTCGAGATGCTGGCAAAGTTGTACTGGTCGATGGTCCTGCTTCTGCAGAATTTTCCACGTTTTGGCGTTCGATGTGTCGCAAGA
Source organism: Aradus depressus (assembly GCA_963662175.1). NCBI lineage: Eukaryota > Metazoa > Arthropoda > Insecta > Hemiptera > Aradidae > Aradus > Aradus depressus. The sequence goes on along the minus strand of OY759218.1, from coordinate 42,846,429 downwards.
CACCAATAGCTCCGTTTACCAACCCATCATCGACATCTATGTTTGAAGTTATCATGTAGGGAAACCCTACAGCTAAAGGCAGCAGGTAAGGTAACCCGTCAGTCTCTGCCACCGACATCTTGTGGAGTTTACCTCGGCATTGTGTCTTCTCGTGCTCACTCGAATAACCAAGCATAATATCTTGTGCGAGACAGTTGTATGCGTCAGTGATTGCGCTTCGGTTGTAGGCATCAACTTCTGTATTACTATAATACAGACGGACAGCATCAGGTACGTTTTCCTTACACCAGGCCTCAGATTTATGTCTGGACTCAATAAGTGTGATCTTATCGTTACTTAATTTGAGTCCATCTCCAATTTTGGTCAGAATCGTGGAAAACCTCTCATCAGTTTGTCGAACAACACGAACCAAGGGAAAGTAGTCGATGCTGTGCCAAAGAATTGGTCCTCCTAGTTGGTTGATCGGCATGCTGTAACACGGACTTGCTCGCACCGGCGGCAGTTGTCTGAAGTCACCGCATAAAATCACGTGAATGCCTCCAAACGGTTTGTCATAAACGCCGGTAATCTGCTGCAGCCGATAGTTGATTTTTTGAAGAATGGCTGAACTTAACATGCTGATCTCATCGACGAATACTGCTTTGACGCCTACGAACATGTTTCTATAGGCTTGCAAATTCTCCGTTGATAAGAGTTTTGTCACTCGAGAAGTCGTGAGACGAAACGCTGAATGCACAGTAGTGCCACCAAGGGGTACAGCTGCTTTACCCGTGCTCGCACAGGCAATGTAGGCGTTGTTCATGGAATTGTGCTCTTGAGTGTAGCGGTTGTACGTCTCCATAAGGCACTTTAATATGTAAGTTTTGCCGCAGCCTGCTGGTCCCGTGAAGAAAATTTGCAGTGCTTCCTGAATCTCATCTCCGCAACCATGCAACCGGTGAATGACCTCAAGAATGATCTCTCGTTGTTCTGGATTGGTGGTTCGTAGAAGCTCACAATACTGCTGCTTTGTCATCACATTGCTGCGCTTCTTTACAACGGAGAATCCTTGTCTTGGGACGATTTGGTTAACATCATCGACGTTTTCGGCACCATCTACTCCTAACACCCGTTGAACAAACGCTGTTCTTGATTCTTCTTCCGGCAAATTAACGTTTTCTTCATTTTGCAAAATCATCATCGCTTCAAGTTCTCTCATAACGTTTTCGATGTTCAAATTCTTCTCAAATAGGCTACGGCGTTCCATGATCGTGTCTTTGTTGTCCTCAAATAATTGCAAGAATTTGTTTTGATCAATAATTTCTGACATTTCGTTGCGGAATTGCACGTAAAGTAAAACCATCTCTCGTTTATAATTGATAGTTTCATCAATATCGTAGCGTCGGTATCGTATAACACGTCCAACCAGTCGTCTGCGATATTCTCGCGGTGCTCTTGACGTTCTCGTGTTAGGTGGAGCTTCCGAATCGTCATCGTCATCCAAGTTCACGTCGTCTTCATTGTCAACAAAATCTTTAGCGTTAGCATACCACGAAGCGAATTCAGCCAAATACACTTGTTCCAAAGATGGAGGTCGTTCTTCATATCGCTGAATTATGTTTTTGGTCCAAACATCTGTACTGTTTTCTTCGATGCCTTCGCTGTCCATTTGTTGACGACGTTTACGGCAGCACTGTCTTTCTGCCGGCCACTGAGTCGGGATGTACACAACTTTGCGACTGTTCTCGCTCATCGGTTGTCGTAGGAGATACCATGCTGCTTCTTGCGCAGACATCTCAACTGCGTTAAGTAGTTTGATACTTAACGCTTTTAGCTGGCCTGTGTAGTTCTGATCAGGATGCTCTTGCATCATCGTAGTAAGCTCACGTCGTAGGTTGCCCATTCCACGCGCTGATTTATTAACATATTCAACTACATACTCTGCGCAGCTGTACTCATCTAAGATGAACTGAATGTCAATGTTAGAGTTGATTTCACCAGCAATGTATGGATTGAACGTATTGGTCATCAGTTCGTCGAAGTTTCTTTTGAACAACAGAGTCGGTCTGCGCAACGATGAACGCACAATGTCGAGGTACGACGCATAAGTCAAACCATTAGCATTAAGAAACTCATCCATGCTTGCATATCGTCGTTCGCCGAGATTGGTACGCAGCTCCTTGGCCTTCTTTTGCAGCGTTTGGCGGCGTCCATCAGATTGAGGTATCGGAACTAATACACAGGTCGTTGACACTGGCCAGTACGGGATCCCGAATCTGCAAGTCTCCTCACCTCGCTTAGTGCAGGTGAATGTGTGTTTGTGGATCTGGTTGGCGTAGACAGAATCGCTTGGCACATCTCCTCGGGAAACCGAACTTAATTTTTCCACGAGCTCGATCGTTTTTGGCATATTCTCCGACACAGTCTCATGTGGGTCATTGTTTAACCAGAGCAAAATATGCGCGTGCGGACTTCCGCGATGCTGAAACTCGATTCGGATGAAGTAATCTTGAACAAAATACTTGCCAAACGGATTGTAACACTGTTTGGATTTCAGCATTTTCATGAGAGAACCAAGGAGCTTGTAGAAGTATATGCAGCACGTAACAGGATCTTCGCTCACTAAAGTGCAGCGCTCAGAGGTGTTGAGATCTTTTGCTGTTTTTCCTGGATATCTATTACTTAGTTTGAGAAGTATAGTGAGCAGGTTCGGCCAGCGTATTTCATTTGCACTTATAGTGAGGAACACGGTTGGTTTACCAAGTGCACGGATCGTGGCAAACAGATCTAGTTTCCGCATTGCCCAGTATTGGACGGAGTTGGGCACTGTCTTCATAAATGCGAGATTTGCAGTTATAAATTCTTTCAGAAATTCTGGATCCTCTAACATGCGTCGCGTAACATTCTCCGTTATGGAAACATTGCGAAACGTGCTGTAAATTCCATCCACCATCCGCAGCCGCAATATTTTCATTGCAACGTACAAGATTTTTTGAGGCGTGGCTCCGCGTCTGTCACGTCGTCGCAACTCACTGGTCGCCATCATGTAGGGTGTAACTGAGACTCCCATGTTGAATCGACGTGGTTTTCCATAGTATATTGATGGAAATGACAGCTCTTCTGCATGCTCATCGTAAATAATGTTAAGAGGTTGTGCCCGATGTCCAGGTGCGATGTTTAAACAATCTTCTTCGTTCCACATCATGGTATGTTGCCTTGAAGCGAGAATCTCAGATTCAGGCGCGTTTTCAGCGGAGATGTTTTCGATACGGTTGCTCGGATCATCCTGTACATCATGTAATTGTTCGGTCTGCTGTAATCTCGACAAATCCACGTTGATTTCGTACAACCGGTATAATGGTGAATGTTGTAGTACAGTTAGCCACTCGGTGATTGTCCTTTTGCACATGTATCCGCTGATGTACACAGATTTGTGAGCAAGATTTCGCTTGATGTTAACGTTAATGACGTCATCCTCATTTAATTGGCGCGGCAAACATTTGACCATCTCTTGTACATCTACTGGTACGTTGATCACTTGTCCTATAATTCCATACGAGAAGTCATGGCGCAGACGGCGCACTTGCATAAATGGCAAACGGGGTGCTATCAATCGTTCACTGATGGGATCCAACGGAGGTAGGCCTGGTGGTGGATCAGGATATGAGAATCCATTCACTTTTGCCAGAGGCGGCATCGATTTGTTGTTCAATGACCGCTTACACGTGCCGCAGACCAATTCGTATTCTTCTCTGCACAGTTGACGGTTTTCTTTGACAAACCAATCCGAGATCACCTGTAGTTGTGCTGCAGTAATGGGCTTGAGGTCGTTCTTGAACCATAGTCTGTCGCAAACCGAGCAAGCGTAGCCATATTCGTTGTCCAGGAAAGTTAATTTAAATCTCGCGATTGAGTGCTGCCATTTCGTGTTCCAAGTAGATTGTTCCTGTTGTACTTCAACCAAATCTGAAGAAGTACTTGGTTGTACAGTGGTTCGTACTGGTTCTGCTGTCAAAGTTTGATGTCGTTGAGTGCCAGTTTGGACATCGGTCGATCTGCCAGTTCCACTCGCTGAGGTGACAGTAGTTGATTGTAACGAACCATCGGCAATAGCCGAGTTAGCAGCTGCGCGTAGTCTAGAATTGCGTTGTCTTGCGGCCGCCGATGCCCTCGCAGTAACCACTTGTGCAGGAGTTCTGGATGCTGCAATGCGTTGTCTGTACTCACGTTGTCTCTGTGCCTTTGACTTCGGTGGAGCGGTTGTTGTTGGCTCAGCAAATAGCGCTGCAGACGTTGATGCAGCAGCATCTTGCGGCACGTTGCTCGTTGAATTTGGTGGGAGATCTGTGAGATCCTTAGGTTCGTCAGATTGATCTGTCATACCGTGATTGTTACCGGTTCTGCAAAAAAATCGTCCACAATTTATCAATTCAATTAATATTTATTTTTTTTGAAATATATATCAAATTGTAGTGAATTTAATTTTTGAAATTTATTTAAATAAAATTGCAGACAATTTGTTTTAAAAAATAACATTGTTAAAAATTACATTGAAGGTGGTGAGAGATTTGTAAGATCCATAGGTTCTTCAGGTTGATGTGCCATTGTGTAATTGTTAGCAGTCCTGCAAAAAATTGTCGCCAATTTATCAATACAATCAATCAAACATTAATAGTGTTTGATATTGCTATTAAAACTTATTAATATTACTTAAAACATTATGAACTTATTATAATGTTTATAAACATAATAAACATTTGTTTTGAAAAATAACGTTATCAAAAATTATTTTAATAAATTATCAGTCTGAAAAAATAATTTTTCAATAATAAAATGAATGCATGAAATTGCTGCTTTTAAAAAAGCCGCCAAAATCTGCTTGTTATAAGAGTATTTTTGCAAGGCGGTAGGCCGATTTGAAATGTTATTAAAAATTGGTGATATTTTTAAAACACTTCAGGTTAATGTAAATTCGTTTGGAAACATAAATATTTAATTGTAAAATATGTATTACAATTTTGGTAAATTTAATTTTTATAATTTATTTATATTTTAATTATATTTAAGTTTATATTTAAATAACATTGCAAACAGTTTGTTTTGAGAATTAAAGAGAATCATAATTGTGTTAATAAATTATGAACTTAAAACAACAAAATTTGAATAATAAATTAAATTCATAAAATTGCTGCTTTTAAAAGAGCCGCCAAAATCTGCTCACACGGTAATTGGTCGGTTCAACTTGTCATTTGGAATGCATAGTTATGACAAGTGTGAGGTTAAACGAGAATAATATTTAATCATTATTTTAATAGCGACACACATATATTTTTACGATACAATAATGAGGAGAAAATGGAATTATTTATACTATCAATCATATGAATATTTATGATTATTCAGATAATAGTAACAAAAACTATCATTACTGCACTCGCCGGCCGAGGCTACTTCTTAAATTATGATGAAAATATTGAACACATAAGATTAAACAATTAGATTTTTAAATGCACAGGATTTATTTACCTATATCGCCGCAATTGTTTTTAACACACACATCACACTGACAATTCACTTCACTTAATTTGACGAAAACAGTTCACGTGTATCTTTTGTGCTGCCGCTGTTTTTCTTCTATACCGACCTATAGACTGATCGAGTAGAAGGAAGATAGATGCAGCACAAACCGAACTGAGCCGAACGCTCGAGCCTCGAGCCGAACGCTCGAGCCTCGAGATCATGCCTCTCTCCCTCGCTCGTGTCGCCTTCTCTCTTGGGGAACGTGACATGACGTCACACTTTTTCGAACATGCGGCCCGTCGCATCGATTTATTAGACGTAGTCACGTCAAAAATCGTTTATAAGAACATCCAAAAGGGACCGTCTGAACTTGGTTCTTAAACCCGATAGTTGATAAATCCGGTAATCAATTTTTTTCCGTTTAATTATCGATCCATTTTTTGAAAGTTGAAGCCTCTTTCCTCTGGAACTACTTTTAAGGGGTTGAAATCAGCAACCGCATTCAGTAACAACAGTTTTGCAAAATCATTTGCTTTTGCTTGCAAAGTTGGTCCATTTATCGGAGTGTTTGCACTCCTTTGAACCTTGAACCACTGCAACAGAGCTTTTTCGACATCACCATGAGAATTTTTTCCTGCTGGTACGATCGTTTTCGAATTCTTCTTTTAATTTTTACGGTTCTTAAAAATGTTTGAAATGGTTGCATGACTCACCTTTAGTTCATTCGACAAAGCTCCATTTTCCAAACGAGAAATTATATGGAGTTTTTCCTCCACCGTAAAGGTTTTTCGTTTTTTTTTTCACTCATTGCACCGTCCTGTTTGAACAACTGCAGAGAACTGAGAGAGAATGTGTGGTCTGAAAATAATGTAAACAACGACGGAAACATTCCATGAAAATAATTGATTACTATTTTCGTAGAATATTTTTGTCTGAACTCCTCTTTCGAGGGATTTGTTTTCTCATGAAGTTCTTATAAAAGGTTTGTTTTCTCAGAAATCCATTAACTTTAGGTCAATAAAAACGATATGTTCTTATAACCAGATATTTTTTACATTAAGTTGCATTAAAGCTGGCCGGGAACTAGAAATTTCGTTCTTATAATCAATATGTTTTTACAACCGGTGTTCTTTTAAACGATTTTTACCGTATTATAAATAATTGCACCGGTAGTATAAATTGTATTATTTTTTTCTATTGTGAGGGTGTGCCGGATTTTTTGGTGGTAGGAGAGCGGTACACTGGTCGATATCTCTATAAGCCAGTCTATGAACAGTTAGTTTTCCCTGTAATACTACATATATGGTATCCCTTTTCAGATCAGTGAGCACGAATTGCCAGTAATTTGGCTATCCGGACTGCACATTCCTCAGTCATATCTAACAGCTCTCGTCCAGATGGCTTGTAGGAAGGAGGGTTGGCCCCTCGACAAGTCTTCTCTGTACACTGTCGTTACCAAATTTCAGAACCGAACCGACGTCAAAGAGATCCCTGAAATGGTATTATAATATTATTGAACTATTTACTCCTACGCATTATTCAAGTACACTATAGATATTTGTTAAGCCACTCGCTCATTTGTATACATTTTTTCATCGCATTCAAGAAAAAAAAAATGATTTCAAACCACCCGATATCTAGACCTACTTGACAAGCGACGAACTTGGAACAAAGTTACTAAGACGAATAGATAAAGATAGCTGGTAGCTCAGAAGTAACGTGCTAGCCTACTGAGTTCAAGATCGCGGGTTTGAAACCTGACGGAGGCCTTTAGGTTGTTTATCTGGGAGGTAAAAACATCCTTTGGATGAGACGTTAAGAGATGGTCCCTCGTTAAAGACCCCTCCCTACCTTAGGTCACTAAACCTGGGTAGGCAAAATTTAGATTCCCAGAGTAGAGCTAACCGAGAAGGAAGCTTCCGGGGATGCGCGAATCACCATCGTACCTGGCGAATCTGAAGACACGTGATCCACAATCCGAAATATAAAAAAAGAGGACATCTCAGACCACAGCACAACTAAATTTTAATGTTTTTATAGTATAATAAAAAAATTAATGTATGAAAAAATATTCAATTGTCACCATAAATTTTCCAAGAACCTCCGCAAATGGCGCCCAACGTATAATTCCTTATAAAATTATTGGTGACAGTTGAAAAATTTGTTTATATAATGATTTTTTTTTTATTATCTACAAAAAGCATTTTATTTTCTTATCCCTTGGTCTGGGCTGCTATCCCTTCCTTCCAAATCGGGTTGTGGATCACGTGCGTCGATATATATTATTTATATTCGCGCATCCCTGGTACAATGTTCTGCTGATCTTCTCTTGAGGTCTCCTTGTTTCAGGCTAAACCGACGACTGAACGGGGACAGACTTCTGTACAAATGGGCAAAGATCAACTTCCTGGACAGACAGACAGACACATTCTAGAGCAGATTGACATGAACAGCTCCGCCAGACTGGCTCTCTCCCCTCCTCTCATGCCGAAGCCCTCTGGATACTTAATAATATCATATAATAATTTATTAAATATATATTTTTTTTTAATTTAACATTTTGTAAGCACCCCCAAATACAGACCGTTACGATATACTTGATAGCCCACCCAGTGCGTGCACTTAAACTTTAATCAGCAATTTTCCATAATTATTTTTTTTTGAGTTGTTACAATAGGTTAGGTCTTATGACTCATGCCCGGGCTTTAACTACGAGGTCATATCGCCTACTACCATAGCGCTCTTTTCGTCACTCTGGTGGACATGAACCCGACTCTACTGTGGGAGTCCTAAATTTTGCCTATCCTAAATTTTTATTCACCTAGGGTAGGGGTCTTTAACGAGTAACTGACATCGTACAGGCTCGGGACCATCGCTTAACGTCCCATCCAAAGGACGGCGTGCTTAAGTTTATTTTACCTCCCAGATAAAATAAACTAAGGGCCTCGGTCGGGTTTCGAACCCACGATCTTGAGCTCAGAAGACAAGTACGCATACCACTGAGCTACCGGCGCCCTCAGTTGTGACAATATATATGTTTTTTATTTTTGTAGAAGGAACATGGCCTAGAAATTCTATTATTTTACGTTGTTTCATGGACTTAATTGGGATACCTACTTTTTGTTATATTCATTTATGTTATGGTAAATATGTATTATTTTATTTATTATATAAATGTATTGTTTCACAGGGATGCTTCGTGAGTGGGCTGTTTCTAGAAGGAGCAAGCTGGGATTATGAACACATGTGTTTGAAGAAATCCCGTCCCAAAGTGCTAATAGAACCTCTTCCATATTTGAATATCATTCCAATAGAAACTCATAATCTCAAACTTCTTGTAAGTTAATCTTATGTATTTTAATAAAATATATCGTGAGCTCACCAGAAAACATAAGTATTTAGTAAGACATGTTATCATTTGACGGCTCAGTAAGCAATCCCTCAGCAGCATCATACAACTTTATAAGTAACTATTACGGTTTTTCAGCTTTTAGGAACTATGACTCGTCCTGTAAAAATATTGTAATTCGTGAAATTTTTGTTCTAACTTTTACTAGTAAATGACAACTTTTCTAGTAAAAGGTAATTATTTCAAAAAGCGTCATTCTTTGGAACTTATTGGTTAATTTCATTTTTTAAAAACGTGCACCGTAATTTTGTCACAAAATAATATTTTGTTACAAAATTACTATTACATATTATAAATATATGACACGTGAAATACATTTTTTTTTAACTGGTGAATCACCGGAAGTAAACTTCCTCGTCTTGCACTTTTTGGTTTATCATGATCTGTTTTCACTCTACCTCTAAAATAGATTCGTCGTTGGCCAATTTGTCTGGAAATCAATGGGTGTCTTAAGCAGGGACTTCTCAACCTTCATATAGTATTTTATGTCATTGGAGGGTTTTGGATCAATATATAAAATTTCATATCAATCCATTAATAATATTGGCAGTTATTATAGAAAAAAATATATGTGTGTGCTTATGTGAGAGTTATATGTGTGAACATGATAGCTCCACATAGTATTTTATAAACACATCTACTATCTATCGATGAAATGAATGGATCGATATGAAATTTTATATGTTGATCCAAAATCTAGAACAATGTTGAAAGTGAAATTAAGCTTTTGAGTTCTGTTAGTGTATCTAATTCATGATTCATGTTGACTCTAAATGCTGCCATTTCTCTACTATCCAGTGTCAAAAATTTCCGCTTCATGGGTTCTGTATCGCTCGCTGGTCCCTCAAGAACAGTCGCTAACATTCGTACTAATGATATCGAATTCGAAACATTATTAATTATGCAGGAAAACCCTAAGAAATCTTTAGGCCAGGCAAGCCAGAGTCTAAATATCAGTAAGAACCAAGCTTATTATTCATGAAATTAACCCTAGTTTCCTGAGAGCCATGGTGGCCGTATGGGCTAGAGCGTAGAGCTTTGGTCACATGGTCTTCACCTTGGTTTGCGGTTTCGAATCCCGTCCGGAAGTGAGTTTTATTTCGTAGATAGAACTCCCTCCCGGGGCCACGGATGTGGTAAATAACTAGCAAACACCATTATAAAAAGCATGGCTTGCACATAAAGCCAAAAAAAAAAACATTAAAATAAAACTCTAGTTTCCGAAATTAAAGGAACAAATACAGGGTGCCATTTAAAATAATTATTTGTTGTAAACAAGATAACCCTGTATAAATTCCAGGATTTCGAATAAAGTATCGAATACTACGTCAAAAATAAAGGTTACCATTTGAATTTTTTTTGTACGTCAAAAGATAAAGGAGATAACCGGGTCTTCCATATCTCTGATCTTTATTTTCTTTATAATTACTCATTATTATTATTTACGTTATTATTCTTACTTTGTTTTTATATATAGTTATATATAGTTTATTTTCATTGTTTTAATTTATTCATTGCTCGTCATTAACAATTATTGTATATTTAGTTAATTCATAGAATCCTTTTTTCTTCTTTTTTTTCTTCTTTATGCTGTTTCAATTGGTTGATACTTATATTCTTTGGTCTATTTATTATGTTATTGTTATATCTAGGGGACGTATTTCCCAGATTAAAGGTTATTTTTCATTTCATTTCTTCATGACTGAGATTCAATTAATATTTTTTTTGTTTTTCAGAACAATTTCAAAACGCCTGTTTATACGACCTCACTGCGAAGGAACGCCATGGGAGAAGGTTTCGTATTTGAAGCAGATATTACCTCTTACACTCATCTCAGCCACTGGATCCTTCAGGGTGTCAGTTTAATTCTGAACACTGACTAAAATCAAAATTCAATAAAAAAAGTTGTCATTAGAAATAAATATATAAGTAATTAATTTAAATTTGTATAATATATATATATGTATATATCTTCCTATTATATAAAATTGGGTGTTGGAGAAAAATGTCTGTGATAAAATGCCTGACGTTTCTGGGTGTGTATGTTTGTTTCAATATTACGCCTAAATGGTTGATCGGATTTTCATGAAATTTCACGTGTAACATCCATATAAGCCCAGTTCAAAACCATTTAGGCTACGTGGCATCTCTAAATTATGAACGAGAGAGGGGATTTTCGGAATGCTAATAAACTCTTTAATAGGATTTTAGCATCCTTAAATGCATGGTTCGAACACAGGCCGTTTGACATATCAAAATTATGAACGGGAGGGAAGAGGCAAAACATAAAATGACGATTTATGGGATTTACGTGAAATTTTACAAGTAGCATCCTTATAAGCCCCGAGGGGGGGAGAGTGATCTGTAAAACAGTGGTTGGTATTAGAAAGTATTGTCATCCTTTTCAATAAAAAACTACAGGTAATAAAAATATATTTTCAAATTCAAATTTAAACATGATTAAGAAATATTTTCTAAGGAAAATCATTGTATTTGTTCGTTTAGGTCTTATCTCAAAACTGAGAACATTTCATGGTTTGAAATTTATTAAGGAACATTTTTGATAAGAACCGATTTTTCGATTGGACTAACCTTTTTGCATAAATCAAGCAAATGTCTAAAAATAGGTTTCAAGACATCATTTTAGGACGTTTTTCGGCATTGTATCTCGCAAACCAGGCAACCTTCAAAAAAAGTATTTTATGTGAAATGTGCCTTTTCATTTTTTCTACAATTTTTATTAGTAAGATTTTTCATTAGGTCATAAATTTAATCTGTATCTTGTAAAATGTACTTAGGCCCCGAAATAGAGTGGTCTCAATTAGCACATGTGACTTCTTCATTTTAAATTTCTTAGCAACAGTCGATTTTGCGATAGAACCCTCAGCAAGTTCCAATCACATGCACACTGACCTAGAATCGTTAAAATCGATTTTCCCACTGTTACAATACTTCCTTATCTAAAGGTTTAAGAAAGTAAAACAAGATATATGTGATGTGACGGTAATAGGACTTTCTTATACCAACCACCTTTGTACAGACATTGGGTATATGAGAGTCACTCTCAGAATTACGCTGTTCAATCAAACAAAGGAATGTTTTGCTGATGCCACTGCACTGTTTTCATACACCCAGTAATGCCAGTATGAAATGAATTTCTGAAAAAGGGGAAAATGATCTGTACAAACGTGGTTGGCATAAGATACTACATACTCAAAACAACAACTGTCCTATTCTCGTTTGCATTTTCTCTTGCCTATTCCATCTCTCGCAGCAACGGGTTATTTCTTCCTCCATGACGGTTCTTATGGTAGACTGATGTCTGAGAAAGTTAGACTGGGAGGTGGGGTGACGGGTGACCCGGCCCCCGGGTGATGGGTTGAGTTTAGTTGAGTCACGTAGCCGCCTCCACCTCCGCCTCCGCCTCCGCCTGCCCTTCTTCAATCAAATCACTGCTCCGGGCTCCGGGTTAATCAACTAACTCTTCTGAAGGGAGCTCGCCACCCCCACCCACTCCCTCCACCCCCTCCCCCGTCCTCATCTCACTCCAAAAAGGAACAGTTCACCCCACTCCAATCACAATATCGTCTTCTTTAAGGATCTAGAAAGTAGAAAATAAATCCTAAAAAAATAATAATGAAAGCCACCCTCCAAAGCCAAATGGTACAAAAGTGTACCAGAATATATATATATATATATATATATATATATATATAATTTAATTGTTTAATTTCTGCTTTGATGACATCTAAGGATTGAAATCCCGGGATTCCGGCATTTTTTCACTTTTTACAATCTCTGGATTGAAATTTTTCAATCCCGGGATTTATTTTATATTAAGTTTTCATTTTATTGGGGAGCTATGGTGGCCGTGCGGGCTAGAGCATAGGGCTTTGGTCGCGTGGTCTCACCATGGTTTGCGGGTTCGAATCCCATCCGGGAGTGAGTTTTATTTCGTAGATAGAACTCCCTCCCAGGGCCATGGATGTCGTAAATAATTAGATAATACACTGACATGGCTAATATGCATCGAACATAAGGCCAAAAAAGAAAAGATAAGTTTTTATTAATTTTTTTAATTATCTTTATCTTTAAAAAAATGTTTATTATTATTATTATAAACGTATCTTGTAATAATTTGTTTATACACTCATATATTTTTAATTATTTATTTGTTCAGTTTTATTAATTTAATTTTACTTTTTTTTAATAGTTTTGTTATTACTACTAATCATAGGTGTGTTAGACTCAAGTAGTTGTAAATCTATATCTTAATGTATAAATTCTTTTGACGTCTCCTATTACCATGTATTGGTTTAATGGATTTATTATTATTATTTGTACCAAGCTGAGGTCAAGATTAGGCGATAACTCTTTGTAAATATTATGCTTTTTAAGGGCATATTTTTCAGCATAAATATGTAAATATGTTAACTGTAAAATTGAGTTGTATTTTGAAATAAATCATTTTCTTAAACTTACATATTTAGATGTTACTTTAATCAATCCCGAAAATCCCGTTTATCCCGGAATTGAAAGAGTTGAATCCCGAAATTTCGGGATCAAGTTCCAATTCCGGGATCGCAATCCCTAGTAACATCCTATCTGTTGTTGCTAGAGACCCAAATGCTGTGATTAGGTGTGAACATTCGCGAACAATTTGTTTTTGAAGGTCGAAACAAAAAAGCTTCAAATTTCACCCTGAAACGTTTTTTTTATTAATTTTATTTTACTACGTTATCGTTTTCAATTATTTTGCAGGGATTTTTTCAAATTATAATCCCGAAAACTGATGACATTTTACTTCCTCAGCTAAACAAAGTATAGGGGAAGTTATGTAATCGGTCAAAAACTCGATGCGGAGTTTTCAACGGAATTTCATGTTTTCCGAATTCTTGATTCCAAAAATGAAAAAAAAAAAAGTGTCTGTGTGTCTGTGAACACGATAACTCCCTACAGAATGAATGTATCGACTTGAAATTTTATACGTGTATTCAGAACCCTCAGGTTCGATACCTATTGATTTTCAGCCAAATCAGTCTAAGAGAAAGGGGGGAGGCTAACACGAAAACTCTAATAACTCTTGTTCTAATGAATGTTTTGGCATGAAATTTATGCTTATTCAAAGCAGTATAAGAACAGCATCTATAAATTTTCAGCGGAGTCAGCCGAAGGAAAGAAAGGATTACAGGGGGATTCAACTCAAAAATTCCAATACGTAATGAATGTATCGATCTGAAATTTTATATTTAAATTCAAAACCCCATAAGCATGGCACCTATCAATATTCCCTGAGGAAGGGAGAGGCCTGACAAGGGGTGCTCCACTCAAATACCCTAATGACTGCGATGTAATGAATGTAGCGACACAAAATTTACTATGACAATTCAGAAGCCACAATGTAAGTCAAATATTGAGTATATTGGAGGGAGAGCGAAAGCGTTATCGATTAATTCGTGCTGAGGAAGTACATAGCCGGTGATTCAAAATGTACAAACTCCGTAAACGTAGTCATAAAAAACATTAAAAATATTTTTTATTGATAATTATTATTATATGCTTTATTATAGTTTTTTTCAATTAAATTAATAATTATTTTTGTAATATTATTTTGCTGATCACTATGACAAAAATAAACATTTTTTTTTCACAAATGGAATTTTATTTTTTATGCTGAGGAAGTACATTGGCGGTGATTCAATTTTGGAAACAAAGGATTGCAAAATAAGAAATTACATAACTTCCCCTATGCTTCAGCTGAGGAAGGAATTAGTTATTATGACTCATGCCCTGGCTTTAACTACAAAGTCATATCGCCTACTACCAGAGCGCCCTTTCATCACTCTGGTGGACATGAGCCCTTCTCTACAGTGGGAGTCCAACATTTTGTCTACCTAGGTTTATTCACCTGGAGTAGGGGGTCTTTAACGAGTACCTGACATCGTACAGGTTCCCAATCCAAGGACGGTGTGTTCAAGGTTTTCTTACCACCCAAATTAAAAACCTAAGAGCCTCCGCCTCTCGGGTTTTATAGTAGATGAGAATGATTTAATCAATATTGAATCCAAAGAAGAAAAATATAATACTAAAAAAGACGGTGAAATCGATCCAGATGATGTTAACATAAGTGATAATGAGTGAGGTAAAGATCATTATCAAGTAACCTAATGAAAAAATCAATAATGAAGAAGTATTGAAAATGAGATTGATAATTCACTAACAGAATATTCATCTCAATCTTTTAGTTTTAAAAATCAAAAAACTACCAAACAAAGTACTGATCTTTTAGATATTCAGCAAATAAATAATGACGAAGTTCTATTAGTAAATAATAACATAAATATCACACAAGGACATTCACCAATTGTTAATGTTATTGGACCAGAACAAAATAAACGTCCAATACCATGGCCAGGAGCGTAGCCAGGATTTTGAGCAAGGGGGGACAAAGTTAGGCTACGAGGGTGTGGGGTATAGACTCCCGGGGGCACAGTCCGAAGTTTCCGTGGTTAGCGTTGCAGACTTTTTGTTATTAATTTGGGAGACTCGGACCTCTAGAAGCTCCCCCTGAGGTAACCACTGACTGTAATACTTAAGCTGACTTTACATGAGCAGCAAAAATGCAATGCGCAGCAGCAGCAATTGCACGCTGTGGTTTCTGTGCTTTTAGTTAAATGACTCACAGCCAATAGTATGCATTTGCTGCTGCTGCGCTTTGCATTTTTACTGTGCATGTAAAATCAGTTTTAAGAGTATAAAGTATAACATATATGACGATTTTGAGCGAGGAAATGAAAGTTTTATTCTTTACTTATTAGTCAAAGAATGTTATTTTATGTAAATTAAGAAAAATTAGTGTTTTGTGAAATATTTCATGATGTTGCTAACGGTAAAGCTGGGGGATTCCCTAGTTGAAGTGGCACCTTTCACCAGAGATGTATTGGAGGGGTCGCACTCTGCAAACTAACTTAGTTCATAACTAGACCTGACGATGGTGTGAGGCCGAAACCGGTAGTTTTATTTGTATAAATATATTTTCTGGAATAGACAATATTTCAAAAAATAAGTTTGTTTTATTTATTTATTACAAATTCCACAATATGTCCGCGTTCCTCAACTTAGAAGATCTAAGAACTGCATATATTAATTTTCAGAGAAATTAGTCGAAGGGAGGAGGGGATCCGAGAGGGCTCAACTCAAAAATCCCAATAACTGCCGATATAAACATTGTATCCACATGAAAAGTTATGTTTAAATTCAAAACCCCATACGTATAGCACCTACTAATTTTCCGCGATATCGGTCTATGGGAAGGGGGGACCAGAGAAGAGGGGCTTCACATAAATGCCCTTATAACTGCCAATGCAATAAATGTATCGAAGCAAAATTCAGTATGAGGATTGAGAAGCCACTACGTAAGTTAAATATTTAGCCCAAACGGTTGATTGTCTTTGGAGGGAGAGCGAAAACTTAATTGATCAATTCGTGCTGGGGAAGTACATACCTGGTGATTCAAAAATTTTATAGTTGGGCGCTCTGATTGTAATCTGACCTCATATTTGAACCAAGAATGAGTCACAAAGAAAAAAAATAATTATTTCTTGTTTCAGTGGTACGATTACAATGCTCCTGATAAAAAACCGTATCCCGGAAATTGTCATAAGGTTTTGGCTTCTTTCCAAAAACTTATGTTGGTCCGATGTTTCCGAGTGGACAGGGTCTACGGATGCATTTCCGACTATGTTTCAGAAGTAATGGGTGAAGAATACATAACATCTCCATTTGTCAGGTTTGTTTTTTTCTTTTCATTAAAATTTGTATATATGTTCAGGGGCGTAGCCAGGATTTAGAGCGGGGGGGGGGGGGGGGGGGGGGGGCAAAGTTAGGCTACGAGGTTGGGGGGTATGGACTCCCGGGGGCACATCCCGCAGTTTCCGTGGTTAGCGTTGCAGACTTTTTGTTATTAATTTGGGAGACTCGGACCTCTAGAAGCTCCCCCTGAGGTAACCATTGACTGCAATACTTAAGTTGACTTTACATGAGCAGCAAAATCGCAAAGCGCAGCAGCAGCAAATGCACGCTGTGGTTTCTGTGCTTTTAGTTAAATGACTCACAGCCAATAGCATGCATTTGCTGCTGCTGCGCTTTGCATTTTTACTGTGCATGTAAAATCAGTTTTAAGAGTATAAAGTATAACATATATGACGATTTTGAGCTAGGAAATGAAAGAATCAAATTCATGTATATTTAAATAAATGTAATATGACTTGTTTTGTTCATGTACATTTAAGTAAAACACAATTTTCGTTATCTTGGTTTTTGCTGTGGACAGGGCCAGCCCCCCCTGGCTACGCCCCTTACATGGCATAATATCTTCAGTAGGCTAGCATGCTAAATCTGAGCTACCGGCGCCCTCTATGGAAGTAGTATTCGTTAATAACGACTCAAGTCCCGGAACATAACATTATTTTCTTTACTAAAAGACGAGTGAAAAAATCCTTCCTCCCCCCTCATAATTCAAGGATGGCTTCTCAAAATAAAAAATTATAAACTAAAGTTAAGAATCCCTAGGCCAGAAATCGAGGGAGTGAAAAAAACAGGCAGGGATTGTAAACTCTAATTTGTAGACGACTTATTGTGAGATGACTAGCTATGACTGGTTATGAGATGTTCGTGTTGGAGACAGGATGGTGTCGGTTAAAGCACAGCACCAGGTAACAATGGAGTCAGACAAGCCTGTCTCGAACATCCCACCTCACTCCACCATTGTTATACAGAGCTTACGATTAATAATACCAGGTTGTACATCCCAACATTTCCAGGGCCAATCAGTAAAAGTTTAAATAAAAAATGGCCGGTAGTCATTTTCTAGATAACTTCACCCTGAAGAGAATCTCCCAGAAATTGAAGAAATTGTCTTCCCACTGTTTTATTTTTGACCAGAACCGGTTTTAAACACAACAGAATTATAATAACATATAATTTATTATTCTCGGGCGATGTAGATAATTAAAATAGGTAATAATACATCAAAAATTATGATGAACAATAAAAAGGAAAAAAACAAGCAGGTTCTCGGATGTGTGTTTCGCCTCTTTGCACCCTAAATCAGAGGAAATATCTGGGCCGTATATTAAGACTCTACAAAGGTGGTATTTCTAACTAAGTGCGGCCCTTGAGGCCCACAAGGCAAACTTCCCAGCATGATATCAATATCATTAATAATAATATCACAAAACTAGGCATTTTATTCAGTACAGAATTATTTATTCATTTAATTGAATTTAATCTATACATAGATTTTTAATGCAAATGCACATAGGTCACATAGCCTATTTTTTAAATTTTGCTTTTAAAACTACTACATGTAAAATTTCGTGACACTCCGATAATCTGTTAATGAGGTTGAACTATTTTTATGCTCAACCTCCACTCATAGTCCCTCCTCCCGATAAGATTTTTGAGACATCATACACCCTTTCTTCCAACTTGGCCTTTAAGAATACTACATGTTAAATTTCATTAAAATCTGATAATCCGTTGATGAGCTAAACCTATTTTTATGTTTATGAGCTAGCACTATATTTATGCATAGGGCCTCCCCCACATCCCCCCCTCCCCTTAAGTATTTAGAGACCTCACACACCCTATTTTTCAATTGGCTATTAAGAATACTACATGTGAAATTTCATGACAATCCGACTATCTGTTAATGAGCTAGAACAATTTTTATGCCTAGCCCCTCTCATAACGCACCCTCCCTTCAAAATTTTCAGACGCCATATAGCCTATTTTTCAACCTGGCTCTAAAGGATGCTACATTACCACCAGAACAAATTAGATCGTATGAATCTTTTTCAAGAATTCTTAAAATCCACTTTTTTAGCACTCTTTTTGTTCAAACAAAAAAACGGGTGGACCTAATTTGATAAAATTCCTTTCAGATCATATTTACGTTGATACACTTCGATTGGCGCCAAAACGGAGTCGATATCATTTTTCATTCGCGAGATATCGTGCAGGAAAAATTGACCACGCACATAGTACCTACATACACACACATTTCTTTCCAAAAATAGTGTAAAAATACTGTAATGACCTGAAAACATAAAAATATGTTGAAAATTTTGATTTCGATTTTCGGACCCATTACAATAACTTCCCTATATGATGGGAAATTAACAAGAATGGTTGGAAAAATTGTATTCTTATCATTTGAAAAAATTAGTTGGTAGTAGTAAAAACATTAAAAAAAACCTGAGAGAAAGGAGACAGATCATATTATTTTCAAAACAAATAGCTAGGTTTCCGGGGCCAATAATCTCTAGTAGCACTATTCTCTCTATGAATGCCTTTTGTGCGCAGTAATGCCCCATCTGGCAACTTAAATCCAAATGAACCTTTTCCCCCTCTATTTACATGTTTACCACCAGTAAATTTTTGCTACCAATGACATAAACAGTTTCATAGAGTCAGGTGCGGCACGCTTATGCCACTCACACACAAAAAAAAAGAGGAACTGCTAAGTGAAAACATTCTACAGAATAATGAATGATACAATTTTTCTAACCATTCTTATTTTGTATATAATCTAAGGGGTTAGTTCCGCCAGTAAATATATTACTGTTGTCATACCTTTCGGTGGAAACCGTTGATGTTGTACTCCACAAGTACTGTCAATGTTGTACTTGTGGAGTACAACATCAACAGTGGCTTGAAGATGATGTCTTCACATCGAAAACGCTCGCCCACAGTACTCGACCAGCAGCCATTGAAGACGGTTTCCACTGAAAGGTATGACAACCAGGGGCTTACCTAGGGGGGGATGAAGGATCAATCCCCCCGAAATAAAAAAAAAAATTGTCCATTTTGTAAATAAAAAAAAATATTTTTACTTGCATGGAATCAATTATTGACACAAAACATTTTCCTACTAAAGATCGTGCGGATCCTGGTGAAGAACCTTGGGTAGAGAAAGCAGTTCGAAAATATTTTATTTCAAGCCTAAAACAATATGACAAGAACATTTTCACAACAATTAACAGGTTTTTGAAAATTGGAGCTACACATCCAATTTCTTTAGCAACAAGTGAACGATCTTTCTCAACCCTTAGACGTATGAAAAGATATATCAGAAATAGTACTAGCCAAGACAGATTGAATGAATTAGCTCTGATGCAATACACAGAGACATTTATCTAGACACTGAAACAGTTTTAAACAAGCTTGCACAATCAAAAGCTAGAAGACTTGAGTTAATTTTGTAATGACCCTAAAACAATTAACTATGCATACATATATTATCCCCCCCATATATTAAATAAAATCCTGAGCACACCCCTGATGACAACATTCTTGTTAACTTGCCAGCATATAGGGAAGTTATTGTAATGGGACCGAAAATCGAAATCAAAAATGTTCATCATATTTTTATGTTTCAAGGTCATTACAGTATTTTTGGAAAGAAGTATTGGTGTGTGTGTGTGTGTGTGTGTAAGTACGTATGTACGTACGTACGTGCGTGATCAATTTTTCCTGCACGATATCTCGCGAATGAAAAATGATATCGACACCGTTTTGGTGCCAATCGAATCGTATCAATGTAAATATGATCTGAAAGGAATTTTATCAAATTAGGTCCACCAGTTTTTTTGTTTGAACAAAAAGACTGCTAAAAAAGTGGATTTTAGGAATTCTTGAAAAAGGTTCATCCGATCTAATTTGTTCTGGTGGCAATGTAGCATCCTTTAGAGCCAGATTGAAAAATACGCTATATGGCGTCTGAAAATTTTGAACGGAGGGGGGACTGTGGGTGGAGGTTGAGCATAAAAATAGATCAACCTCATTAACGGATTATCGGAGTGCCATGAAATTTAACATGTAGTAGTTTTAAAAGCAAAATTTAAAAATAGGTTATGTGACCTATGTGCATTTGCATATCAATTAAAAATCTATGTATAGATTAAATTCAATTAAATGAATAAATAATTGTGTACTGAATAAAATGCCTAGTTTTGTGATATTATTATTCATGATATTGATACCATGCTGGGAAGTTTGCCTTGTGGACCTCAAGGGCCGCACTTAGTTAGAAATGCCACCTTTGTAGAGTCCTAAAGAGGGGAAACACACATCAGAGAACGTGCTTGTTTTATTTATTTTCATTGTTAATCATTTCTCTCTTTTAATTGTCTACATCGCCTGAAAATAATAAAAATAATAAATTATGTATAAAAATAATGTAAATATTTCCCGCATTCTGGTTCGAATTGGGGCGAAAGGTTGCCACTTGAAATCAAAGGTGATATACATATGATTCGCAACAGGGTAACGAAAAAAAATTAAAATACGAGAAGCTGTCATTAGTTTCTGTAAAAGGCCAGAGAGGTTTGAAGTGTGTTCGCAAAAGGATAGCTTATGCCGGAAGGAGTGAAGGTGGGTGTCCTTAAGCTGGTTCCAGAAATTCAAACTTTCGCATTGTCCAATTGTCTGCAAAAGATGCCGACGATTCTATTGCACATAGGTGAACGCACAAGATATTCTCTTCAGTGTGAAGCTAACTACTGGTGATTTCTGATTTAAACTTTTTTTTCACGGATTTTCGCCATCTGACCACATAAAAAAACTTTTCACGACAATATTAATTATTTCCGCATTAGAAAAATTGATTCTTGGTCAAATGCATTTTTCAGAATTAAAAACAAAAAATGTGTGTAGCCAGAAAATGGATTCTACGATTATGGCCCTCTTCTGACTGTCCACCTCTTTCTCCTTAACTTCCATCAGATACGACGCAAGGTTACCATAAGTAAAGGTGAAAAATATGTTTTGTTTCGTCCTAACTAAAATGGCCGTAGAGAAATGTAAGATATATATGGGCACTAGCCCACCGAATCCGCTTGTCTTGGCAAAATCTACACTTTTCCAGCAATGTCAGTAGATTAACTTCAATCAGATGTGACAATAGGCTTTCATAAGTATAGATGAAAAACATGTTTTAGTTCGTCCTAACTAAAAAAGTCCAACAGAAAATTAAGAAAACAGGTGGTCGATCTTATATATTTATTTTATCCAATATATTAACTTAGCAAAGCACCATTAGTAGATTGGATGATGGGCTACCATAAGTAATGATAATTGATATGTCTTGGTTCGTTCTAACTCAAATAGCCATAAGGGAAATGTAAGATATAGATGGACCCTAGGCCACCGATTTCGTCTATTTTGGGAAAATCCACTTTTTTCCACCAATGGATGAAGGATTGGAATACTTCACAATAGTAATGTGTGGCACATCGTTTTGAAAATGACAACTTGATTCGCATCAAATATAGTTAGTTTCCAATGAACAAGATACCCAGGCAACGCCGGGTAACCTGCTAGTATTACGTAATGGAGTAGAGAGGTAAGAGATGCGGCCCCCTTAAATCGCCCACAATTTGTACCATCCGGGAGCCTGAGAAATTGGGTGGGTTTTGTTGGTAGTTGGTTGTTGTGTCTGGTTTGATTGAGGGGCGGGGTTCAGTGGATCCGACAGAGATGAGACATAATCTCATTATGTAGGTTGGATGGAGACCATTACATAATGCTCTAACGTAAGAGGGGGCCCGGCTCTGACATCCGCCTCCATCCACCTCCATCCAGACCTACAGGATCAGATGTTTGAAGGGGACCAGTGGCGGATCTACCAGTGGGGCTCAACCCTCAACCCCCCATCCCAATGCGGCTCTTCGTTTACTGTATTAAGTGTTATACACCTTTACATTACCTATACATTATGTGTTTACACATTTAAAATATGTTTTGTAATATATCAACGTAAATTACATCTTTGATTTAAGATTTATGTTAATATGTACCCTAACTGTAACATATTCCATTTCAAGAAGAAAGAAAATATAGCCAATAGGAATGCATAAGCATTTTCAACTCTCAGATTGAAGCAGGGGCGTAGCCAGGGGGGCAGGGGGGGGGGTGAGGGCGCGTGCCCCCCCTGGCCAGAGCAAAAAACCAAGATACAAATTAAATAAACTAAAAAAATTGTTTTTATTAAAAATCGATTGCTTGCAAGTAACCAATAGGATCGCTCAAAATCTTCTTTTATGTTATACTTTATACTCTTAAAGCTGATTTTACATGCGCAGTAAAAATGCAAAGCGCAGCAGCAGCAATTGCACGCTTTTGGATGTGAGTAATTTAATTTTAAAAGCACAGAAACCACAGCGTGCATTTGCTGCTGCTGCGCTTTGCATTTTTGCTGCTCATGTAAAGTCAACTTAAGTATTACAGTCAATGGTTACCTCAGGGGGAGCTTCTAGAGGTCCGAGTCTCCCAAATTAATAATAAAAAGTCTGCAACGCTAACCACGGAAACTGCGGGCTGTGCCCCCGGGAGTCTATACTCCCCACCCTCGTAGCCTAACTTTATAGACCAATAGTGCCTATATGACCTTTATTATAAGAAAGTATTGTATCCGAGATCTAGTTTTCAACAGAACTTCATGTTTCAAGGTTTCCTGAACACGTTTTGTCCATTTTTACGATGATATCTGTCTTTGTAAGTTCAGGTTTTTATGGCCTGGGACACAAGTGTCTAGAGTAGCCAGAGACCTCGGGACGCAAATGTTCAAGTTTTTATAACTTGGGACACTTGCGTCCAGACTAGCCAGAGACATCGTATAAGTGTCCAGTCTAGGCAGAGACCTCAGAATGCAAGTGTTCAAGTTTTTATAACTTGGGACACTTGCGTCCAGACTAGTCAGAGAAATCGCAACGCAAGTGTCCAGTCTAGGCAGAGACCTCGAGACGCAAGTGTTAAAGTTTTTATAACTTGGGACACTTGCGTCCAGACTAGCCAGAGACATCGCAACCTAAGTGTGCAGTCTAGGCAGAGACCTCGGGAGGCAAGAGCCCAAGCCCGACCTCTAAAGGGAGCCGATAATCCGGACGCCCCAGAGACAACAGGACGGTTGGTGGGGCGGATGGAAGCCCCTGTCTGATCCTGTTGGTCTGTCAGGAGGGACTGTCCCCTCCGCCTCCCTGGGAGTGTTTTGGACATGCCCCTACACCCTGCCTCATGTCTCAGGTAGGCGGGCCGAGCCAGGCCTTCACTTTGTTTTCTCTTCTGCTGCGGACATGCGACTTGCTATCCCCCCTGAACTCCACCCCCAATCACTCAGCTTTTTTCTTTAAAGCAAATTGCTAAAATAAATTAACCTAGACGCATCAATCTCCTGATATTTGTCTTAACCTACTTTTCATTTACAAACAAGGTTTTTTTCTATCGTCATTCAAACTCTTTAAACCTTTCTTATAGAGGCCTAAAAATCAAGTTTTCAATGGATTTTCAAGTTCCAATGTGTTTTGAGCACTTTCGCGATGATGTCTTTGAAATTTGTGAGCGGTCTACCGCAAAAACCATTGTAGCTATGAATTTGAAATGTGGAATGAAGAAATTACATGTGCTAACATAGATGTGAGTAGATTTTGGTTGATATCTGACGAAAAATAAGACCACATTACTTCGGGGCCTAAGTACATTTTACAAGATACCCACCCGCTTATATTTATGACCTAGTCAAAATTCTCTTCAAGTAAAAGTTGTAGAGACAGCTAAAAGATACATTTTATAAAATAAACGAGTTTTTTCAAGCCCAATTGGCGAGATATATGCTGAAAACCATCCTGAAATCTCGTCTTGAAACACATACTTTCAGACGTGTAGATTTGCACGAAAACGTTTAGTTCTATCAAAAAATTGTTTCTTTCCAATAATATTCGTTATTAATTTTCCAATCGCTGTGTTGTCAGATTTGACCAAAGCTAGGGCGCCAAAAAAAATGGAAAATATTTTTTTTGTAAATTTCCAGATAAATTTGGAGTTTATATTTACACCGGAAGTCTGTTAGAATTTCCGTGTTAACAGTTTAGCTTTTATCCAACTAAATGGTTCATTACCACAGAGATGAACATGCTCTCATGAAAACTGTTAATGTGATATATTTGAAATGTATTCATCCGTGTTTGTCTTTGTTGAATGTATTCAGATTATTGTAGGGACATAGATAGGTAGATTAGTGATGCCTGGAATTTAGAAAAAAATGAATTGGAGTCTATGGTAGATAGAGCGGTCGTTAAGCTGTGTTAGCTCCCTGTAATGTGTGTTAACGGACAGATCGGTCATCCGGAATATTCTAATCCATATCAGTCCCCTTTTCCAGTGTCATTCCATACCAACTCCTGGATTCATTCCGCACGACCTCTTCCCATTTCAACGTACAGTTCTTTTATTATTTCAATTTCACAGCTGGGGACTGATACTAATTTAAGTTAAAACTAACTTCATAATTTCAAAATATTTTCTCTTCTTAAGTTCCCCGGAATGCAAAAAATCTGTTAGCCAGTCGATTTTCGGTTAAACGGCTATGTGGCTCGAAACCAAATTTTGGTAGGATGTTTGAAAATTTTTTAAACTTTTATATAAGGAAATATTGTATCCGAAATAGTGTTTTCAATGGAATTTCACGTTTCAAGGTCCCCTGAACACAAGATAAATACCAAAAATTGTTCTAAAATGACGTTTTGAAACCCTATTTTTTAGATATTGCTCGATTTATGCGAAATATTAGTCCTTATCAAAAATGTTTCTTATTAAATGTCCACCCATGTGAAATGCCCTTAGGTTTGAGATAGAACCAATACGACCGAAGTTACAGCACCTCAAAGAATGTATAATTTTACGTAAGAAATAATTTAAAGTATGTTTGAATTGTAACGTACGGCAGCAAATTTTAAAATATAATTGTTAGGGGTAGTTGTTTTATTAGAAAGGATAAAAATAAACAAAAAATAAAATATATCTGGAGTGTTTGGTAAATAGAGTACCTATAAGTCAAAAATTGGTCAAAATGAGTTAAGTCAACGAGCAGGTGAAAAAAAAATCTACTTTTTTTTGGTCTAAGTATAAGTCTGATAATCAAAATAATAAGTCAGATAATCATAATATATCACATATTATGTGATATGGCTACAACAGGACTTTCTTATACCATCCACTTTCATCACTCTCCCTCACAAATTCTTTTCATACTGGCATTAATGGATTAGGAAATGAGACTCCGGTTCATATTCTAAGCCGGTGCGGGGCACTAGAAAGCAGACGTTTTCACTGCTTCGGGTCTGCCATAACGGAACCGAAGCACGTAATGGAAGGAACCTGCAGAAGAATCCTGGACTTTATCAAAGATACAGGGCTGCTGTGGGGACCAACACACACAGGGCACAAAATAAGCCTACTCTGGCCGCGGTGACACAAATCAGCCCTCGGAGAAAAAAAATGGATTAGGAAAGTGAATTTGAAAAAGGGGGGGGGGGGGGGGGGGGAGGGTTGGAAGGGAGAGTGATCTGTACTAAAGTGGTTGGTATAAGTCGGCCACATTACATATATTTCTTTCAAATAAAACTGTATACTTTTGTTAACGACTTATTTTTCTACTCATTTTAAAAAGAAAGTTTTGTAAAAAAATTGTAGTTGTTTGAAAATTACAACAATATATAATTTATTGGGTGGTAGGCGGATGTACGAAAGTAGACTTACTTGTTAAATAAGTAATACAGAGGTATCAGTCTAACAATATATTTTATTTATACCATTAGTTTCGGCAATTAACTGCCATCTCCCGGTAGTTTTAGAGAAGAGTTTAAAGAAGTTATAGACGCATCTCAGTGTCTAGATGGATGTTGACTAGTATAGATCTATAACTTCATTAACACATCTATACTCCTAGATTCACTAGTAAAACTAAATAACTCATGTATTATAGATACTGATGACGGGAGTACTTCCCCAAATGTGTATGATTTAATAGATTGTAAAACCAAAAATATAAATGTGAGAATATAGCTGTCAAAAAAATATATTATTATTATTATATTGTAACTAGGCTTTTTGATAGCACATAAATCCGGTTTTTATACACAGGTACAGGAGAGGGGGATTCTCCCAATTTGGGAATGGTGGATCAGACAGAGATGGGTGTGAAGGTGGTAGAGACCCCGGAGTAATTGGGGAGGGCACCGGTTACCAAGGCAACACCCCACGAAATAGGCCTATTTAGCTACATTCCTGAAAGCACAGCCCCACCTCTACATACGTACCAACAAGCTCCATCATCCATTCTCCTATCATAGCAGGTGAGAGAGCTTTGCGGACCATAACAGTGCGAACCACCCCACAAGATAGGCCTATTTAGCTACATTCCTGAAAGCACAGCCCCACCTCTACATACGTACCAACAAGCTCCATCATCCACTCTCCTATCATAGCAGGTGAGAGAGCTTTGCGGACCACAACAGTGCGAACCACCCCACAAGATATGCCTATTTAGCTACATTCCTGAAAGCACAGCCCCACCTCTACATACGTACCAACAAGCTCCATCATCCACTCTCCTATCATAGCAAGTGAGAGAGCTTTGCGGACCATAACAGTGCGAACCACCCCACAAAATATGCCTATTTAGCTACATTCCTGAAAGCACAGCCCCACCTCTACATACGTACCAACAAGCTCCATCATCCACTCTCCTATCATAGCAAGTGAGAGAGCTTTGCGGACCATAACAGTGCGAACCACCCCACAAGATAGGCCTATTTAGCTACATTCCTGAAAGCACAGCCCCACCTCTACATACGTACCAACAAGCTCCATCATCCACTCTCCTATCATAGCAGGTGAGAGAGCTTTGCGAACCACCCTACGAAATAGGGCTATTCAACTGCTACTAACAAACCCCGTTTCAGCTTTATTCATATAGATGTGACATCACATTTTGGTGTGTTTTGTTTAAATATTGAATTTTATATATCATATATAAAATATTTTATTCATTTTAAAACTTCTGCTCGCTCAGGATGTTGTCTTTGTTTAGATAAATTTTCACTCAAGATATACGTTTATATTTGGTTTTTAATTTTTTTTGTTTACATATAATATTTCATTTAGTTTTGGTGGAAATAATTTAAATTTTAATTATTGGTTTAGACACAATTAATTTTAATATCATATCTTTTACTCAAATCTGGCTTATATACATCAAATCATTAATTATGTATAGGTATGTGTCAATATAGGCCCTGAAGAAGGCACACTCAGTGCCGAAAGCTTGCTTGTTCTTCAACCACAAATCTGATGTCTCCTTCTTCTTATTCTTGAAACCAGAGAGTATAAAAGAGCCGGTTTAGCCAATTAGACACTCCCTTAGATATCATTATTCACAGATCGTGAGGCCAGCGTATTCTTAGGAGACGTTGAGGCTTGTTGAGATGGGACTGAGAAGAGAGAAGAATTCAGCTTACAATGGAATATCTAAAGCGGAGTTGGATTAGGCCTTGGACATGTTGATGTTTGTTGGTGAAATAAAAGAGAACATTGACAATTTGTCGTAGGCCTTTTGACTAAAAAAATTGTATTCTCTTAATGTTGGAACTCTTGGTTGAGCCCCATAGTATCTAGTGTCGTATGATTGTTTTGTAAATTGTAAATATGAATAAAACAAACTTATTTTTGACTTTGATCCGAGTAGTAGTCTTACAAGACCATACCGCCTGTTGAGTTCTTGTCCATTGAGTCTTGAGTTTAAACTTCATTAGCTTCAGGTTAACCACTTCTATATTCTTTCGTTTATTACATAAGTGAATGATTGAATGTGTTGATATATTTAAGAAACATTTCAGACAATCGCAGTGAAATGAAGTAGGGGTGTCTTGTTTTAGACCAGTCGTTAGTTATTATTTAATTCTTATCGTATCCTTGGTTTGAGAGGGGTGGCTGGAAGTTGAGTGGGTTAGAGAGTGGTGCTGGTAGATGGGGCGGGGGCGGGGTGGGGGTGGGGGGGGGGGGGGGGTGAAGGGCAATAAATCCAAATAGGATTATGGAAATAGGGCTGTCGGGAGTCTTGGGGCCAGTCAATAGCGCCTCCTCACCTCGCAGCCTCACCAAATACCACCCACCCACCAAATACTCCCACCCATTGCAATCCCGGACCATTTAGTCAATCCGGGGATTTCGGGATCCCAAAATTGTCAGCAGTAGTTGATCTACCACGAGGCTTAGGTGGCTTAATGTGGCTCCGCTTACGAAGCACGGTCATTTTACAAATACAGCTCTTTATTTACTGTATCAAGTGTAACTTTATTTCACTGTATGAATATTTTTTGTGTATTTAAAAAATATAGCAAAGAATTGGACGCCCCCCCAGAATGCCTGGTTCACCCCCCCCCCCCCCCCTCCACAAAAAGGGCGATCTAATCAGGGGCGTAGCCAGTATTTTGAGCAGGGGGGGGGGGGGGGGGGGGGCAAAGTTAGGTTACAGGGGGGGGGGGGGGGGGGGGGGGGGTTAAAAAGTAAATTCATTTTTTTTTAGCTAATTTCAAAAATTCATTTAACATATCAATTAATACATTTTTTCTAGTCTGGCGGGGGTAAAATGTTTTCTTACATGTTTTCCAAGCATTTTCACCTTTAAAATTTGAGAGATTTTTGATGGGGTACCTTCTTTTTGTGCCATGGGAGCTTGGACTATTAGGTTATCTGTCTGAATCTCTAGGCTCTTCAATTCAATTATAAAATAATTCAAGATACTTACTAAAAAACTTCCTAATATCCATGCTAATTTTAATAATTTTATGCAAATATGGAAAACAGTCAAAACGGAACGGAACTGTTAGACGAAAACTTCGCCAAAACCTCAAAACAAACTGTCACGTGAACACAAACACAGTGAACAGTTACAGCACATGGCCTGCGGCCTGCACTTACAACAGCTGATTGCTGATTTAGGAGTCAGAAGACCGGAAATTTGATGATCCTATGGTAACTTGCAAGCAACGCATTTTTAATAAAAAACTATTTTTTTAGTTTATTTAATTTTTATATTTTTATTTCTCTGGCCAGGGGGGGGGGGGGCATGTGCCCCCCCCCCCTGCCTCCCCTGGCTACGCCCATGGATCTAATGTATCTAACTAAAAAAAATTATAATATATGTAAAGGCTGGCTGCACAGCTGGAACCCTACCCTGTGTTCTAATTGATTATTGTATTTGATTTTCTACTACGTTGAAGAAACGTGAAAATTAATTTGTAAGATGTTTTTTTCAACGTGATTTTATTCTGTAATAAAAGTACGAACAAACAATATTTAAACATAGTAAACATACATTGATATAATATATCATGTAGCATGTTTACCTGTAATAAAAGAATTAAATTTCACGTTTCTTCAACGTAGTAGAAAATCAAATACAATAATCAATTAGAACACAGGGTAGGGTTCCAGCTGTGCAGCCAGCCTTTACATATATAAAGACAACTCCACCGCAGACAAACATTACAGTCAAGACAATGATATAGAAAGCTTCAGTTCCCAGTCAAAAATTGCGTTTTCTTAAAGTTTGGACTCCAACGAATGCTGCCCATCGGAGAAGTATGAGAGTTAAGCGAACGCATCGTCGTGCGTGTCTTAACAAAAAGGGCAGCAATTTTAGAATATCTCCCAAAAACTCCGACGGCGGTGCATTGTTTACCTAAAATAAAAATACTATTAAGACTAACTGCATATTTTAGAATGTATTTAATGAAAGCCGTAAAAAGGGAAAATAATTGTTTTTTAGAGTACATTTAGTGCTTTCAGCTGAACGAGAATGAAATAGTAAAAAATTAATTTCAGCTGAAAAAGTGTTGGACCGATTTGCGAATACTATAACTCCCGATAGAATGAATGTATCGATACGAAACTTTTTGTTGTTGTTATTTTGTTTGTATGTTATTAGTTTTCATGTTAATGTCATTTCATTTTATATCAGCCAATCGGAAATAGATTAAATGTCTACTGTGAAGGGACATATTTGTCTCATTTTGAAAGTAGGTAACAATGAACTCATGTTCGCTAATCCATCCGCACGACCTCCACCAAGAGTTCATTGTTAACAAATATTCCATACATATATATGTATGCTTAAAGAATAAGAAAGTATTTGATGATCACTAGAACCTCTGGGAATGTATACCTATATATACCCTGTCAAATTCCTGTGTCACGCATTATTGTAACAAATGTATTAGGTGTGTTAACCAAATAATCCACACATTCTGATCAGCAGGGGCGGATTTATGAGGTCGCGCATCACAATAGCTAGGGTCCCCCGCGTTCCTGAGGTTCTAGTTATCATCAAATACTTTCTTACTCTTTAAGCAAGTGATAATGGGATTCCCTAAACATACTCGCAGTCCCTTGATTCACATTCCTACATTCCCGTCATCAGATTTATGTTCCCTCAACAAAATTTTCCCAACAGAACCTCAAATGGGATTGGTCATTTGACGAAGGGCACCAGAATTAATAGCTTCAATTCGTCTCTTTTCCTCTGGGATTCAGTCTTTGATTACCGAATCCTAATCTAAAGTTAGATTACTTCTCCATTTTAAACTCGATCATAATTGGGATGCCTTCTCTCGGGCGTATTGAAAAGTATTGGGGTGCGCATTTGCTCGGCCTTTCACCCTTCTGCAACAAAAAAAAATCTGGCTACGCCCAGGTCTATATTCTGAAAATTGACCAGGGCGCACTTCACTTTTAGTAATGATTTCTGTGGGTGATCTCTGCAAGACGAATTAGTCCCCGGAGTCGGTGTTTTGTACAAAAAAAAAGGGGAGGGGGGGAGGGGGAGCGAGAGACACCTCCCCTCTCCCACATTATATAGATTGAAATTTCATTTGGTTTGATGAGATTTTATTTGTGTGAGGGTTTGGTGTGGTGGTGGGGACGAGGGGGAGAGTTGAGGGGGTGAGTCTGGCCAATGGGAGGTGCGACCCCGCCCCCCTTGGACCAATAGGAACCTAATGGGCGTGGTTTGAAGGGAGGAGGCGTGGCTCGGTGTTTCACCTCTGCGTCTGGTTGGCTGACTCCTGCCCGGAGGTCACAAGGATTAGGCTCTCTGGTCGATACCGCCCCATCGAGATTAGTGCTTCCCAGCATGGCCTTAGACCAGGACACCACAGGTACTAAACGTTACCTACTACAGTAAAGTAACTACATATCTACTCTTAAGACTCCACTAAACTCACACATTATTTTTTCATATACACTTATTTTATAAATATTTATGAGCAAACCCGTGCTCATAAGGCGCACATGACAGACAAAATAAATCGCAAAAACTATAGTTCATTTTTATAACTTTTAATTTAACGAATAAATGTAAAAATTATTTATTTCCGATTAAGAATAATGTAGTCTGCATTGACTGCCTCTGAACTATCGTTGTCATCGACACCAGAAATTGTAAAGTAAAATGTTCCTCTTTAGCGAAAAAAAAAAAAACCAAAAGCATGCAGACAAACAGCTGATTTTTTTTTTTTTTTTTTCGATGACATGTGACGCTACAAAAAAATTCAAATTTGTACACGTTTTTAAACTCTAAAATGATTTGTTCCCCAACATCGTCCACCCTAGTCAATTTGACATTTTTGGATGCCATTTAGCCCATTTTTTAAGTTGCGTCCTCCTCAAAATATTCTATAAGTTTTGTGAATACACTTGCATCCATTTTTCCACAGGGATCGATTGAAAAGTTAAACATTATGTCCAGCAAGTGACATCCGGAGGTGGGATCGAAAATCCCAACCTTTGCTGAAATCATCTCTACTTTTAGTTTGAGCCATTACTTGACTTTCTAGATGCATAATGAATTGTTTCCGTATATTTTGTATTAGATACATATATTTTATTTTTAAAAATAATAAAAACAGACATTTTTTTTTTTTATCGTCGGATTCAGGGAATCGGAAAACTTGAAATTTCAGTGAATGCTTAACAATTTTTGACCCATTACATACTCTTATGTGAGGATCGTCTCTTATGGCTTATCTCACCCTAGTCCTGTTGACTACTGCTGGACTCTTAATACCCAGGTTTAGTTTCATAGGGAGGGGTCTTTAACGAGTATCTGGCATCGCCACAGGCTCGGGACCATCGCTCAACGTCCGATCCGAAGGACAGCGAGCTCAAGGGTCTCCAGATGAAATACATAAGGGCTTCGGCCGGGTTTTGAACCCGCGATCTTTATTGAGCTCAGTAAGCAGTACCTCTATGCTATTGGCTCACCGATTACATAACTTCTTCTAACTATAAAATATACCTATATTTATTTATTTGTTATTGTACAATTATGTTCTGTTGTTTGAATTTGCCCTTCCTATTTTTATGAGTTTCTACACAATTCCATGTGTGTATTTATTACTCTTAAAATATATGTATACCTACTAAGTTAATAATAACTTTGTACTTTTGCATTGGATGGCTAGTAAGAGGCCGGTGTAAAAAATACATAAATAGATACACCTATATATCTATTTCATTTTTTAAATTCGTTTATTCAGGACTGGAGCAAAGTTGTCTATATATTTTTATTTTGTTTTATTTATTTATTTTTATTAAACCGTTTAAAATTTCAAAAAAGATAAGCTGCACTGTGAAAAGTATAAATATACAACTGGCTTACTCATAATATGAGAATACCCCCAAAACAATTACGAGTTGTTCATCACAACATCGTTAAGATTTTCGGCATAGCTGCAGGTATTCGTATAAGAAATTAATAATAATTTCGATAATAAATAAGATAGATGATCGTCATGCACTCAGGAAATGGACCTCAACTGGTTAGCGGCATTAAAGCTAAACCTGCGTTAAAGTACTGACGGATACCGATCGAAAGTTTCGTGACATTGTCTTAAACTACACGAAATACAGAAGTTATCAGTCCGAAATTCTCCAAAATGATTTCACCAGAAATTCATGTTTTCCAACCCCCGATGTAGAAAGAAAACCAATCGACCGTTTGAGGTTTGGTTAGGTTAGGTTTTATGACTCATGCCCGGGCTTTAACTACGAGGTCATAGTCATAGCCTAATACCAGAGTGCTCTTTCATCACTCTGGTGGACATGAGCCCGACTCTACTGTCGGAGTCTTAAATTTTGCCTACCGTAAATTTGTATTCACCTAGGGTCCGAAGGACGGCGTGCTTAAGTTTATTTTACCTCCCAGATAAAATAAACTAATGGCCTCGGTTGGGTTTCGAACCCACGATCTTGAGCTCAGAAGACAAGCACTCATACCACTGAGCTACCGGCGCTCTCAACCGTTTGATCTAAATAAAACTCAATATTTGACTTACATAGTGGCTTCTGTATTCTTATATTAAATTTTCTGTCGATACATTCATTACATCGGCAGTTATTATGGTTTTCGAGTTCATCCCCCTCTCCTTCTCTAGATATCTCTAAAAATTATTAATTGTCGTCCATATAGTGTTCAGGTCACGCATATAAAAATTTCGTGTCTCATATATTCATTCTATCTGCAGTTATTAGAGTTTTTGTGTTTAGCCTCCTCCTCCCCTTTGATCGATTTGGCTAAAAATCAATTGGTGTCTTCGTTAGAGGGTTCTGGATTCACATAAAAAATTTCTTGATGATTCATTCATTTTATCGGGAGTTATTCTGTTCACAGACACACAGACATTTTTTTTCCATATTTGGAATCTGGCCGTATCCACCTTCTCATACCCATCGTTCTGAGGTCCTCCCGGTACCCATACATTCGATTTCTTATCCTAGTTGGAGCGCGGGAAGTGATTAACTGTACTTGTTAATAAATGATATAACACTCAAGAAAATTCGACATTATATAGCATATAAACGTTATAATATATTTTCCAGAAACGTTATATCGGATATGAATTAAATGTTTTTAAGGCTTATTTAGACCTTTAGAAAAACACGTTGTATCGAGAAAAACATTGTATCAAGGAACGTTATATCGAGGTTTTACTGTATATGTTACGGTCAAAGTGGGGGAATCCGGTGATTGTAAACAATAACCAGTAATTGTACACGTTTACCTGGCTCTATGGTAAAAGTAGAAAATACTGTAAAATCGTTTAATAGTTATCCACTATTCCCGGTTATTGTGCACATTCACCGGTTAATGTTCACAATTACCAAGTCAAAGCGGTAAAAGTAGAGATAAGACGGTGAAAGTAGGAAATGTAACTGACAAAGTGGCAAAATGCACTGGCAGCAGAAAGTTTTGTTCAAGTTCAAGATGTTCCTAACAAAACAATTTCTCTAAGGGAATGTGCTAGGCTCTCTTCTACCACAGGAGGCCAAGGATATGAACGATGTTCTTGCACTCAGAAGTGCAAAACCAAAAAATGTTCCTGCAAAAACAGGGGTGTTCTCTGTAACTCCAAATGTCATGGGAGTAATGTTTGTTTTAATAAAGATTAGACATTTAATAAAGAAGATTTCATATTCTTTTTTTTTCTATTTTTATTTATGTTTTGTAACCTTCTATTAAAATGTTTTGAATAATAAA
This sequence comes from Aradus depressus, assembly GCA_963662175.1. NCBI lineage: Eukaryota > Metazoa > Arthropoda > Insecta > Hemiptera > Aradidae > Aradus > Aradus depressus. The sequence goes on along the minus strand of OY759218.1, from coordinate 42,811,087 downwards.
ATATTGGTGAATAATTATGTTTATTAGTGTATTTCCTGCTTTTACCAAGGGGAACCAGTGATTGTTAACAATTACCAAAAAAACTGCCAAAATCACAAGATTTCCTACTTTTACCAATCGTTTTAGTAATTGTTTACAATTAGTGGTTATTGTTTACAATTACCGTTTTCGCACATTGACCGTAACATATATATTTAATAGAACTGGGGAAGTAACACCAGGGCCTCCGCAACGATGTTCCGCCATTCTTCTCTATCCTCTGCCTCCCTTCTCCATCTTCTCATCCATCGTTCTGAGGTCGTCCTCCAGCCAACGTAAGCGGGGTCCTCTTCTTCTTTGCCCTCCCGGGTGTCCCTCCAGTATCCTCCTCGGCTTATTATAGCCATATATATATATATATATATAAATATATAGCTGGGGAAGTAAACTATTACATTAAGTACGCTTCAACATGTCCGAATTATAGTTAAAATAGTATTTAAATAACGATTTATATATTTACAAAAACAAAATAGATAAAATATCCATTAATTTCGGAATAAATGTATTTATTCTAAAGTAGAGACCACCAGGTGGGGGAAAGGAGAGTGGTGGTGGAGGAGAGCCACTTGCCGATATTTCTCCTCGGCGAATCCTCTCACAAACTAAAAATTAAACCGAAATACGAAAGCTTTGGAAGACTTTTAATTTCCCCTTAGAAACTCAATCAATAAATATATATATTTGTATCTAGATATAATAATATAACTTTATTCCTGTTAATAATAAATAACAGCACTTCATTTTTGAACAAATTCTCTTTATTAGATTTTCTAAACAGTCTTGGGGAACGATTAAATTAACAGTTCACATCGTCGATAAAACATGCAAACTATTGAATGTGAAAAAAATTGTTTTTCATTTTTGATATAGATACGAGTATACATGGGTTGCTTTGGAAGAGATGCGTGTTGTGGAAAATCGTCGAAAATGTCAGATTCGCAAGTTTGCTACACAGAGCTTACGAAAATTAAAGATAAACTACAGTTAAATGTGCTTTTTCGTTTATTAAAAATAATTATTTGACAAAACTCGTTAATAGTCTTGATGATAAAATGAATACCATGGTGTAAAATTGATAAATGCTCTGATTTTACATTAAACTAAAAACTGTTTTACTTCATGTTATCTGACCTCTAGATTCCAAATATGAAAAAAAGTCTGTCTCTCTGTGAACTCGATAACTCCCGATAGAATGAAAGTATCAAGATGAAATATTATATGTGAATTCCAAATCCTCTAACGACAACACCTATTGTTTTTCAGCCAAATCGACCAAAGGGAAAGTGGGGATTAGTGGGGAGGCTTAAAATAAAATCTCTAATTAATGCAGATAGAAAGAATGTATCGATACAAAATTTCATATGTGAGGCGACACTTATTAATTTACAGCGGGAATTGGCAGAAAGGAAGGGGGATCAGAGGCGTGGCTCAACTCGAAAACCTCAATAACTGCCCATGTAATTAGTATCGTCATGAAATTACATATTTAAAGTCAAAACCCAATGACGACTTAACCTGCCAAATTTCAGCGATATCGGCTGAAGGGAAGGGGGGGTTCAGGAGAGGGGTCTCAATTCTAAAACGCCCATAAATAAGTCAATTGTTGTATATTAGCGCAAACGGTCGACTTGTTTTGAAGGGGAGCGAAAAGTTAATTGATTAATTCGTCATGGGGAAGTACATTGCCGGTGATTCACAGATGACTTTTGTTTTTGTTTCCAGAAAAGTAGTGATTTTCATATTCGATAGTTTACTTTTGTATCGACAATATCACAAAATGCTTCTATGCCTTTCAGAATAATTTATTTTATTTTTACAATAAACATTCTTACAAATAGTACCTGAAGAAATATTACAGACTAAATTTTCAATGAAAATCATTTTTGTATTTATAAAACTTTTGTGATTGTCATAATAATAATAGTATTTAAATCCATTAAACCATAAAATGGTAATTGGATACATCATACGATTGTGTACATCCGAATAGCTTATAATTATATACAACAATCAATATTGAATCTTAGAACACAAACACACATAGTTATTAGATAAAAAGTAATATTTAAAAAAATTATGGAACATACATGAATATCAAATTCCTAGTGTTATAGACCTATAACATATGTTATAGACCTATAACAATAGTACCTGTACTATTTATACCTTAATTAAAAATATTTTATAATTATATTTCTGTACTTGGATAAATCTTCTCTCAGGACGATATTTCAGGGTGAACATGGGCCTCTTCCTAATATCACAAAAAGCGACATATAGAAAGAAAAAAATATATATATATAAATAAATTAACAAATAATAGTGAAGTAAACAACTGAAAAAATTGATGATATTAAGAATATTAAATAAAAGTAATTGAGATTATAGGATATTGATGGAGGACCTCTGCCACGAAAATATAAATAAAAAATGATCATTTTAAGAAGTGAGGAAGATTGATTCGTTTATAAATTATAGATCTAAGAACAATGTTGTTATTCGAAATTCTTCTTTTTCCCTGGTTTCATAATCGTGACTATTTAATAGTTGGGAGGGAAAATATTTATATTTTTTCTAATGACTATTAATGTTTCAAATATGCATTTAATTAATATATTTTGTATTCTTAGCGCTTTCTTTTGAAGTCTGAAAATATTAGCGCTAGAGCTAGAAGCTCCACAATGCATTAAACTAAATTTAATAACAGAATTAAATATGCGTAGTTGGGTTTTAGTAAGAATTTTGATTAGATTTATCATTTTCAATCATTTCCTAAACTTGTTATTCACAGTAAATAAAGCATTTAAAAATTAATTTATAATAATGAAGTTGTTATAAATAAATAGAGAAACAGAATTCCCAGCCCTCTGCACTAACTCTACATGTGTATGTATAATATATTTGAGAATACATGATAGAGTTTGTATCTGTTTATCATTTTTATATTTATAGATTTATAAATTTAGAAGAGGATTACATTGTTTTTTAAGAGGAATATAAAATCGTTGTATCATTTGACCCTCTTTTCCATTCTTGTAATAAAAACTTAAAGACAGAAATTAATATTGGCTGAGATTACATACATATCTGTTTATAAAAAAAAACTTGATGGAATGTTATTGTTTTTTTGTTTAATAAATGCAACATAAGATAGGTTCAAATTTTGTGATATAATACTTCTTCTTCTTTGTTACTGAAAACCATAAATTTCTGTGGCAGTATTCACATTTCACTTGAAAGTTTTAAGCATGTTTCTTATGAAAATGAAACTGTTCAATGAGACGATCTTGATTTAGTTTGTTTCACTTAAATCGGTCAAGTATAGCCAAAATAGGGTTTTTAGCAAAGAAAGGTTCCGTAGCCCACGGGGTGGATCTCAAGATACAAGGTTCGAAACCGGGGGCAGTCTGTTAAATTATTCTATAATAACTAAATACAGTAGGCACACGTTTTACATTTTAATTTTTCAATAATAATAATCTTTATTGATGGGACTGAGCCCAATATACAACTCATGATTTGTTAAGTATACTTTTTAAATACATTTACAAAAAAATAAATAAAATAAATGCATATGTATAAGAAAAACAATAATTAAGCTTGTATATTCAACAAAAAAAAAAAAATTATATAATGAAATTGAACAGAAAATGAAAGCTTTAATTGAAACAACATATTTTTATAAATTTAAAACAAACGTAGTTAAACTAACATGAAATTAAGATGAGACATGGACTACTGAAAGTATCTCAGCTTGAAACTCAAGTAAAATATAGATTGGTTGATACAATAAAAAGTTTTAACCATATAAAATTTACTGAGGACGACGAAAAAGCCAAAAACGATGAAGATTCTCTTCCAACTCTTCACCGGTCACTAAATGCAAGATCAGCACATGCACCCGTATCTACAGTGAGACTGTAGCACAATATATGTGTATTTGTATGAGTTATCTGACCCTGCCTATCTGCCCCTATAGCACACCAGGTCTCCATTACTTTATGATGAAGTTGCATTGCATCCCTTCATTAACACTTTTTCGTTACACTGAGATATTGTTCTTTGGGATTTACTTTAGTTCAGTCAGGAGAGAGGTATATCAGGAAAAACAAAACGAAATGTTTAATCCATGAACCCTTCTATAAGAGAAATAGTCGTTTTCTGTCCTATTTCATTTTTGATTGTAACTCATGTCTGGTCGACTACTCTCTCTGCTAAAAATGAAACCGAATCTTAATCCTAAATAAAGACTGACCAGTCTGGTATAATTAAAAGCAATAAAATTTTTTTTTTTTTTTTAAATTTCAACTAAAAATGTTCATGTTTGAGGAAACCTTCTATTCCAAAATAGAGTTTTTTTTCTCTTGATTATTCAAAATAATAAAATAACTATGATATAAAAATTGTGTTTCATTTACAATAACATTACTTCATAGTTAGCTTTCATTTTTATTTTTTTGGCAGAGTTCCCCCCGATATCCTCCGATAAGGTCTCGAAATTACTTTCTGTTTCATATTTTCATTATTAATATCATTATTTTTATTAGTTTTTACTCATTTATTTTGGTTTATTTATTTTAATTTATTTATTTTTTATATATATTATTGTTACAAATACTCACCATAATTTTAATTACAAATAAAAACTGTATTTATCAGAATTATTATTTTTATACTCATTTATTACCTATAATTTATTTATTTTATTTTTCACTATTATTGTTGTAGGAATATTGAGGGTCAGTCAAAGAATAGTCTATAGTAATAAGTCAATCATCCTACAATTAGAATCTACAGTCGCTAATCAACATCTACTATTATTGTTCTTAATAATTTCTTGCATGTCCGTAAGATTTAATAACTTTTTATGTATCTAACTCATAAGAATCTTGATGTACCTATACATTTTGACGACGTATCCTGGTTTAGAAAATATATTATTATTGTTGGAAAATAAATTATTAGGCTGGGGACTTCGCTCAATGTCCCCTGCGAAGGACAGCGTGCTCATGCTTAATTAAAAAACTCTAATTTTCCAACTCTATTGTAATAGCTAGGAAGGACTCGGAGTCCGTTAAAGAAAGTGGAACATAGCAACTTCCTATTTCCGTCTTTTAAAAAACAGAGCCATTTTCCCCACAAAGGAGTTAAACATGCGACATAATTTGATTGCGTTTGAATCCCGTTTGCTTTCAAAAATAAAAAAAATACAATGGGGAAAAAAACATTGCAGTGAGTGAACTCTGCTTTGAAAAATGACCACCGCCGTTTTTGTTCATTTAAGTCCGATTTACTCTTTCCACTTTTTTTTTTGTTACTTCTAGAATAATATTTGTTTGTTTTTTGTGAATGATGCCGATACTATGTGAATATCGCCTACCAACAGTGGGCTTTTGTGGACATGAATCCGACTGACTCTACTGTGGGAGTCTTTAAATTTTGCCTACCCAAGTTTAGTTAGTGTAGAGGTTTTGAACGATTATGCTCGGCCAGGCTCGGAACCATCCCATAAAATCTGATCCGAAGGACGACATGTCTTCCAGATAGAAAAAATCTAAGGGACTCGGTCAGGTTCCGCAACCGACGCCTCTTCTCACAAGGAAGGACCAACAAACTTCGCCTCTTCCTACCCTAGTCGTTAGGCATTGTGAGCCCACACGGAAAGGGTCAATAACGTCTGCTTAAGTTTAGTTGTAACCATTTTTCTCTAACTCACCAGGCTTCTGAGACCTAGTTGTTATTTGAACGTAAATTTTTGTATGCCTGGGAGAACTATGTTATTACTTAAGCGGCTTTTAAGAGTACCGGTGAAGAAGTGTCATCAAACTTGAACTTGAAGAAGAGGAAATGCTAGGAAAATATCTTAAAACAAAATGGAAACCAAGCCACTAACTAATAGACAAAGCAAAACTTCTCTCTTAGAGAAGACGTTGAACAGTACTGCAAAGTGCTGATGACACAGTCAACTGTTTTAGAGACTTTTTTATGGACGAGCTAATTGATACTGTGCTGAAACACACTAATGAAGAAATTACAACTAAATTAAGTAATTAAGTAAAGCTGCAATTAAGCAAAAATGCATCATGTTTGAAACATTGGAAAAGGAAGAACTAGAAGCGGCTTCTGATTTTGTCAGGAATTAAAAAAACTATCCCACAATTCCAAAATTATTCGACACTTCAATCTCTGGATATGATACTAATACAAACAAAAGGCTGATATAAACTTTTAGTTACCTATTATACAAGTGAACATAATATGATGTGGCCTTAAAAGAGATTATTGTTGTCGTTTTCTAGTTTTTCTAACTTAGTTTGTAATTTTTTTTTTAAACATTTGTACAATAAAACAAATAAATTGACATTTAAATAATATTTACTTAAGGAACTAAACAAATGTGTGATACCTTATAAAAAGAGATTATTCTTATAATGTTCCGTTTTTTTCTAACACAATTTGTAGGTTTTTTAAAAATTTTTGTACAATAAAATAAATACTTTTTTAAAAATAAAATTTACCTATTAAAAGTTTTTAAACCAAAAGAGATAACTGAATAATAAAAAAACATCAATTATAAAGGTAGATGTTTGCTAGCGACTGTAGAATTAAAAATTCTGGGGGTATTGAGGGTCAGTCAATGAAGAAAATACTATTCAAATGCCAACGTTTCGATATATTTCATATCATCATCAGGGCCTAACAAACATGGGGGTATCAAGATTAGAAAAATATAATGGGTGATCGATTAAAATTATATATAGGTACATAAATATACATTCACTCATACAACTCCACATAAATACATATATACATCCTAATACATTCACATACATATACACATTGATGAACAACAAGGAAACTTACTATGAATATAGATGGTTGAGGAGAGTTCCTTAGTTGAACGTAAGACCTCACAGTCTTCATGCCTTCTCCTCAACCATCTATATTCATAGTAAGTTTCCTTGTTGTTCATCAATGTGTATATGTATGTGAATGTATTAGGATGTATATTTGTATTTATGTGGAGTTGTATGAGTGAATGTATATTTATGTACCTATATATAATTTTAATCGATCACCCATTATATTTTTCTAATCTTGATACCCCCATGTTTGTTAGGCCCTGATGATGATATGAAATATATCGAAACGTTGGCATTTGAATAGTATTTTCTTCATTGACTGACCCTCAATACCCCCAGAATTTTAAATTATCAATTATAAAGCTTATTGCCATTATTAATGGTTGTAGATCTGAGAGTCCCATAGTGTGCTGTAAGGGTACAAAAACTAACGTGTTACTGTCAGGGTTAAAAAACTTATTGAGAGAATAAGATAACCACGTTTTTTTGGTGGCTAACTCACAGAATACTCCAAGTTCTCTTCGAAATATGCATTTTGGTGAGGGGATGAGTCACAGTAAAGTTGCAATGAAGCCTGCCTTACAATCATTATTTGAAAAAAGTCCTTATGAATAAAGATATAGGCTATTTTTCATGATCATATACTTTATTGCTTCAAATAAAAAATGATTAACTGGATATCCTTGGCTTATGAAAATAATTTAAAATGAACGGAAATGTTTATCGTTGATAAAGAAACCTAATAAAATAATTAGTTTAAGTAATTTCTTTAAAAAAAATAAATAAAGTTGTTAGTTTTTATGACTTATGCCCGGGCTTTAACTACGAAGTCATATCGCCTACTACCAGAGCGCTCTTTCATCACTCTGGTGGACATGAGCCCGACTCTACTGTGGGAATAAATTTTGCCTACCCTAAATTTTTATTCACCTAGGGTAGGGAGGGGTCTTTAACGGGTACCTGACATCGTACAGGCTCGGGACCAACGCTTAACGTTCCATCCGAAAGACGGCTTGCTTAAGTTTATTTTACCTCCCAGATAAAATAAACTAGCGCCTCGGCCTGGTTAATAAAGTAATTACTTGACTGTTATAACAGCTGTTTACTGCTGTTTAAAAGGAAAATAACTTCATTATAAAAATTATTTACCAAGGATGGACATTATTGTTGATTTTTAATGAATTTAATAAGTGTCAAGGTTAAGCAGTTACTAATTACGTATTTGAAGTATTTTGTGAGTCAGCCACCAAAATGTTTGAAAAACGGGGTTTTCTTTTCTTCTCAATAACTTTTTAAAGAACAATTGCCAAACTCATGTTAATATATATTTTTATTTTCTTACTTTCGACCTACGACACTGACACATCCTGCATATATTAGGTAAAGTGATATTCTGTATTACGTTATGAGAAAAGAGCACTCATGTATCAGATTACGGAAGGCTGGTAAAGAGTAACATGGCTCTCGAAACCTCCACAACTTGACTCATTCAACGATGTCTACAATTTGGAAGAGTCGTCATAAAATGAAAGAAGCAACAACTCTTTTAAATCATTAAATCCGGAAATCAAAAACAATGAAGTTGGAGAGATCTTGTTGGAGTGGTTTAAAGTTCAGCGGAGTAGTAACATCCCAATCCATTCTGCTTGAAAAAGCAAAACCGTTGCTGAATTCTTCGATGGCTTATTTCAACCCAATTCTTCTTGGATTCAGAATTTCCGGAGAAGGCACGACATCGTCTTCGGCGAATCAAGGGACCTGCGGCAAATAAAGAAGTACATTTTGATATTTCAAGAACCGGAATCATTTCATGTTTTCTGTCTGTCTGTGAACGTAACTCCTGGAAGAAGGGATATATCGACATGAAATTTTATACGTATAACCAGAATCCCGTAAGAATGGCACATATTAATTTTCAGCAATATTGGTCAAAAGAAGGGGGGGCCTCAACTCAAAAATTCTAAAAAAATGTATCAATACAAAATTTAGCATGAGGATACATAAGTCTCTTTGTATGCAAATATTGATTTTTAGCCCAAACGGTCGATTACGACTTACGGTTCAGGGAAAGCGATATAGGTTATAACGATGGATTCCATCGGTCTCTTGGTTGTCCTTATAAACGATTCCTAGTATCGATACAATGTAGTCATACAGTTGCGATTGAGATGAAGGGGGAGCCAAAAGCTCTTATTCAGCTTTTATGTATAGAAGCAATCTATTAACCAACTGGTCAACATAAAAAGGTTATCAGTTGGTACCATTTAATACCTAAAAAAATTTGTCGGTGAATCATTAGTTATTATGGAGTCGAGTCCCCCTTCTGTGATCCCTCCTTACAATCGATCGATTTCGCGGAAAATTAATACATGCCATCCTTATGGGATTGTGAATTTAAATATAAAATTTCATTCTACATTAATTTCGTCAGCAGTTATTGGGGTTTCAGAGATGAGCCCCCCCCCCCCCCCCCCCCCCTCCCCCGTTCAACGGATTCCGCTCAAAAATAAAACGTGTCGTCCTTATAGAGCTTTGAATTTACCTATGTTTCATGTGACTACATACATTACAACGGTAGTTATTACAGATTTTTTGTTAAGCCCCCCGGTTTATCCCCCCTTCCCTTTGGTTGAAAATCAACATATGTTGTCTGTAGAGGGTTCCGGTTTTGAATTTAAATATAAAATTTCATGTCGATACATTCATTACATCGGCAGTTAATAAGATTTTTGAGTAGAGTCCCCCTCTTCTGTTCCCCCCTCTCCTTCAGCTGATTCCGCGGAAAATTTATACATATTGTCCTTATGTTGTTTTAAATGTACATACGAAATTTTGTGACGACACATTCATTACAACGGCAGTTATTATAGTTTTGGTGTTAAGCCTTCTCCTTATCCCCCTTCTCATTGGCCAATATGGCTCAAAATCAATAGGTGTTTTCCTTATGAGGTTGTTCATATAAAATTTCGTGTCGATCATACTTTCGGAGTTACCGTGTTTATAGACACACTGATTGCATAACCAATTACATAACTTCCCCTATATTTCGTATAGTTGTGTCTGTGAACCTGTGAACACTGTAACTCCCGGTAGACTGAATGTTACATGTAAATATGTAAATACAAAAGCGCATAAGGACGACATACATCGGGCGTAATCGGCCAAAGGGGGGAGTCACGTGACCATCTTGGTGTGGAACCCGTTCGATTTTAGCGATCCTCTAAAATTGAGTTTTTATATTGTTCAAGTTGAAATTAAAGTGCGATTGTGGTACTTATGCGGTGTTTGAAGATCACAGAACTTTGTGAAAGTGAGATTAAGTGTGGAACCACAAATTAACAAATAAATCCCATCTAATGTAAGTTCCTTATCTTAAACCCCAACATCAATAAATACTTTACCTTATCTCAACATTGGTTTGACCTACGGACTTGCATAATGGACGCATTAAAGCAATCCATTGATGAAATAAGAAACGCAATTTTACAAAATAGAGTCGAAATCACGAATGTCAATAAGAGTGTAGTCTCGTTAGTCAACTCCCTTGAAGTATGCTTTAATGAACTCACATCAGTAAAATTGCGGTGCGAGCAACTTGAAAATAAAATTACAATTGGATCCGGTAATGCTAAAAAACTCTCTTCCCAGGGTTTCAGACACATTTGTGAATCATCTGAAGAATAAAGATAAATATTACCTTTTAGAATGACGATATAACACCTTTTATCCCAATATTTACAACCCAGATCAACTCCAACCATACCTAAACCTGAATGCTTCTTTCTCACACATCAAAGCACTGGCTCAACTCCGTCTATCTGGCAAGTACTCTATAAAATTATTTATAAAAATAATGTATACACCCGTAATCTTTGTGGAACTTTGTACAATCTGCAATAAAAACGAATTGGAAGATGTATACATCCTGTTAATATCCTGTCCGATATAGTCCCTCAGAGTGCCAGTATAGACCGATCCAACTTCAAAACATTAATTCTGTCCCATAATAAAAATGATAGCTCAAATATTTTTTATTATTTAATCAGTCAATTATTTAATCTGAAACTTAGATCATTCGTTGTTAATGAATAATGTATTTCAACTTCCATATTATATTGATATTCAATACTTTGGGTAGGGGGGCAGAGGAGGGGGTTAACACAAAAACTCTAATGACTGCTGTTGTAATCAATGTTTCTACACAAAAACTCTAATGACGGCTGTTGTAATCAATATTTCGACGGGAATTAGGGGGATGCTTAACACAAAAAATCTAATATCTGTCAAAATATTTTTTTGTTGACGTATTTTATGATAATCACTATATAATAATTAAATTGTTGATTATCATATGTGATTGTAAGATGATGTGGGACGAGAGTTCTCATAGAAATAAAATATGTCTTCCCACTGATTTATTTCCGACCAGAACTAGTTTTCAACGCAACTGCGTCATCATGAGTGACACATCTATGAATACATCTAAAATAAGTAGATATAAGAAAAGTAAAACCTGAAAGCATCACACTTTATGCTTTAAAGTTTTGCTTGTTATGTTATGTATATATTTTTTATGTATTCATAGATGCGCCACTGATGATGAAGGTAGGTACATATGAATATATTACTGTTTTCGTCACCCTCGGGTAGCTGCCACCTTGTGATGCAGGTCCTGACCTCAGGTAGACAAAGTGCAGTTAAGGTGGGAGACTCCCCCCTAGTAGATACACCCAATGATTCTCCGACATGATTTAACCTCATATTTTGTGTAAGGGACCCCTTCTTTGTGTTGTGAACCGCTACAATAGGATTGTCTCCTGTTATCTTTCAATACTGCCTACCATCCTCCAGGCATGGAACCCTCATTACTTTGAATTACTATTTACAGCTTCCCTTTCAGAGGGGTTCAGAGGTAGCGTGCTTACCTATTGAGCTCAAGATCCCGGGTTCGAGACCCGGCCGAGGCCTTTAGGTTTATACTTCTCCAGCTATACGAAGTATAAGGGAAGTTATATAATTGGTCAAAAATTCAATGCGGTTTTCAACGGAATTTCATGTTTTCCGACCTCCAGATTCCAAATATGAAAAAATTGTCTGTCTGTGAACACGATAACTCCCGATAGAATAAATGTATCGACACGAAATTTTATATGTGAATCCAAAACCCTCTTATGACGACGCCCTTCTCAGCCAAATCGGTCAAGAAGAAGGGGGAATTAGGGAGAGGCTTAACTCAAAAACTCTTATAACAGCCATTGTAATGAATGTATTGACAAAAAATATATATAATTCAAAACCCCATAAGGATGACACTTATTAATTTTCAGAGAAATCGGCAGAAGAGAAGGGGAATGAGAGGGAGAGCTCAACTCGAAAACCTAAATAACTGCCGATGTAATTAACGTATAGACATGACACTTCATATTTAACCCTCTAGTACACTCGCCTTTCATTGTTACATTAGTACACTCGCGCGGCACTCAGTACCGCATGCTTAACTATTGAGTTTTTCAGCAGTTTTGCACCCCATACAACTCCAAAAAGTTATCATTAGGCACGGTATACAGTGCCGCAATTGTTGTCCCTTCCACTTTGACCTATTGTTACCGACTGATAAAATATCAGATCAATGCGCTACTTGTTGTGTTCATTCATAGACATGTCATTGAAGAATAGAAGTGGGGATTAGCTTGTTATTAAACATAGGGACCGCGAAAATACAAATTTAGCGTGCAGCCGCGAGTGTACTAAAGGGTTAAAGTCAAACCCCAATGAGGATATAACCTGTCAAATTTCAGCGATATCGGCTGAAGAGAAGGGGTTTCAGGGGAAGAGGCTCAATTCAAAAACCCTGATAACTACAGATGTAATGAATGTATCGACTCAGAATTTAATATGAGGATTTAGGAGCCCCTGTGTAAGTCAAATATTGAATATTAGCGCAAACTGTCGACTGGTTTTGGAGAGGGAGAGAACAATTAATTGATTAATGCGTTCTGGGGAAGTACATTGTCGGTGATTCATCAACAACTTTTTTATTTAGGAGGTGGAAAAACCTTGAGCACGCCGTCTTTCGGATGGGACGTTAAGCGACGGTCCGGAGGCTGTGTGATGTCAGGCACTCCTTACAAGACCCCCTAGCCCAGACGAATATTAGAGTAGGCAGAATTTAGGGTTCCCATAATAGACTCGGGCTCATGTCCACCAGAGTGACGAAATCTCTGGTAGTAGGCGAAATGACCTCGTAGTCATAATGAGTCATAAAGACAATTATGGTCAGTGTACTACCCCACAGCGAATTAATCAACTAAGTTTTCACTCTGCCTCTGAAACTTATTTAACGATTTGGTATAAAATGTTACTGATTGACATCTCAATCCTCACTAAATTTTCTGTTGATACATTCTTTACATGGACAGTTTTATTAGGGCTTTTGAGTAACATCCCTCACCTCTAGTCCCCCCTCCCCTTCGACCGATTCGGTTGAAAATTGTTGGGTGTCGTCTTTATGAAGATGTGAATTTACATATACAATTTCGTGTCGATACATTTATTATTTCGGCAGTTATTTGAGTTTTTGTGTTAAGCCTCCCTAATTTACCCTCTCTCCCTTAGGCCACCTATGGCTGAAAATCAATGAATGTTATTTTTTTGGGGTTGTGGATAAAATTAAAAATTTAGCTCCCCTTTCCCTTCTCTGGTTCCTCATTTTACCTTAAGCCTATTTAGTTGAAAATTTCGTCCTTATAGGGTCCTATATTCAATTCAATTCAATTCAATTCTTTATTAGCCTTTAAGAAATACATCTTTTAGGCTCAGGGTTCGGCCTGATATATACATTATTCAGTTTAAAAAAAGTACAAATAAATGAAAATATAAAATAATAATAATAATAAAATACAAAGTAATAGAAGCTAACTGTTAATAAACAAATTAAAACAAAAATAAAAATGGTATTTTATTTGAATACTTCAATGTCCTCTAATTTTTAGCGCCCTTACTATGTATAGTATAATATTATTGAGGTTTTGGTTGTTTGCAATGTTGAAAAGGGTCTTGTGAGGTTGCGGGCTCTTTAGTGCTTCTACCAGGTACTTTTTTCTTAGTTGGCTGAAGGCTGGACACTCCATGAAGAAATGGTGGATGTCGTCCGGTCGGTCTTCGTTGCAGACACTACAGCTGTCTTCCCTGTTGAAGAGGTAGGTCACTCCTCCCACCGTCACTCTAGCCAGGCTTTCTCTACACAGCCGTATCTGAGCCAACACTCTCGTCCTCTCGATATTTGTCCTCAGCTTTAAGTAGACGTTGTAACAGTAAATATCCTTGTATGTGAGGTTATAGTTAGATTCGAAAATGTGCTGAATGTCTCTATCGCGGCTCCTTTCTTCAAATCTACTCACAATCTTTTTCTTATGCCTGCTGATAAGATCAGGGTCCTGAGTATCCCATAACCATGAATAGCCTACAGAGGTTAGGATATTCCGGAGTTGAGTCACCCAGTTGTAGGCCGGTAGGTCTGAAGGCTGCTTGCTCAGGAACAGGAGACGTTCGTAACACAGTCTAGGGTACCTGTCGGCCGGCATCTCCAGTATTTTGCTCCACCAGCCCACTGCTCTTCCGATTACGATGGCACTAAGATTGTAGCTGTTAGTCTCTACTCTCACGAAGCTGTTTGGAGTTGACTTTGGAAGCTTCAGTACTCTTTTGTAGTATCTTGTGAGCACCGTATCTAGTTTCTCCAGGTATTCTAAAGCCCATATTTCCGAGGAGTACAACAGAGTGGCCAGTGTGACTGACTCCAGCAGTTTCTTCTTGGTGTCCCAACTGTCCGATCTTGCTGCCGCTAAAGTGTGGATGGTTACTCCTGTGGCTTTGTTCGCTTTGGAAATGTAGACGTCTGCAGTTTCGCTAAATCTTCCTGTTTTTGAAAAAGGAATTCCTAGGTAAGTTTGTTTTTTTACCACTTCTATTATGTTTCCTTGGTAGTAGAATGGTGTTTGAAGTTTTTTATAGGGTCCTATATCCAAATATAAAATTTCATGTCGATACGTCATACAGTTTTATTTTGAGTACAACCCCCTTCTCGTTTTTTGAATTTGATATTTATTTATCACGGAAAAGTCACTTGAACTACTCTTAAATCACTTTTAAGAATGGTTTTACGTGAACCATTTGAACTTAAATTACTTACAATAAAAAAAATCTTACAAACTAATTTCTACATCTCTTTAGTCTCTTTTCTTTTTGAGTATTGTGGCCATTCATTAATTCAATGTTATTTTGGGCATATCATATATATAAAGCTGAAAATGTCTGTGCGTTGTACCGCTATAACTCACGAACGGCTTGATGGATTTGATTAATTTTTTTTTTAATTTGTTCGTCATCGTCTGTGGAAGGTTATAGGCGTATTAGTACCTCAATATGTGGTCCATCCCAGCATCCACCCACACAATCTTTGTAACTCAAAAACCACTGCAATGATTAATGAGGAATCTTTTTGAATAAATTAGTTTTAGCTCCAAAGCTAGCGTTACTACAGTTGAAGGACTATAAGCCTTATTCCGTATGAATAATTGAAAATTATAACATCATGAATGTACTGTCGAGGAACTGAATAGCCTTATAGGAGATATTGGGAGAAAAGTCAAAGTTCCCCGGGCAACGCCGGGTATTACTGCTAGTAAACAAATAAAAGTACTTTTGCGCATAGACTGTCTATGTCCACAACACAACTTAGCCTGTTTCTATTTAAAACAGCTGATCGTCGTATGTTGTTCTCCATTCGTTGGTTGTTCACATTTCGTTTTAAAACAAAATGCGACTAATCAATTTTTGTATATTTATTCACTATTTAATTTACTTCACTCCTAACAGCTCTTTTTATACAAATAATAATTGATTTTATAATATATTAATATTTTAGTTAAAGTAATTTCTTAAAAAAAAAAAATCAAGTACTTAATTACTTGACTGTTATAATAGCTGTTTACTGGTGCCAAAAGGAAAATAACTTCATTAAGTCACTTGAACCACTCTTACGTGAACCATTTTAACCAAATATTCACTTAACGTGAAAGCACAAATTTACATTTTTATATGAAAATGCTACCTTTTACTATATTACAGATAATTTATCATGAAAAACATCTTAATATATCTTAAAAAAACTTTTATACATATAATTAAAACAACGAACAACGTAACACGCTAACTAATTTATAATCATTTAAACAAAATATAATTTTACATCTAAAAATAAGTTATGTAAGTACATACATACATTCTAAGGACCACGTTACAACTACCTTATTATTTACTTATAACATTTTTTACCCTATTACACAATCGACATTTTCTTATACTTAATTTAAACAAATTTTCACAACTGTTCTTGTGTATTATTTCCTTCATTAATGTTACAGTATTTTAATTTAATCAGGATGCTGGTTTCTTTGTAACTTTTATCCTTTATTTACTTTTCTATAAGTTGTTAGTCTGAGGTAAATAATTGAACTTTTTTCTCTAGGCAGGAATTCTTATACTTACTTAGTAAATGTTTTCAAAATTGAAGTCTGATGCAGATCGGATTATTTTTGATTCTTTAATAGTTTTTTATTAATATCAATTAAGAAGAAGTTTTTAGGATTTTTAATATTTAAATGAAAAGTATTTGAAATTTTTGACCGAGCCTAGTGAGCTTCATACTGTTAGTTTTTATGACTCATGCCCGGGCTTTAACTACGAGGTCATATCGCCTACTACCAGATCGCTCTTTCGTCACTCTGTTGGACATGAGCCCGACTTTACTGTAGGAGTTCTAAGTTTTGCCTACCCTAAATTTTTATTCACCTAGGGCAGGGGTCTTTAACGAGTAGTACCTGACATTGTACAGGCTCGGGACCATCGCTTAACGTCCCATCCGAAGGACGGCGTGCATAAGTTTATTTTACCTCCCAGATAAAATAAATTAAGGGCCTCGGCCGGGTTTCGAACCCACGACCTTGAGCTCAGAAGGCAAGCACGCATACCACTGAGCTACCGGCGCCCTCAGCTCCCTACTGTGAGACGCCTAGTTCCATGTTTGTCGATTTATGTTTGTTTGTTTGGGTATATAACAAGATATCTGCTGCATCCGTTCTCAGATGTTCACTAATTGTTTCTTAAATGTTAAAAAATTAAAAAAAAAAAAAAAAAAAAAAAAAAGAAGTTTTTGTCAGTCGGTTTTACTGTGAGTCCCCATTATTTATAATTCTTTTATATTTTGGGCATATATACATTTGAATAAAAAGTACCTTTTCTCTTCTACGTACTTCCTATGTTATAATTTTCACTCCTACATCTCCTCTACATCTTCTCTCACTCAGACTGGTTCACTACACCTTAACCCTAAAAACACTTCTCTCTCTAGACCCATAACACAACTTAGACTGTTTCACACTATTTTAAACAGCTGATCGTCGTCGTCTTTTGTTCTTCATTCATTGGTTGTTCACAGTTCGTTTAAAAAAAAAATACTACTAGTCCATTTTTGAATATCTATTCACTATTTAAGTTACTTCACTCCTAACAGTTGTTTTTATACAAATAATAATAATTGATTTTTTATATATATTAATAATTTTATTGTGTGTAAATTTATACATCACACCGCACTAAAAAGGTTTTCTTAGAATTTATATAAATATAATCACTTTTTTGAAAATGAAATTTGGAATATTATTTCATTTGCTTATTAAGAATTATTTTACACTATAAAAATATTAAATAATTATAAAATAAGAATGGAATTCAATTCAAATCACCCGCTTTTTGGTTATTAAAAAAAAACTATTTAGATACAGAAAAAACTAATGTTAACATGGCAGCACTGGTGCCAGTTAACATGTTTAGTACCTACATCAGAGTCCAATACTAAACCATATACATATGTACATATTTATTATTTTAAAATGAACTTGAAATTAAGTATTGTAAGCCTAATTTTTTTTCTTTATTATTAGTGTTCTTAATTAGCGAATTATGATATAATAAGCGAATTATGATAATTATGAACTGAATAAAATACATACCTAGTTGAATATGGCTAGGAATATTCTTTTATTTGTTCATAAATTATTTTCTTCTACCAGGTACTTTTTTAGTTTATTAAATACCTGAAACCTTTGCTTTCTTTATTCCTATTCAATTGGCTGTCTATTTTTCTTTCAACTTTTCCATTTATATATTTTTTTCCATGTACATAAGTATGTATTAGTTATATTTTCTCTGGTAGCAAATATACATATATGTACATATAATCTTTCTCTTTATATATTTCACTAGTTACTAGTTTATACTTCTATTTACATGTGTTTTATTCCATTATTAGCTGTAAGATATTTCTTTTTAAAAGTAATAAAGTTTAATTTAATATAGATTAGGCTTATTTTCAAAATGAACATTTGAACATTTTGTTTTCTTTTTTAACTTTATTTTAAACCGCATCAGCATTTAAATATTGTTTTCTTTGGCTTTTAACTTAATTGTAAGTAACTTTCTAATTTTACTCTGTTTTTTTCTGTGAATCGTATGAGCTAAATGTTGGTGAAGGAAGTGTTATAATAGGGCTAATAAAGGGAGGCCCTTTTCGATTTAGAATCATAATTTTGAAATACAGAGGTATCAGTGCAACACTATATATTATTTACTTCACAACTAGTTTTGGCAATTCGCCATCCTCAGGTGATGAATCTGAACATATATAAACCAAAAAATATTTTTAAAAAATCACTAAAATTTACGAACTGTTACAGTTCAAGTCAATAATTAACAATAAATAAGTTATATTTGATAAGAAGTTAAGTGATAAAATATACAGTAAACATACATAATAAATAGATTGAAAATATTATAATTAAAAATTAAAGTAGAACGAGTCAAAGAAATTATAAACGGATCTCAGGGTCTAGCTGGATATTGACTGACTGGGGGCAAAGCAGATTGTCTCTCACTTCCCAAAACAAATATATTGTTGACTGATATCTCTTTATTACTTATTTAACAAGTAAGTCCACTACATCCGCTTACTAACCAACAAATAAACAATAGATTTAATTCACTGTAGCTTCGAATTATAATCTACATGTAATCTATGAACCATATATCACATATACGGTGTATCTGTATATGTGAACCACATATACCATAGTGGGGGTGTTCGGTGGATCTTTGAGCTCTGTTATTGTCTTGTTACCGTACTATTTTGCACTTATTTTTATTTAATTACTTATTTTCATTTGTATTATTTATATATTTATTATTATTATTATTTTTATCTTGTATACAGTTTTTACTTCCCCAGCTATACGAAGTATAGGGAAAGTTATGTAATCGGTCAGAAATTCGATGAGGGATTTTCAACGAAATTTGATGTTTTCCGACTTCCAGATTCCAATAATTAAAAAACAAAAGTCTGTATGTGAACACGATAACTCCTTTAACATTTTATATGCGTATCCAGAATCCTCTAAAGACTACACCTATTGATTTTCAGCCAAATCAGCAGAAGGGAAGGGGGGGGGGGGGGGATTAGAGGTGGTTATTTTTAAAATGTCAAGTAGTTCCTCATTTTGAAGGTCTTAGTTAATGGAACAACTTTTATCTGAAAGGTTTTTCGACTTCTCACAACCTGTCAAGAGGGCGCCGGTAGCTCAGTGGTATGCGTGCTTGCCATCTGAGCTCAAGATCGTGGGTTCGAAACCCGACCGAGGCCCTTTAGTTTATTTTATCTGAGAGGTAAAATAAACTTAAGCACGCCGTCCTTCGGAGCCTGTACGATGTCAGGTACTCGTTAAAGACCCCTGCCCTAGGTGAATACAAATTTAGGGTAGGCAAAATTTAGGACTCCCACAGTTGAGTCGGACTCATGTCCACCAGAGTGACGAAAGAGCGCTCTGGTAGTAGGCGATATGACCTCGTAGTTAAAGCCCGGGCATGAGTCACAAAACCTAAACCTAAACCTGTCAAAATGGTGTCTCCAAGTGTTGCTTTATTTACGATTTTTGGATATGTTTTTGGATCTCCGTCATTGGCAATGCAAGCCGGAAGTTATCTTGTGCGCAGTCACATTCAATTTTCATATCATAAGGTTCCATAGAAACTATTAGAAACCCTTAAAATGTGTGTCCATCTGTCACTGCCTCATAGCGCCTAAAACTTGCAACCCATCGTATTGAATTTTCGTAGGTAGATGTGTCTTTTGAGCCAAAAGACAGGCATGAAGTAAAAAAAAATAATATTTTTAAAGTACCTACCCATCTAGTGGAGCAAAGTTGAATAGGTCACCTAAAACCTAGCTCAAAAATATATACAGTAGAACCTCGATAAGTCGAACCTCGATAAGTCGAAAACCTCCAAAACTCGAAAAAAAGTTCTGTTCCTTTCCCTTCAAGCCCTTAAACCTCCATTACTCGAAATCTCAACCCTCTATTAGTCGAAATAATCAGTGAGTCCCTACAAGCCATTTTGGTACATATTTTCCCTTTATAACTCGAAAAAATAAATTGGACCTCTGTATCTCGAACATAGCAATGTTTTATTTTACTACCTTTACAACTTGATTATTTGAAACTTATTACCTCTATAGCTCGAAGAAACATAAGTTACCGACTTTAAGAATTTGCCGACAATGTACACCATTGTTTCTTATAAAACAATTTAGGAGTATACAATAAATAGGATTACCAATTATCTAAAGCAAAAAAAAAATTACTGACTTTTTTTAATGCCTACATATACTACGTATTTTTTTATTTTAAGGGTGTTTTGAAATAATGTTGATTTATAATAAATATAAATATGTTTATTACCTCTGTAATTTGAATTTTTATTTATTTCACCTCTCTAACTCAAAATTAGTTAGAATGAATCTTAACCTCTACAAGTCGAATCAAAATCCGCCTGTCGAAATCCTCTATAAGTCGAAAACTCTATAACTCGAATTTTTTGGCGTCTCCCTTCATGTTCGACTTATAGAGGTTCTACTGTACTTTACTTCCGCAACTGTACGAAGTCATGGGAATTTATGTTTCCCGATCCTCTGAAAAATAAGAAAAAAAGTAGTCAGTGGATCACCGGCGATGTACTTCCCCTGCGCGAATAAATGAACTAAGTTTTCACTTTCCCTCTGAATCTAATTTGGTAGAAAATCAATAGATGTCTTACTCAGTTACATAATCATTAAATTTCGTGTTGATCCATTTATTACATTTACAGTTTTATGGTTTTAGCGTTAGGCCCCTTCCCACATCTTATACCGATTTGGCTGAAAATTTATATGTCTTGTTCTTATGGGGTTTTGAGTTTTTTAAGCCCCCCTCACCTTTTTCCTTTTGCCGATTTGAATGAAAATCAATAGGTGTCGTCCTTATGCGGTTCTGGATTCACATATAAAATTTCATGTCGATACATTCATTATATTGGGAGTTATCGTGTTCACAGACGGACAGACCCAGACAGACAGGAGATTTTTTTTCATAATTTTGGAATCAGAATGAAATTCAAGTGAAAACTCACCATCGAATTTCAGATCGATACTTTGTATAGCTGTAGAAGTAAAACGATAGTTTTTGCTGGGTTCATTACGCAAATTATATTTAGTTTTTTAATTTTATTTTTATTATTATAATTTCATTTTATTTTTTATTATTATATTTTATTTTATTATTATTTTTTATTAATTTTTTGAACCTGCATAGGTGGGATGTTTCCCGTTTCCATAATGGTGTGAGGTGAGTAGATAAATAATTTCCAACTTTTAAACGCTTAAACAAAAATATATATATATATATATATATCCTTTTGATTGCAGAAACTTCCAGAGAAATCGGAGACCTACCATCAGAACAGAAATCATGGCAGTACATTTATCACGAACAGTCCGCCAACAAAGGTACTTTCTCTATTTTGGATTTTAAACTATTTGGTTTTCATGGTCTTATGTGACAAATTGGCAGAAAGGTAACATACATTCTTGCTTTTTAAAGTTTATTCTGTTTAACGGATCAGAAATCAGCTTATGGGCTCACTTGGTTGAAAAGACCTATGAAAACTACATCATATTTCCCCTTCCTCATGTCGTTCAAATTCTTATACATTTATGTTTACAATAAATAACTTGTATAATATCTAATTCCACTAAAGGATATACATAAAGTGTATCGGTTTTGGGTTACGCCATCATCAGCACAAAGTACAAAAGTGACATTAATATTTGCTAGGTTATACTATTTATACAATCCTCAGGTTACCTGAGATTACCTAAGACTGTGACACTCTGTCCCGTAGGGAAGTCCATGGAGGGGTGGGAAGTCCTATCTTAACATAACATTTACAAATATTTGAGTTGTCTATAATATAATAAAATTAAGAAAATATAATAAGAAATACAAAAAACAAATGTAAACTAAAGAATGGGGTTTATAGTACAATACATACTATATGAAATAATGGCGTAAGACCTTATAGACGAAAATAAAAATGCGTACATACTCTTTATAATAAAAATACACAATATATACTACTAACTTAGTGGTGTTAACAGGGGTGAGAATTTGAAGTGAGTTTGGTCGTTCAAACAATTTCCATTTTTTATAGATCTATTAATTTCCAGCTGTTCCAGAGAGTCAACCTGTTTTTTTACCTTTTACACAAAGATGGTGGTTCTTCATTCCCGTTGAATATGTAACCCATGCCATAGATTTTCCACTTTTTTCCTTATTTCATTCAGATGTGTGTTTTTTGACCCGTTTTATAAATTTATGTCCTGATTGACCTATATAAACCGAACTGCCCGATTCGCATTCGAGCTGATACACTCCTCTTCCATCCGCCATTTCACGAATTGGCCACACTTCGGAGTTTGGCCCTAACATATGTATATATTTCAATTTGAAGAACTTAATCTTTAATAAATATTTACATTAAATAATCTTCTAAAAAAGGAAGTTCAAGCGATTTTCAAAAAAAAAATTGTAACTTCACACTAATCTCTCAAATTTGTCAATTTTGGTCAGAAATATTATATAGCGTTTTTTTTTTTAATTTGAAAGATAACACGTTCGCCCATGTCCATTAGAAGCCGAGATAGCTGTTCAGAATAGTTAGCACACTATCTCTAAATAGCTTCTGTTAATTAATGTCTTCTGCTAAGTTTTGTATTACATTTTCCGGTTTTGTATCTATCCAATTGGTCATATTGGATAGATACATGGAATCAGGAATACAAAAGTTAGGAACACCATGCAAATCTGCTAACTTTATGCATCGTCAGCATGCACGGACTTGTGTTTTAATTGAAGAACTTCAAGAAAAGGGATTTGAGAGGAAGCGGATAGCTTAATCACTGGACCATGAGGAGACCCTCAAATCAAAGTGGTGTTGTGAGACCAGTTGCAGATAATCTCATGTCAGTGAGTATGCATGATTGCAGCGAGGGACTGGCTACGAGGTCCTCTTCTCTGGAACCACTGCACATGGGCCTAGAAATGAGAAAAGATGATCGAAAGGGGGCAGATCAGGATTGTGCTCGATAAGAACTAACTTTCAGAGGGCCTCGGCGGTTTGAACCCGTGATCTTGAGCCCACGCTACTTCTGGGCTACAGGCGATTGGTTCCCTGTTAGATGTTACTTCAAGCATTGTGGCTTCCTGTTAGACAATACAAGTATTGACTCCCTTCATACGTTATATTACCAAGTACTGGCTCCTGGTTTCTATTGGCTTCCAGTTGGGGGAGACTAGTTGTGGTGCCAGGCTTGGTAACTCCCTAGTAGCTCCCTACTCAGGATTCAATGAGCCTCATAACCTAACCCGGAACTCCTCCACACAGAGTTATGATGTTCCATGTTACACAAAAATGGCGTCCTCCATCCTTTTAACTTTATTAAATTACTTTCTCCCTTTCATACAGATGTTTGTCACTGTATTTCATTGGGCTAATATCATTGGTTTCAGCAACAACTTTTCACGAATTAGGAAACGCTCCTTCCAGATAAAATGTGCGAAGTTGCACATCCATTAGGAGTGGTCCTGTGCGTTCATTACGGGCGTTTGTTTGAAGAACATTGAAAAATAAACAAAATAAAAAAAAAAAAACGGAGGAGGGGAAGGATGCTCGTCACTTAGACGCTACGTTTGAATTGTTGTCATGCCGTATGAGGATCCTGTGCCCTTCTGTCGCTGCGTCCTTCTGTCGCTACGTACTTTTTTTTTCGGATTGCCGACCTCCGGTCAACACCTGTTCGCCGAGTCATCGGGGAGAAGGGCCTATCCTGTTTATTTATACAATAAATTGTTGCTTTGGTCAGCTGGAGACTAGTGTCACCCCCACTGCTGTCGCTACGTCCTTCTGTCGCTACATGCTCCCTCCTCAAGGTCCCTCCCCCCACATCCTTCATCTCCCTCATGGTCCCTCCTGCCCCCACGGTCCTTCCTCTTACATGCTTCTTCCTCCCTCACTATATTCCCTCCACTCACTTGCTCCTGCCCCTTCGCCTACCTCATCTATCCGTCTGAAGAGTCTCCTTTCCGAGTGAGTGTGAGCCACATCTGAATAGGTATCCTGATTGTGACACAAAAAACAAACAAATAAAAATAAAATTGGAATAGATAATTAAAATACACAATTTCTTTGTCAAACTTCACTATATATTCTCAAATACTCAACTAGTTTCGCTGTGTTAAGACATTATCAAGAGTCACTTACAAACTGACAGAATTGGTTGACAGGGTAGAAGGTACAGTTATGGAGAGGGGATTTTAGGTAATGACGGGGAATCCCTTGTTTTTGTTACTCTATACATTCCAATAAACAGATATTTACAAGATAATAATAAATATAAAATAAAAAAGAAAGAAAATATATATTTATATAAAATCTAATAAAGCGAATCTAACAGTAAAGTGTTGGTATTTATATAGGTATGACTCATGAATTATATAAATGTAAAATATAATAAATATTAAAGTGAATAAAAACAAATACATAGAATTTAAAGACAAATTAAAACATCAAATGAAAAATATAGTGTTCTCTGAATGTCAGTTTGCAAAACATTTCCACAATCATCAGACTCTTAGCTACTTGATATTTAAATTAAGAAGGGGGGAATGGTTCAGTTCTATTTGTTCATTTAGCATTACAATATCGTTATTTTTGTTCAGTTTATTTATTTCTACCGCTTCCAGTAAATTCAAAAGTGGACCTTTTTGGCAGATATGTATTATAGTTGGTTTGTGTTGTGTGCCTATGGTATAACGATATTGTAATGCTAAATGAACAAATAGAACGGAACCATTCCCCCCTTCTTAATTTAAATATCAAGTAGCTAAGAGTCTGATGATTGTGGAAATGTTTTGCCAACTGACATTCAGAGAACACTATATTTTTCATTTGATGTTTTAATTTGCCTTTAAATTCTATGTATTTGTTTTTATTCACTTTAATATTCATTATATTTTACATTTATATAATTCATGAGTCATACCTATATAAATACCAACACTTTACTGTTAGATTCGCTTTATTAGATTTTATATATATATATATATTTTCTTTCTTTTTTATTTTTTTATTTTATATTTATTATTATCTTGTAAATATCTGTTTATTGGAATGTATAGAGTAACAAAAACAAGGGATTCCCCGTCATTACCTAAAAACCCCCTCCATAACTGTACCTTCTACCCTGTCAACCAATTCTGTCAGTTTGTAAGTGACTCTTGATAATGCCTTAACACGGCGAAACTAGATGAGTATTTGAGATTATATAGTGACGTTTGACAAAGAAATTGTGTATTTTAATTATCTATTCCTAGAATGGAGCTTCCCAAAGTAAATCTGGAAACCATAAATTATTTAAAAATAAAATTATTTATGAGTATTGTTTTCCTCTGTAGATCATTTATGCAATGTACTTTTCGCTTCCTTTAGGGTTTGTTTTAGGCATGTTCAAGGAGACATGACGTTTCTCACAAATCTGTCAAATACAATAGAAATTATAGCGTTTTTAAAAGAATTAGTTATACAGTTGAGAACAAGAATCGGGAAAAAAACTGCGTTTTATCGAACCCTTTTTAAAAATGATAATTCTTTTATCCTGATAACAATATTGCGCTTTTGCATTGTACTTTACACAAAGATGCTCTGAAATATGTTCTTGATGATATCGTTAAACTTGTTGATGACGGTAATCATATTTTTTTGTAATCCCTCAAAAATTGTCAGATTTTTAATATACTTGTTTGGCCCGCATGGCATTTGAATTTTTATATCTGACCCGCACATACAAAAAGTTTCCACAACCATGTTTTAAACTGTTCCTAATTTTTGCATCCTTTGAGCGTTTTGTTTGCAACTCGTTGTGTATGTATTTTTCCGAGGGCTGATTGTGTCATCGCGGCCAGAGTAGGCCTATTGTGTGCCCTGTGTGTGTGTTGGCACTACAGCAGCCCTGTATCTTTATTAAAGTCCAGGATTCCTCTGCAGTCCATCATCTGCTTCAGTTTCATTATGGCAGACCCGAAGCAGTAAAATCTTCTGCTTTTTAGTGCCCGGCACTGGCTTAGAATATGTACCGGAGTCTCATTTTCCTCGCCACATTTCCTGCACAGAGGGCTTCTAGCGATGCCCATATTGTGTAGGTGTTTGTTCGTATGACAGTGTCCTGTAATCAGCCCTATGACAGGGCTTAGATCCATTCTGCTCATATTCAGGAGCTCTAGGCACCTTTTCTCTGAGAGTTCCGCTACAAAGAGTTTTGAATGTCTTTGCTTTGGGAGCCCTCTCCAGAACTGGATGTGATTCCTGGTCAGCCAACCATTTATTGCCGCCCGCCCTTGCGGTGCTCTTAGAGATCCCGCAGAAGGGTTCCGGTCCTATAGGTTCTCTGTCAGCTCCTGACCGGGGCAGTTGATCAGCCCTTTCGTTGCCCTCAAACCCCTCATGCCCTGGCACCCATATGTATGTTTACACGAAAATAAGTGATCAAAATCAGTCTTTTATATTCTAGAGATACGTCTGAGGAATTACGGACAATATACAAAATACAAATGATTTTCGAAGTGGGGAAGTAGTTTTTGGTCCCATGTGGGGCGGGGTAATGTCTCCCCAGGGTGACTAACTGAATCATTCCCGCCCCCCAACTCTACAATTACCATACTTTTTACATAACAATTAAGGGCCCACCTGCCCCTTCCCCTCTTCACCCCCTGGGACCCCCTTCTTAAATCTGCTTCTACGCCCACCCATTCATCTAATTTCCATGCCATTTTATAATTAAATTCAAAGTAATAACCCTAAAAGTACGATGATTCAATGTAATTTATTGGCCCTTTGACCTGCGTCCGAACTCCTGATATGAGTGAATACAGAGCTTTGCCATCACGGAATCTCGAACAATATCAATTCCGAAAATACCGGGTAGAATCAGAACTTCGGGATAGATTACATTTTTATTAATTTTAAATTTTTTGTTTCATGATCTTTCAAAAATAACAATTTTATGAAAGAAATTGTTGTTTACTAGCAGGCTACCGATCGTAAAATTTCAAGAACAAAAATAATAATACTAATAAATACAGTTTTAATAAAATTAAGATAAATATTTTTTATAATTCTTCCGGAAGTGTCTTTTCTACGACAATATTTTTTTATTGCGTCCCTTCTTCAGGTCACAATGTCCGAAATATAGGAAAGAGAAAACAGAAAATAATAATTTTAAAAATAAAATAAACAATAACAATAACATGTTGTTTATTTTGCAGTTTGTATTGAAGTATGTATTTGTTATCTTCATAAAATAGAAAGAGTAGAACAAAATAATTCCATTTTTTCTCGTTTTTAAGGGAATTATGTAATTGATCCAAAATTAATTCGATGATTTCATGGTCAACAACGTTCCAATTCCTTCCTCTAACCTGGTGCGTTACCTTGGGTTCTACTTAGACAGCCGACTGACGTGGAACCCACACACACGACTTAAACGACAAGAGTTGAATCGACGTTACGGACTACTACATAGACTACTTGGACCAAAATCAAAACTTTCTACTGCCAACAAACTGACCATTTACAAGACTATAATACGCCCAATATGGACATACGGCCTCGAACTATGGGGTACAGCCAAACAATCCAATATAAACCGTATCCAAGCTTTCCAGTCCAAAGTCCTTCGTCGAATTGTAAATGCTCCCTTCTACGTCACCAATAAATTACTTTATGAAGACCTAAACATCCCAACCGTCCAAGAACTCGTCCAATCCCGATTCTTAAATTTTCACAATAAACTTTCATCCCATCCTAACCCATTTGCACAAGTCCTATCCTCTCAATCCCATCCTGACAATCCTCCACGCCGTCTGAATAGGAGGTGGCCTCGAGATCTTCTAAGTGAAATGTAAACATTGTACTAGTTTCTAGGGAGTGTCAGCGCTGGCTGACCTCTCCCAACATGTGGCATAGACACTCATGCATACAGTTACCATATTTGCTCACTGTATTATATTTATATAGATTGCAAATAAATAAATAAAAAATAATAATAATAAAAAAAAATGGTCGATTGGTTTTGTAGAGAGAGCGAAAACAATTTATTAATAGGTGCTGGGGAAGTACATTGCCGGTGATTTTTTTTTCTCATTTTTGGAATTGGGGGTCGGAAAACCTGAAATTTCTGACCGATTACATAACTTTTCCTATACTTCAAATATCTGGGGAAGTAAAAACTGATACAGAGAGGAGTACGGTAAGAGATGAGATCCAATACATATTTTTTAATGTGTATTTATTTACTTCTTGTCCTGCCCCATCAAATCTCATCCAACATTTTTTCGTCAAGAAATTTCTGAAGAGGGCCTCTTCAAAGGAGAAGCCATAAAACTGTATATCCGCCATTGGGTACCACTGTACAGATCCTATACACAGAATGGTGATTGAAGTAATGACTGTTTTATTGAGGCATTATGCACTGGAAAGCTGAGTTCTGTCCCCTTATTGGATTGACTTACATATATTATATGAACAAAACATGCACCCCTGGTTCGGATCACCACTTGCCCCATATATAATAGACCAGGAAATTAATTTATAAGCCCCACATGTCCCTGTTTAGATGAGGCTAATGTTAGGTTAAGTAGCTCCCAAGAAAGTATCGGTCCTTCCAACTCTCTATAAGGCCCTACCTTAGGTATCTGAAGCTAGTGAGGGGTAATTTAGGACTGGCACAGTAGAGATAAAAGGGCGCTTAGGTCCCTGGGTGTACACACCATCCTGCCCAATATATCTATCTAGGGTTCGCTAACTTCCATGCCTCACTTCTGACTAATAAATATGAGTTCTCCAATCTTCTCTATTATACAACCAGCCTCTTGTAACATTCTTTGAGCATTCAGTGTTAATGAATAATGTATTTTTTCTTCCATTTCATATATGGACCTCATATTTATACTCAACTCTCGCATACCCATTTCATATTCTTTTATGTATTATGCCTTACGTAGTATGCCTACTACCAGAGCGCTCTTCCGTCGCTCTCGTGGCCATGAGCCCGACTCTACACTGGGAGTCCTAAATTTTTATTCACCTAGGATGCTTAACGTCCCATCTCAAGGATGGCGTGTTCAAGTTTTTTCCACCTCCCAAGTGCCTCGGCCTGGTTTCGAACCTGCGATCTTGAACTCAGTAAACAAGCAAGCTACCTCTGAGTTACCTTTATTATTACATTTTATTTTCTAGTATTTATTTAATTTGATTACTTTCTTACATCTTAAGTATTGTAATCGTGCGAAAATGTAAGATCTAGGTTTCAACGGAATTTCAAGTTTCAAAGTCCCCAGAATACACACAATCGTTTTTGAGGTGGAGCGCTCACAAAGTTCAAATATACATATATATACAGACAAAATACATATATATACAAAAATAGCGAAAATGTGTTTGAAACGTGAAATTCTGTTAAAAACTCTCCGGAAACTCTAGTCCCTTTGTACTATGGACAACTGTGGAAATAATTATATGTAAACAAGGTGTTAATGACGGGAATGTGATAGTTTTGGTATGGAATGACCCAGTTGTGTTTTCGGTTATTGACTAGGCAAAAGTTAGGGGTGAGGGTTAAGCTTGAAATGAGGGGATGTTGATGGTGATCCCAGAATCCAGAACCCAGAACCACATGTTCCCCAGAACCCAGAACCACACATGGTCCCCAGAACCGATTCATTAAAAGGCAATCCAACCAGCCAGGCCACTGAGGATTAGAACCACCCAGGAAATTGCTCTTTAATACGATTATGCTCTCGCTATTTGAGGGCAGTAAGCCGGGTATTGTCCGCAGTTAACCGCTGGCCACTTCTCAATTTCGTCTCCTTTCATTGAAAACATTAGTGATTTTGTAAGCTTCGGCTTCGGCTTTCCAAATCCTCTAAGAAAGTTGATGTGATGTTCACTTGGTGGAAATATAAAGGAGTTCTGAACAGATCTGATACGAGCGAGTTGATTGCTTTATTCTTTGACTGGCTGTGAGATCCGACGATCCCTAGGTAGTTCCTATGGCAGATGAAGAAAAGCCTATTCTATTAGCTGTTTTATGAGATTTTTTATAGTATTGAGTAGAAAGGGTTGTCGATGAATCACCGGCTATGTACTTCCTCAGCACGAATTAATCAATTACGTTTTCGCTCTCCCTCCAAAGCCAATCGACCATCTGGGCTAAAACACAATATTTGACTTCTGAAACCTCATACTAAATTAGATATATTCATTACATCGGCAGTTATTACGATATTTGAGTCGAGCCCCCTTCTCCGTTCCTCCCTTCCCTTCGGTCGATTTCTCGGAAAATTAATAGGTGTCATTTTTATGGAACTTTGACTTTAAATATATAATTTTATGTCGATACATTCATTACATTGACAATTATCGGGATATTTGTGTGGATACCGCCGGAACTCCCCTCCTCTTCGGCCGATTCTATTGAAAATTTAAATGTCTCGTCCTTGTAGGGCATTAAATGTACATAAGAAATTCCGTGGACTTTCATTACAACGGTAGTTATTAGAGTTTTTGTGGTAAGCCTCCCCCTAATCCCCCTTTTCTTTGGCCGATTCGCCTGAAAATCAATAGGTGTCGTCCTTAGAAGGCTCTGGATGCACATGTTAAGGTCATTATGAAGGGTGAGATTAGAGACATAGGAGGGTGCATCGACAATTGAAGGGTTGTTATGAAAAACAACACTTGTCAAAATTTTCAAATTTTCAGGAGAACGAAAAAACGTCGCCGCTTCTTTATTTTTTACTTTATTAAAAATATCTCTTCAGGGCTTTTTAAGGAACCCTTCCAAAAGGTAACAACCCCTTGAGATCGACTTTTGCGATTTCGTGACGATTTTTTGACTCTTTTTAGGCCAAACAAAAGCATTTTCATCGCCGTTATCCATTAAAAAATATACTAAAACTTCAACTATATCAAATATTAATAAACACGCATTTACTATCAAAACAACAATGTTACTATCAAAACAAAAAGCTGATGTAATCAGATTTTTAAAAAGTGATAAGAGATAAGATTTTATCAAAAACAGCACATGTCACTTGAAAAAGTTAGTTTTTCCTTTAACGGCCAAACTTTGAAGCCTTGCCTGTCCGGACTGGTTTGGTTCTTGATCATGATGAATATACAGAAATGTTAGTTCCCCCTTGGACCGCAAGATGGCAGCATAATCTCAATTTTCGATTTTTTTGACAAGTGTTGTTTTTCATAACAACCCTTCAATTGTTCTTGGGACTTTGGATTGAAAGGAGATTGGATCCGCTTGATGTTAGATGGCTTAGCACAACCCCATAACAGTCGTCTGGCACACAAACGTGTTGGGCCCCAGGAGAGATTTTATTTTGTTCGTAAATAACAAGAGGTATTTTATGTCTGGGAGGGTGGTTCCTTGATGGGAGTACCTGGGTTGTCGGTGGCGGAGCCGCTCCTCAGAGCTCGGCCGGGCAATTCCCGTCTTTCCTTTCCTGCATCCTTTAACAAAAAAAAATAATAATAAAAATTAAAAAATAATAATAAAAATTAAAAAAAAAAATAACAATTTAAGAATAATAATAAAAGTTTAAAAATAATAACTACTAAAGTAACTGTTAGAGTAGCTTGGGCTGCGGAGGCCTGATCCGCCACTGTTCCGTGGGCTGCGGAGGCCTGATCCGCCACTGTTCCGTGGGCTGCGGAGGCCTGATCCGCCACTGTTCCGTGGGCTGCGGAGGCCTGATCCGCCACTGTTCCGTGGGCTGCGGAGGCCTGATCCGCCACTGTTCCGTGGGCTGCGGAGGCCTGATCCGCCACTGTTCCGTGGGCTGCGGAGGCCTGATCCGCCACTGTTCCGATCTATGGTGTACTTCTTGGTGACAGGAGATTTAATGATCTTCCACATGTTAAGAAAGGATTGCTGGAATTCCTTAAATCCAGTCCGATGTCTCACAATGTCTGTATGCTGTCTCTCAGGGTTATAACTTTTGAACCGTTTAATCCAAAAAGGTAAAATTCGATATGTAGGTAGGTCATATGTACCCGCTGATATATACTCTAATAATATACAAAAAAAAATGAAGTAGTAATTAATTAAGCCCCGAATTACCTTTTCAGTGGGGTATCGTTGAAAAGGTTTTATTATGAGGATTCCAAAGATATATACATACAATTGTTTGATTTTATCCTTTATAAGAAAAAAAAAAAATAAAAAAAAAACGAAAATTGCACGTCTCTTATATCCGAAAGTATTCATGAAACAATTCTGAAAATATTTCAAAGGTAGAGAAGAATGGGAAAGTTTACCAAAAATTTTTGTTCTTGCACGTCTACATAGCATGGGAAAAATTATGAGGGTACGGAACCCTTATCGCGCGATGCCCAATTTGACCGGTTTTTTTTACTCACCCCACGTAATATGGGTAGTTTAATATATCATTGAACCATTTAGATGGAACTTTATACAATATCTTTTCTGTATTTGTATTTAGAGTAGTTGTTTGTGTTGTGTTACAGAGGAGGTTGGAGGCCGATGGTCCGGTACTGTGATCCGTGCCAGCAGGTCCCCGCCAGGGAGCACACCGGGTGGCCCGGGGAGCGCCAAGTTGAAGTCACTTGGCCTTTCTTGTGTCGTCTGCGGAGACACCAGCTCCGGAAAGCACTATGGGATCCTCGCTTGCAATGGGTGTAGCGGCTTCTTCAAGAGGTCTGTTCGACGGAAGCTCATCTATAGGCAAGTACTAGTTTAAAGCATCCAGTGAATGGATACTATTAGAAGGAAAAGGGGGCTTTTTGCACAAGGGCAAATGCGCAAAATGGAGGTTGTCCTACGTCTTTCTTTGGGTTGACATGATATTGACTTCATGTGTCTGCAGGTTGTTAGTAGAGCCACAGGAAGTCTTAGAACGCCGCCTTCTTGCGCATTAGCCTTTTGCCGAAAGCCCTTTTTCCCTTCTAATGACACTCTTCATCTGATGAACATTTGCCGCTATTTTCTTATGTTATAAAACAGCCTCGCTTATCTATTTTGCCGTCCCAACTCCTTTGTTGAATCACATATTATGGATTTCTGAATCCTCATTCTTTTTTTTTGGTTATATTGTTATTCGAATGCACCTTGCATTTGTGCAGTATCATCTGAACCCTAGGTAGCTGGTCTCCCCGTTACCAGCTGCCGCAGATCCAGTCCCAGGTATGATCAGGTTTCGCGAATCAACTCCACCCTGGCCTGATCGTATAGCAGGACTACATGTTCTGCAGTCTCGATGCCGCCACATGAACAGTTTGTGTTGTTCTTCCTCCTAAAAAAGAAGAGTTTGGAGTAAAACTTTCCGTGCCTGACAATATCTGGGACATCCAGTGGTCAGGCTAATTATTTAGCATATTTCTTAGTGGTAATTTAGTAAACATTTTCGATGGGATAATTTTAATCAGTTATACATGGAGCTAAGTTTTTCATATTTTTTGGGGACCCTAACATTTGAAGAGACAGAAGATTTGAAGGTAAGAAGCATGGCTTGCGTTAGAGATGTTGTGAGCCCACATTCCGTTTAAGGGGTTTAAAGCGACAAAGTTGGGGGAGCTCTGAGGGTGGGTTGTCTCCTGAGGGACTTCAGATTGGAACCTAAGCCCTCTCCTTTCCCCCTTCCCTCCTCTTTCTTTTGACAGGTCTCATCTTGACAAAAACAACCCCCTCCCCCACCCTCACACAAAATCAAAATTTGCTTCGGTATCCTCTTTGACCAATATGGACTTCAGTAAAAACACTTGTCAACCTTTCAAATTATTGCTTTAACACTTTGGCTGCTTTGCAAGCGCCGGCGTAACGTGGGGGGGGGGGGGGGGGCAGAGAGAGGCAAAAATATAATTCCCGCCCCCTTATAATTTACAAATTAACTGTAACTACCAATTATTATTATTGATAGAAGTGAGGATCAGAGGGGGGCTCAACACAAAAAACCAATAACTGCCGATGTAATGAATGTATCGACATGAAATTTTATATTTAAAGTCACAACCCAATGAGAACATAACCTGTCAAAAAGCAATATCGGTCGAAGGGAAGGGGGGGGGGGGGGGGGGGGTCAGGGCAGGCGCGTATACAGCCTAACTTCTCGGAGGGGTCATTCAGTTAACAAACATTTTCTTGACTGCAAATTCTTTAATTGTTAATTTTAAAAATTCGAATTTTGCAATAAACAAATTATCTATATAATAAAAATGACTGGCTAATTTTGCTAAGCGCAAAACTCGAGAACGGCTGGACCAATTCGGCTAATTTTTTTTTTCAAATATTCGTTGAAGTCCGAGGAAGGTTCTTATGAAGAGAGTTCCTAGCGGTCAACTGGAGGGGGGATGGGGGGGGGGGGGGGGGCTAAGCACAAAAATTGCTCTAGCGCATTAACGGATGGACGGATTATCATGAAATTTCACATGTAGTATTCTTAAAAGCCAAGTTAAAAAATAGGCTAGGTGTCGTCCTTATAGGGCGTTGAATTTACATAAATTTCGTGTCAATACATTCATTATAACGACAGTTATTAGTTTTTGTGTTAAGCCGCCCTTTGGGTTCTGGATACACATATAAAATTTGGTGTCGATATATTCATTCTATCGGTAGTTATCGTGTTCACAGACACACACAAACACACAAGACAGACTTTTTATCGAGTTATTATACACCTATTACCAGTGCCGGAATTAGCAATAGGCCCAGTTGGCCCAGGCCTAGGGCGGCAAATTTGAACTAAAAGATTATATTTTTCAAATTTTCATAAAATAATTGTAAAAATCAATGATTAACTTGTAAATTCTTTGTTTATCAAATCAATAGACTCAGTTGACATTGATACTTTAATGTTTTAGCGAAAACAGTCTCTTGAAAATGTTTATCCTAACTCTTTCGCTCTTTTATGTATCGAGTCTGAACTATCTGAAATTATGAGTTATTGTGATATTATCGATGATTTTGCTAATAAGAAATCACACCGGAAGCTATTGTGAATTTTAATTTACAAGTTTTTATCTCTTTTGAAATTTATATTTTAAGTATATACAAGTCCATCTAAACAGTTGTTTTCACTCTTTTGAATTTTCCTTTTGGCAAACTACGCAAAAATTTATTTTTTAATTATTTAATTGAGACGAAAAGTTTTAAATTTTGTTCAAAATACATTGTTATTATTTATGACTTATTAATAATAGTTTTATAAATACCTACCTGTATTCTGTGCAACAAAAAGTATTCGATTTGTATTGTTTGCTTATTTTATACACGAAAAAATGTATGCAACAATTTTTTTCTGTAGGGGCGGTGAGATCTCAGTGGCACTGCCTATTACAGTAAAACTCCTTTTAACGGACACCCCTCTCCGACGGACACCTCTCCTTACGAACAATTTTGCGATGTCCTGGCCCGCAATATAGAAAAACCATGTATTATTACTCCCCTCGCAACTGACACCCCTCTAACGGACGCGGACAACCAATTTTTCGTCACAAAGAGATAAATTTACCTCTCTTAAGACACTTACAAAAGAATTCATTTGAAAAATGTAATTTTGAATGCTTTTTATTATTCGTAGAAATCGCTGTTTGTGCAACAGGCATACCTACTGTTTGGTTTATTAACTTAAAATCCATAATAAATATTATTATGTGTATTTTATCTAATTATCTATTGTTCGTTACCTATATATGTAGTATTAAACATAAAAGAAAATTAAACGTTTTGTATATGTACCTACAAACATACAATGAAGTTTTTGTTTTTTTTGTTTTTTTTAAACCCTTCTCAATGGGCACCCTTCTGCAACGGACAATTTTCTTGGTCCCATGACTGTCCGTTGCAGAGGAATTTTACTGTACATAACTTCCCTTATATTCTAAGTTGAGGAACGCGGACATATTGTGAAATTTGTAATAAATAAATAAAACAAACTTATTTTTTGAAATATTGTCTATATCACTAAAGATATTTATAAAAATAAAACTACCATCAGGTCTGACGATGGTGTGAGGCCGAAACTGGTAGTTTTATTTTTATAAATATCTTTAGTGGAATAGACAATATTTCAAAAAATAAGTTAGTTTTATTTATCCCTTATATTCGTATAGGTGGGGTAGTAAAAACAATGTAAGACTCTAAAAATTAATTTTAACATTAAATATAATTACTTTTAATTATACCACGTGAGCTACCTATACTACTTATACCATAAGCTGAGACGATTCCCCAAAAATTTCATCAATGTGAAAATTCGAAAACTACAACGGGTTAGAAGTTAAGTCTGAGTTCTTATTGAGGGCACCCTGTAGATAAGGTTTTCAACAAGTGTATCGTAAAGATAGACCAGGAAGAAGAAAGAGGAACATCTATTTGTAAGAAGGTCACGTAGAAATGTGTGTGTTTGGTTTTGTAATGGTAGGGCAGGAAGGGGAAGAGTGTATCGGCGGCACAGGTGCGTCCAAGGATCAATCCAGGATTGATCGTGCAATCCCCCCTCTCACCTCCCCTCACCCTATCAAAAACTAAGCCCACCCCCAACCATTTAATATCCTATTGCCTTCAAATCTTACACCCCTTCAATGGCCTCTCAGACAAAAATTGCGGGATCTGATCAAGCCAGGACATATCCATTTTAGACCGAAATTGAGTTACACATAAACGTAAATATTATTATAAGAACCCGATCAATTATTAAATTCAGATTGGACCTAACAACAGAACTCAATGGTATCTCAAGTAAGTCAAACGAGTACTGGAGTAAATATCGTTTATGTTCGTCGACAAACTGATCAAACCTTAGGCCTTTAGGCTATTTGAGGGTGCCGGTAGCTCAGTGGTATGCGTGCTTGCTTGTGGAGTTCAAGATTGTGGATTCAAAACCTGGCCGAGGCTCTTAGGTTTTTTATTTTGGAGGTGGAAATTCTTGAGCACGCCGTCCTTTGGACTGGACGTTAAGAGATGGTACTTGTTAGGTAGGCAACATTTAGAACTCCCATAGTAGAGTCGGGCTCATGTTCACCAGAGTGACGAATGAGCGCTTTGGTAGTAGGCGATATGACCTCGTAGTT
Organism: Aradus depressus; assembly: GCA_963662175.1. Classification (NCBI taxonomy): domain Eukaryota; kingdom Metazoa; phylum Arthropoda; class Insecta; order Hemiptera; family Aradidae; genus Aradus; species Aradus depressus. Next base: position 42,773,546 of record OY759218.1, on the reverse strand, counting down.
GACGCCCGGGCATGAGTTATAATAACTAACTTAGGCTATTTCATACCAGCTTCTTACTTTCACAGCTATACAAAGTTTAGGGGAAGTTATGTAATCGGTCAAGAATTCGATGAGAAGTTTTCAACGGAAAGTTGGAAATCAATTATCTACTCACCTCACACCATTATGGAAACGGGAAACATCCCACCTATGCAGGTTCAATTAAATAAAAAATAATAATAAAATAAAATATAATAATAAAAAATAAAATGAAATTATAATAATAAAAAACCTAATTATAATTTGCATAATGAAACCAGCAAAAACTACCGTTTTACTTCTATAGCTATACAAAGTATTGATCTGAAATTCGATAGTGAGTTTTCACTTGAATTTCATTCTGATTCCAAAATTATTAAAAAAATCTCCTGTCTGTCTGGGTCTGTCCGTCTGTGAACACTATAACTCCTAATATAATGACATGAAATTTCATATGTGAATCCTGAACCGCATAAGGACGACACCTATTGATTTGCATTCAAATCGGCCAAAGGAAAAGGGGAGGGGGGCTTAAAAAACTCAATAATATAGTAATGATTCCATATACCTATATAAAAAATAAAAATCTGTGTGTCTGAGTGTCTGTGAACACGATAACTCCCGATAGAATCAATATATCGACACGTAATTTTATACGTGAATCCAGAACTTTGTAACGACAACACCTATTGTTTTTTCAGTCAAATCGAACAAAGGAAAGGGGGATTAGGAGAGAGGTTTAACACAAAAACTCTAACAACTGCCGAATAATATATATAGGTAATGAATGTATCGACATGAAATTTAGTATGAGGATTTGGGAGCCCTTATGCAAGTCACATAGTGAATATTAGCGCAAACGGAAGCAACAAGTTAATATTTTTATTCGTTCTGGGGAAGTACATTGCCGGTGATTCACAGAGGACTTTTTTAAATCAAAGAGAGGAGTTGGGATTCTGTTTGCTCAACTAGAGTGACAGGCTACCTATGAGGTCCTATACATCTTTTGATAGGTAACTTGTAACTAAATTATAACAAACAAAGTAACGAGGCATCGCCGAGTGAACCTGCTATCGTTATTATAACGCAGAGGGAACATGTTTATAGCACCATACTTGGTATCTTAATAGTAATAATGTACTGGGTGCACCTAGGGACCTAAGTATCCAATGCTCTTATCCCTTCCTTAGAAGAGCTGGGCTTCCTCTTTAACCTGTCGTCTTGTCTTACCTGGATCTAGAAGACATTACTCTCGTGATCTAATCGTCTAAAATCTTCCTCTAAGATCATATCCGTCGAAAATGTAGAATCTCATCCGAGCATTTCCCGGGCTTTGTTTATCTTTCACAGGAGGGACTGTCCTTGACTCCGTAGGTGTCTGTTCAACGGGGAGCATTCCTGTTGGTTGCCGAAGCATCTTTGACATGGGTTACCCGATGTCTCTAAAGCAAACATGAAGATATAAGGTTTTCGTCCATTATCTACAAATCAGATTTTTTTTCAACTTCCCCGATTCATTCTGTCGGCTGTTCATAAACACACCAGTTAACAGAATTCAATTTTTTTTTTAAATATTAATATTCTGACAGATTAAATAACTGCCCCTATACTACATATTGCTGGGAGAAGTAGTAATGAATACTGTTTAATGGATGATGTATGGAAAATACCGGGGAAACAAAAATGCAAAAAAATTGGTAACTTATGGGTAGGGCTGTGACTTGTATGCAATAAAAACAGCGAAATATGCACATATATACGCAAATATATTTGGCAAAATATGCTATTAAAAACTGAAAATATGCGAAAGGCTGCAAAGGAAAAAAGTACCTATAGAAGAAAATAATCTATAGATGTAATAGAAAATCTTTATAGACATGAAATTTATTAAATAAAAAATATGTAAGTAAAAATGTAGTGATATAAAAAATTATTTGAACAGAGAAAAACTTAATCGTCTAAAAAACTGTTACAATTACACACAATAACTTTTTTAAATTTTCAAACAAAAAGGATTGCCAGTCTGGCCTCAAAATTGATTTGTATTGACTTAATAAGCGCTCCACATCACTTGAAGTAACTGGATAACTGAAAATCCCGATATCCATTGGGCTCAATACAACCCCTGACTCTTTGCTCACCAGCTCTAATTGCTTTTCACCCAAACTTTAAACTGAACTAATCGACTTAGAAAATAATAAGAAAGAAAGGGGGAAATGCATAAAAACAGTTCCGAGAATAAATTATTAAAGTAAATAAACAGTCAGAATAAAAAGTTCGCAATAAGAACACAATGAATTCAAGAGAAACATTGGAGTTCCTGGAATGCACTCATCTCAATAGAAGGTGCATATATTTGACGAAACAAAAGCAAATTTAATGGGAAAAATTTGAAAAAAAAGTGGGATTCATTTTTATTAATCGCCAGTTTTCAAAAAAAATAAAAATGGCTTAAAAAAATAAATAAAATAGGTATGTTCCTACTTTACAGAGTTTATCCTTGACCTGCCGAAAAAACTTAAAAATATGAATAAAAATATGCGAATAAGGTTCAGATATGCAAAAACATGCATTTTTAGAGATAAATGCAAAAATATTCAAAATAAAAATACCTTAAATTGATTCTATATGGGCCAAAACGTAAAGATCATTTTTAAACAGGATGCTGAAGTTAATAAAAAAAAATGCAAATGCATATTAATCACAGCCCTACTCATGGGTATGTATTTCTGGAAGTTCTGATGATTTGATGCGTTGGTTCCTTCCGCGTAGCCTGGCGACAGCTCTACGAAGTTCTGGTAGAATCGAAGGTAGCATATTCGCTCGTTTCTGTCACGGAGAAACATTTACCAGGGAGAAGTTTTATTGGTCGATACTGGTAAGCATTCAAAAGTGTTATTAAACTGACTTCACAGTCCGTTGGTGGTAAGAATCTCAAACGAGTTGTGACTGGTAGGAACTCAAATTCCGGTCCACGGACAAATGATCTCGTGTATATCGATGGTGATAACCTCATGTGTGATGTGATCACGAAGTCTGCATGATGCGTCCTTATTTCTTACCTTATTTACATTAAATGGTTTATCGTTTATGAAGGTATACGTTTGTTTAATTTTGAAGAGAACCGTGAACATAATTACGATTTCATTATTTTATTTTATTTTTACATTCCATTTTGTCAATTACATATTATAATGCCGCTACACTAATAACGTTTCGATCTGAGCGACTTGCAAAAAGTGTTTTAAAATAGTGAAATATTGTCGAAATACGAATAGTCTCCAGTAGTTTTATATCCTTAGTAAAAATAAATTGTATGTTTATTTTATAAGTTTTTTTTATTACATTCAGTATGTTTTTAATAATATATATTTTTATCTTATTCGATTTGATTTATTTGTTTCTTATGCCCACTACAATATCTCATTTACCTATATCTTTCAAATTGTATTGTGTTTTTTATTATTATTATTATTATACAGGTATATATACATTAGACATGGTTTAAAATTAATTATAACGAAGTACTCGATGCAATACGATTTTTATTTAAAATATAGATTTTTAAAAATTAATTATAACTACTTAATCGATTCAATCGATACGAGTAAGTATCGATACTTTTATTCGATACTTGAGTGGTATCGAAAGTTTTATACTTTGTGGTAACGATAGAACCCTAGTGAGTGGCATACCGGGCGTAAGTGCTGCTGTATACTCGTACACTGGTCTAGGAAACTGACCTCATTCATTTCCACAACACATTCTCCTGACAAGGTTTGCTCAGTTCAGGAATTCACTCCACCTTAGAATGCTTTCACATCGAAAATACTTGAACATTTGACAAGAGGACGAAATCTACATTTTGAATGAGGAAGAATGCGTTAGGAGGCAGGAAGCGTAAGACACAATTGAGACTACTGAAAGGCGAGGGTCAAGTTAAGGGCATAAAACAAATCGGATGAGGCGGCATTTGGATTGGAGCAACTGTTGAGCAGTGAGTGGGTGATAACGAGTTCACTAGCGAGGATTAAATTAGGAATGTAGCGTGAGGGGTAACAAAGCGAGGAGGCTAAGGGTAAGGGGATTAGAGGTAGGCCTGGGGCCACATGGCTCTCCCCAACCTCGGGATCCGGCATCCAGGATCCATCCAGACTGCAAAAACCGGCTTTAGTATGTTTTACCGCAATTTCCATGACTACTGTAAAAGTCCTACATATTGCCTTTCGTTACCTAGGGTCTTTAACGAGTACCTGACATTGCACAGGCTCGGGAACATCGCTTAACGTCCCATATAAAAAAAACCTAAGGGTCTCAGCCGGGTTTCGAACCCGCGATCTACTATCTCTGAGGTACCGGCACCCTTACTCGAGAGTTTTCTTTATGCTTTACATATCTATAAAGAGCGGGCGCAGTTCCACTTTCTCATCATGACATTCGGATAGCAACCAAAATCTTATAATGGTAATTTAATTTCTTACCTGAATTTAAGTAATTATACTTAATGATAATCTAAATATAGTCCATTTTTGTTTTCTTATATTCTTAGTATACATATAAGGAAGTAAGTATTGTAATCGTGAAAAAATCCGAGATCGAGAGATTGATTTTTCAACGGAATTTCATGTTTCAGGGTCCCCTGAACACGTTTTCACCATTTTTGCGATGATGTCTGTCTGTGTGTGTGGGTGTGATTTGAACTTTGTGAACGCTCTAACTCAATAATGTACTTGGAATGAAGATGTCACATGTGCTAACTTAGATCTGAAATTTTGCAGAAATCAGACGAAAATGAAGACCATTCTACTTCCGCGCCTAAGTATATTTAAAAAAATACCACTTATATTTATGAACTAATCGAAAATCTCTTTCAACGAAGGTTGAAGAGAATACTGAAAGAGACAATTTTATATAAAACTAATTTTTTTAGACATTTGCTTGATTTATGCGATAACGGTTACTTCACTATACTGGGTGAGCTTTTTTGTGTACCTAGGGATCTAAGCATCAAATGCTCTAATCCCTTCCCTGGCAGTGCTGGGCTTCCTCCTTAACGTGACGTCCTGTCTTACCTGATATATGAAGACAAGTCCTTCATGAAGGGCCTATTTTTCCAGTTTTCTTAGCTGAAGAATATTTCCTCCAATCCAGTCCAATCTTATAAAATCTTCCTCTATGATTATATCTCTCTACCTTTATATAAGGGCAGAAGTCTGTGATCAGTCATCTTTTCTTACCCATTTAAAACTCTTTTCTTGTTTATTTCTAATAATAATAACGTTAAATATGCATGTATTAATAACTTCTTATGAATGTGCTTCTGATAATAATGACTCCATTATAATGTATTTGTGTATTCAGAGCTTCAGATTGACAGAAATATAAATAGGTATTGGTTTGATTGGTATTGCAGATGTCAGGCCGGGACGGGTCGCTGTGTCGTGGACAAAGCTCACAGAAATCAGTGCCAGGCGTGTCGCCTCAAGAAGTGTCTTAGTATGGGCATGAACAAAGACGGTAAGTCTAGTTTTCATAAAAATTATCTATTTCAACCTATAGTAGGTATACCTCGGGATCGAGTTTCCAACGGATTGTCACGTTTCAAGGTCCCCTGAATACATGTTGATCATGTTCGCGATGATGTCGGTCTGTCCGTGAGTGTATGTATGTGATTGGAAGTTTGTGAGCTCTTTAACTTAAACGATTTCAGCTATGAAATTTAAAATTTGAAATGAAGAAGTCACATGTGCTAACTTGATCTGGTTCGATTTTGGTCGAAATCAGACAAAAATTGAGACCACTTTACTTCGGTGCTTAAGTTTATTTTACAATATACCACTTATATTTATGATCAAATAAAAATTGATTAAAATAAAAGTTGTAGACACAACTGAAAGGTACATTTTATATATAATACATTTTTTCGAGGGTCGCTCCATTTGCGAGATATACGCCGAAAATGAAATATTTTTGAAACTCCTTTTACTTTCTTATCGTGAACAGAGACGCAAGACGGTTTGGTGCGGTGGGCTGGTGGAGACTAGCCCAGGACAGAGCTGCATGGGGACATTTCCTGGAGGAGGCCAAGGCTTTGATGGGCTGAAGCGCCTATGATGATGATGATGATTTACTTTCTTATACTTATAGCATAAGGAAGTATTGTAATCGTGCGAAAATCCGAGATCGAGGTTTCAACTGATTTTCATGTTTCAAGGGCTCCTGAATACGTTTTGCTAATTATCTTTTCGAGTAACAGTTGTAAAGAATATTGAAATACGTAATTTATATGGCATACGATTTTTTACAGGTCATCCGGTTTTCTAGATACATGCCGAAAACCATCTTGAAATATAGTTTTGAAACACTATGTTGAAACACACACAAAATCGCTTACAGATCACTCACAGGAATGTATCGACATGAAATTTTATCAAGAAAAGTTTCACTTCCAAGGTGCGGATTCTGTGAACTATCTCTTCTGTTATAATTTTCTTCTTGTATTTCCGTGCACATTTTATTTATGGAGCTCATTCTCTTCTGGTTCTCCTCCAAAAGACATATATGTATATCCAGATTCCCATTAGGACGACACCTAATGATTTTCAGCCAAGAAGAAGAAGAAGAATTAGGGAATGAGGGTGCTCAACTGCTATGGTCATTTACGCCCGTCTTGCTTACACTCATTGGGGACACATATATCGGCTCAGGAACCAACTTTTACATGATTTTGAGGTTACCTCTCGTTGTTAGTTTTATTATGTTTTATAATTTAGGCTTAGCAGTACAATTAATATGTAGTACTAGCCATTATATTATTATTTTAGGTATTTCTTAACTTAGTATTTTTATACCTACGTAGAATAATGTTTTTATCAACTAAAAGTGTATATTGTTGTATATGATCAGTAATGGATATATAAATGTCGTTTTATACGTATAATATTATTTTATTTTTATCTTCATTTATTTAACTTTTAATTTTTTTTTTATAAATCAACTTTTTTTTCATTGATCTGATTTTTAGCCAAATCGTCAAAAAAGAAGGGGGGATTAGAGGGGCTTTTAACACATTAACTCAAATAACAGCCGATGTAATTAATGTATAGCGCTGGGGAAGTACAGTGATCCACCGAAGATTGTTTTTTTAACTTGCCGTCCTCCGTCGCCCTCCTTCCTCTCCACCCATTGACGTTGCCTGCAGGTTAATGTAACAGATCCAGCCAACTCCGGGGACCGTGGATAAAAATAGAACTTTCCCTATCAACCACTCTCTCTCCCTCCCTCGAGGAAAACACACACAAAAACATACTTTTGAACAGATCTACGACCCCAGAACAAATTATCAATTAAGTTTTCGCTCTCCCTACAAAACCAATAGACCGTTTGGGCTAAAAATCTATAGTTGACTTGCATATGGGCTTCCCCTCTGGAGTAAGGCGGTATATCTTCCTCAATACCTTCCTCTCCCATCTATTGAGCAAGGCTTTGTCCCTAATAATCTCATATGTGACGAGCGGTCTCAGGACTGTTTTATAAATTATTTTGGCGCCTCGGGACACAATCCTCGATCCGAGCATCTTCTCCAGTGACCGGTAGCATCGATTCTCAGCCGTTATCCTCGCTTTAATTTCTTCTAGAAATAGATAATTAAAATACACAATTTCTTTGTCAAACTTCACTATATATTCTCAAATACTCAACTAGTTTCGCCGTGTTAAGGCATTATCAAGAGTCACTTACAAACTGTCAGTTTGTAAGTGACTCTTGATAATGCCTTAACACGGCGAAACTAGTTGAGTATTTGAGAATATATAGTGAAGTTTGACAAAGAAATTGTGTATTTTAATTATCTATTCCTAGAATGGAGCTTCACAAAGTAAATCTGGAAACCATAAATTATTTTAATTTCTTCTTTAACATCATTCCTTTCTGTGATAAGGGCCCCCAGATATTTGAAGCCGGTCATACCTGCAACTTCCAAGTACGAGTTCCCTGTCTTTTACTTTCTTCCATGTACTTGGTCCTGCCCTCTTTGACAAGAAGACCCAGCTTCCTGGACTCCTCGACACATTCCTGGAAAGCCCCCGCCAATGCAGCTTTCATTCGCGCGGTTATGACCACATCGTCCGCATATGCGAGATGCTGATTAAGCCTGTTATAGATCGTGCCATTAGGGTTCGTGCTGATGCCCCTAATACCTTTCTCCAGAGTTATATTGAAGAGTAAGTGGGATACTGGGACGCCCTGTCTAAGAGCCTGCGTGATCTCAAAGCTTTCAGAGATCGCATTCTGGACAGAAGTGTGCGACAAAGTCATCCTTGCCAGCCTGATCAGTTTTGGGGGAAGCCAAACCTATGCATGCTTTGTAGTTGTTCTCTATCCACACTGTCGTAAGCTTGCTTTTGATCGATGAAGAGGTGGTGCAGTAGCATTTACATTAATTACATCGGCAGTTATTAGATTTTGTGTTAGGCCCTCTCTAATTCTCCCCTTCCTTTGATAGGGCTGTGAATCAATAGTTGCCTTTTTTTTTTCTAGATACACATACTGAATGTCGTGTTGATGCAATGAATGCATCCTCAGTTATTAGAGATTTTTGTGTAAAGCCTCACCCCTAATCCCCTTCTTTCCTTTGGTCGATTTGGCTGAAAAACAATAGGTACCATCGTTAGATGGTTCTGGAAACACATATGAACTTTCGTGTCGTTACATTCATTCTATCGGGAGTTATCGTGTTCACAGACAGAGAGATAGACTTTTTTTTTATAGTATTTGGAATCTAAAGGTCGGAAAACATGAAATTTCGTTGAAAACTCCGCATCGAATTTTTGACCGATTGCATAACTTCCCCTATACTTCGTTTAGCCGAGGAAGTAAAAGTTGTCAGTAGTGTATAAAGGCCTATCGCAGGATCAGGGAGCAAGGAGCAGCTAAGATCAAGGAGCAGCTAGGATCAAGGCCGGTTCTGGGGCAAGGAGCAGAAGGAGAAAGGAGGAGGAGGAAGAGATTGCCACAGATCCTTGCTCCTTGATCCTCCTTGCTCCCCCTCCTCCTCCTTTCTCCTCCACCTTGCTCCTCCCCCTCCATCTCCTTGCTCCTCCTCCTCCTCCTCCTCCTGCTCCTTGCCCCAGAACCGGCCTTATGCACTACTATTGTCGGCGAATCGCCGGCAATATACTTCCCCTCCTCGAATTGATAAACTAAGTCCTGCTCTCCCTCTAAAACCGGTGGTAGGAGGGGGGCGGTTCACTGGTCGTTCGCTTAGGGTGTCAAGTTTCCTTGCGCGGCCCTAGATCCCAGGAGAGTGATTTGACCCACAACCAGTGGGGTATCTTTTGATATTTCCTATAGAGGGGGTTAGAATCCCACAGATGCGCCCTCCCCCATTTGGGATTACCGTAGCCCCTTTCATTTTCATAATTGAAGTGTTTTTGATTTCCCTCTAAATGGTATGATCAGTATAAGTCCAGGGGATTGACTCGCACCCTTATATTTAAATATTCTGGTTTGAAGATTTTCTTTTTCAATGGAGCTGTGCTGACTCAAGAAATATGAAAAGGAAGAAAATTAAGAATAAAACCTTCATTTTTCTTATAACTCCCTAAACAATTTAAGCTCTACATATAAATCATAATATCTGGCGCTCATTTGCACAAGGGAAAATGTCCAAAAAATATATTTTTTGAGGTATTTGGCTATTTTGTTCTTTATTGACAGCTAGCGGATATAAACGGGATATAAAACTTTTCAAATTGTTTTTAAAACTAGTGTAATGATGCGAAACAGGATATGTCCAAATTCTGTTGGTTTGCTACAAGGGATACTCAATAAAAATTCATAATATTGTAAAATATGATAAGTTCTATCAGTAGGGCATAATGATACTTTCTCAAAAAAGGATAGTCCATTATTCATTATAATATTTAAAAATATAATATTTTTTTGGGTTGTCGACCTCCGGTGGAGGCCATGACACCCGTTCGCCGAGTCGACGGGGAAAATGGCCTAACACTATTTATTTATATATAAATAACGATAAAAATAATTATAATTAGTTGCTGAGGTCCGGCTAGGAGCGACGATCGGCGATCACTCCCAGCCCACCTTAATTCCCAAGAGAGCTCGGGATAAATGTGGGGAGCTCGCTGGCCGTAGTACGGAGATGATGATTTTTTTAGCTGTACAAAGATATTAATAATCCATAGCTCTTAAATTATAACATTCATCTGCAAGACCAGTGACATGAATGCCAGAATTTCAAATTCCCCCTCAGTCCTGCATTATTTTGCAAAGAAAACTAAATTTTAAAAAATTTCGGGTTCGAAAAACATGAAATCCCGGTGAAGACATCAGATTTCCGACCTATTACACAACTTCCCCTATATTTTGTATAGCTAGGAAAATAAAATGATTGTCTATATTTATTGACTGGCAAATTAATTTTAAAAAAAGTGCATTGCTCTATCTTCATCTGTTGCAAAAGTGCCATGTCCCAAAAAACATAAATTCGTTCCAGTATGGGACACACCTTAGAATGGGATAATGGGACGGGACTTGCGGGACCAACTAATGATGAAAACTGCATTGCTCTATCTCCATTTGTTGCCGAAGTGCCATGCCGCAAAAAACATAAATTCGTTCCAGTGTGGGACACCCCCTAGAATGGGATTTGCGGGACCAGCAAATGACAAAAAGCATTGCTCTATCTTCATTTGTTGACAAAGTGCCATGTCCCAAAAAACATAAATTTGTTTCAGTGTGGGACCTCCCTGGGATGGGACAATGGGACGGGACTTGAAGGACTAGCAAAAACTGCAATTCTCTGTCTACATTTGTTACCAAAAGTGTCATACCTCAAAAAAAATTAATTTGTTCTAGTGTGGGACACCCCCTGGGATGGGACAATGGGACTGGATTTGCGGGACCAGCTAACGACCAACTCAACTGAGATGCTCTACTGTAATTGTTGGGATCATTAAAACCATCCTTGAGGCGGTTATCAGAAGCCACTCATTAACCACAACTCCAACCTTTCAAAACATATTTCAGGATATTCTTTATAATAACCCACCAGTGGCGTAGGAAAGGAGGTCTCCCCTTCTAACTTTTTGCTTTTCCTCGGGGAAAATTATGTTATCATATCATCGGCTAATAGGGCTTCAATCAGGGTATCAAATTTCCAATTCCAAAATTATCGTGATTTCAGATGAAAATCGGACTGAAATGCGCAACATTTTTGACAAAAAAAAAAATAACTTACAAATTTCGCGATTGGAGAAATATAATTCAGACTCCTATTACCTGTTGGGATCCCAATATTTGGGGATAATAACCACCTCAACACTCTCTACTCGCTAATAAGATGGATAACTTAAGTACTTTTTAAAAGTTTTTAGGAAGGTTTTTAGAAGTTTCAACCTTTTAAAACAGCATTTAAAGAAGACTTAACATTATTTTCAAATATTTGCTACTTTTTTTAAATTTCCCAGCTATACGAAGTATAGGAAAGTTATGTAATCGGTCAAAAATTAGATGCGGAATTTAAAACGGAATTTCATATTTTCCAATCTGCAGATTCCAAATATGAAAAAAAACATTTATATCTGTCTGTGTGTCTGTGCATTTGTGTAGGTGTTTGAGTGTCTGTGAACACTCTAACTCCCGATAGAATGAATGTATCGACACGAAATTATATATGTGAATCCAGAACTCTCTAACGACGACACCTAAAGATTTTTAGGCAAATCGACCGAAGGCAAGAGGGGGGATCAGGAAGAAGGCTTAACTCAAAAACTCTAATAACTGCAGTTCCAATGAAAATATTGACACAAAACTTCATATGTGAATTCAAAACTTCATAAGGAAGGTTTTTGAGTACAACCCTCTTATTTGTCCACCACTTCTCTGTCGTCGATTCGGCTGAAAACAATGTGTCGTCATTATGGGGTTCTGGATTCACATATACAATACACAATTTCTTTGTCAAACTTCACTATATGAAGTTTGACAAAGAAATTGTGTATTTTAATTATCTATTCCTAAAATGGAGCTTCACAAAGTAAATCTGGAAACCATAAATTATCACATATACAATTTCATGTCGATATATTCATTCTATCGGGAGTTAACCGTGTTCACAGATAAATATACTGGAAAACATTGTTTTCATTTTTGGAATCAGGGGATTGGGAAACTTGAAATTCCGTTGAAAACTCGATCTCAGATTTTTGCTCGATTACAATACATTATTATTTATATTAATGGTATAAGAATGGAAAAAGCTCGGCAATTAGAGTTCTTAACTGATTGTGTTGTATAGTAGGTAAATATACATTTGCAGCATAACATTAGGAAAACTATTTCGACTTAATTCACATTTCTGGAAAAATAACACGATGTAAGCGTTAGGATTAGACTCAGAAGTAGAAACCAGACGAAAAATTAGACCAGTTTATTTCTAGCTTAGGCCGATGTACTTAGATACATTTTACAAAATACAGCTTACCTAATCAAAGGTCTCTTTAAATGAAAGTTGTAGAGAAAACTGAAAAACACATTTATATTAGAAATACAATTTTTTTAATGACATCTAAAAAAAACTTTTTTTAGACGTTTGCTTTTGTTTTTGATTTTGGTGTGCCGACCTTCGAGCTGGGAGCTTGCGCCCAGCCCACCTTAATTTCATTTGCGGCACTCTATGGCACTCAAGAGATTTCGGAGTCAAGTTGGGAGGTTGGCTGGCGGATTGTTTTTCCACTTAAAGAAGAAGAGCTTGGAGTTGAAATCTCCGTGACCTGATAGTATCCGGGACATCCAGTGGTCAGGCAGTACCCACGTAGAGTTCAGGCGTACGCGGATTTCTGAGAAATATGCATAGATCGTTCGGCCATCTTATGATTGTGGGCACTGCTGTCGCTCTGGTCTGGACTGTCCGCGCATCTCTTCCTCGACGCTAGACGTAAGAGCTCATCTATATCTGCTCTTGCAGGTTCATTACGTTTACAGAAATACCAAGACCAAGGAGCTCCGGCCAGCATCTGGCGCAGCCGTGGAGACGGTAGCCTTTGTAAACCTTAAAAGGGCTGCTGCCTTTTTCACTCCAGAATTATGTCTTTTTGGATACAAGTCATGCTTCAAGCTATCACCCAGGCTTCCCTACATACAAACTCAAATCGCACTTTGTCCATTTTTTTTTTTACTCCGAGGTATTACTTCATCCTTTTACGAAACGTTTTCATGGTAATTTGAACCAAGGTTGTTAAATTTTCACACATTATTTAAATGTTCACAGATGATCGAACAAAAATGATGAGACCCAAAGTAGCTAACAATTAGTTCTTAGGGAGGGGAAGGTGGTGCACGGCGCGGTTCCGTAATTATAACACGTTTTCCTTTGAACAACTTTGTAAATGTAATGGTGGGGGGGAGGGGGGTGAGGGCACGCGACCCATGATGACAATAAAGCGACCGACAGAGGACTAACGACCCCGACCCTTCCCTGTTTTGCATGTCGACCGCAAAGTCTCACCTCATATTTCACCCTAGTCACATCTCGGACGACAAATACTCATCCTATTTAACTGAAACTTCTCACTAAGTGAAAGGATGATACACTCAACGAAAGGTTTCAAAAAAAGTCCTCTGAATCCCCGCCAATGTGCATCCCCAGAGTGAAATAATTAAGTCTTTGATCTCCCTCTGGAATCAATTTACCGAATTGGTTGAAAAACAATAGGTGACAGAGACTTTTGAACCATCAATGTAGTAACATTTCGTGTTTTTACTTCTTCAGCTATACGATGTAAAGAGGAAGTTATGTAATCGGTCAAAAATTCGATACGGAGTTTTCAACGGATTTTCATGTTATCACTTATTTTCTTAAATATTGTCTATTCCACAAACAATTGTACAAAAACTAACGGTTTCGGCATTACACCATCGTCAGGTTTAGTTTAGGTCTTAGTAAACTTGACGATGACCTAATGCCGAAACTGGTGGTTTTTATATTACAATATATTCTGGAATAAATAATATTTTAAAAAGAAGTTTGTTTTATTTATATTAATAATAATAATCTTTATTCCATTTGAAATAAAATACATTTCATTGGAAGGAGTTCAGCCAGCCTTCTTAAATAAAATTGAAAGATATAAAAAATAATATAATATATTTATTTCTTTTTTTTTCACTGTAGCTGATACACTTTATATAATATATAAAGTGTATCAGCTACAGTGAAAAAAAAAAAAGAAATGAAAATTGACAGTAAAGTATTAAGATGAAATAATTATATTCAAAAAATGAAGGGTAAATATGCAAATACAAATTTAAAAATTGCTTCCTCTTGAATTTTGAAATAAGGCAATCAATAATAATATTAAAAACTATATTACAATTAATCCTGAGATTAGAAAAAACTGAAAAACAAAGAATGAAACATTATTACTTATACAGATACCTCTTAGCAAGGGTTGACCTTACTGATCCACACATATATTGTATAGTATACATATACATACACAATGTGTATTACACATATACAGGGTGTCGTTTTTAGATGGCCCGGCTGAATTTCTCTTGAACCGATAACGTTATAAAAAAAATAAAAAATAGACTTTCTAGTAAAAGCAGCGAGGAGGCAGACATGGGATTTGTTGTTAAACGAGCGGAGCGCACTCAATATTATCGATAGCACTTTCCTTTGTAATTCTGTGAATTTCAAGCTGCAGCAGCTCCTAAAGGCTTAGTACTTATGTTAGTTATTGTGACTCATGCCTGGGCTTTAATCACGAGATCATATCGCCTACTACCAGAGCACTCTTTCGTCGCTCTGGTGGTCTTGAGCCCGACTCTACTGTGGGAGTCATCAATTTTGTCTACCCAGGTTAATTCGCCTAGGGTAGGGGTCCTTACATCTCACTGGCTCGGTACCATCGATAAAAGTCCCATCCGATGAACGGATTAGTACTTAATGTTTTTATTTTTAATATACTAAATATTTGAATGTTGTTAGCTAACTCTATGTGGGCTCTCTAGTGATATTATCTGATTGTGTTTGGTACAGCGGTGCAGAACGAACGCCAGCCGAGGAACACGGCCACCATCCGACCAGAAACTCTCGTCGACATGGACCATGAACGTGCCCTCAGGGAAGCCGCTGTAGCTGTTGGAGTCTTCGGGTAACTAACTATCCACATCCCGTTTCATAATAGTTATATTAGTTAGTTAGTTATTGTGACTTTTTCCCGGGCTTGAATTACCATTTCAAATAACCAGATATACTAGAAATGCATTTATGGGTTTTGTATAGATTTTTGAAAACAAAAACAAAAAAACTTTGAACTTTATTAAAGATAGTTAACTAAAAAATCGTTATTTCTATATCTAAATGGTTTTCTTTTTTAATCACTTCTGCATTAAATTTACAAGACATTTTAAATTTACTGTTGCTTAAAAATTCATTACATTTTGAGATGTTTCTGTAAATAAAACTTTATAGTCCCACAAAAATAAATGACAATGTTATAAAATAATAAATTATTTATTTATTATATATTTATACAAAATATATAAGACGAAAAATGTGCCATAGAATAAATAGAAGTAAAACTCAACTCTTGTAAGAAAAATAATTCTAGATAATGTTTTTATGACTATTTCTTTTTAAACTTCTATCTTTGGCGGGTATTACACAATAAAAGTTCTTTGACAATGATCTTTTATAAAAGTTGGATCGATTTTTTTTTTTTAATTTCTTTTATAAAATATCTTTTATGACTACAAAATTTAATATTACACTATGTAAAATATTTTATAAATCTTAGTTTTTTGTTTCAAGACAGTACTAGTAAGTTGTGTGCAAGTGACTGTTGTGTCGCAAAAATGGATGACGTTTTAATACCAATTGCGGCTGCTGCAATAGCAATAGCTGTGGCAGAAAAAAATAAACATAAGAATGTAAAGAAACGTTTGTGGGTAAGACCTTGAGTTGCGCGGCGCAAGTTTATGAGCGTCCATCAGAATTTACTGAAAGAACTGTCCATGGAAGATACAAAAAGTTACTTGAACTATTTGAGGATGAATAAAAAAACCTTCGGTTACTTGCTTCTGAAGGTGGCACCAATAATATCTCGGGAAATGACACATTTGCGTAACCCAATACCCCCTGAGGAACGACTTATGGTTACTCTGCGATTTCTTGGCACAGGCGAGAGCTACTCAAGCCTTCAATACAGTAGTCGCATACCTCAAAAAAAAAACAGCAGGAGTGGGAGAGACAACATTTATCAAATATTGGATGAGAATGCAAACTATGATAAAAGAACTTTTATAAAAGACAAATTTTATAAAACTTGGGCTATTATACTATCACATTTATCGTAAAAGTTCTTTTATAAAAGATCTTTGTCAAAGAACTTTTAAAGTGTAATACTGTGAAATATAACTATTATTTTTATTTTTTTATTTGCGCATTATGCCTTTTTTTTATAAAATTATTTGAAAAATGTTTGTGTATTTCATTTTTTATTTTATTAAATACTCTTTCACATAATGCACTTGTTTACCTCATCACTGTCAATGAAAGTATTAATTAAAAAGCCAATTTTTAATAATAAAATTGTCGATAGATAAAGACGTTTATTTTAAATAACATATATATTCGTTTTCACATTTATAATACCTATGTTACGTAATTATTATTTATTATAATATATTATATATTATAGAAAAAGAAACAACACAAATCATTAGACGAAGGTCATTTGACCGTCTGGCTGCTTGGACCATAATCTCTGCTTGCTACTCTTAGTATGTTTAGTGTTACTGGGGTTTTTATTATTAGTGCTGATGAGGTATTTTTTAAATAAATGTATAATAATATATGAACGAAAAATTCTTGAGAAACTAAACCAAATTGTCATCTAATGAAGTAAAGTGTGATATAATTAAGTGAAAAACACAAAATGATTATAAATATATAAAAATAAATAAAATGTAACCCCAATGTTTTCAATTAAAGTTAAATTCATCTACAAGTTGTCTATATTGTGAGACACATTTAATGTAGAGATATAGTACGTCCCATTTCTACCCACTCACTATTACAAGGCGTTCATTGCTATTTAGAATTAACAAGAAATTCGTAGAGAATGGGACCCAAGAAGTGGATTATGTTATCCTCCTTTCGAAGGTTACACAAAGGGCATTTGAGGATATAATTGTTATAGATTTACACCGGGACTTTAATGTTGTTCTTATTTTTTCCATTTTATTTTCATGCTGTATCTATATGTAGTTGGCCTGATAAGACCCCTGCCCCTAAGGACGAAGCTCTCTATATCTGATGGTTGTCTACCTAATCTCTCTCGTTTCTTGTGTCTTCTACAGCTACGGAGTGTTCCTCTACCAATCTTGCCCATTCTACAAATCACCTTTTCCTTTTGATAATACACTTGTAGCTTAAGTTCGAATTTAATTAAGACCCGTAAAAATCGTGGCCCCGGATTCGGACCCGTCGAGTCCTAAGACTGGGTATTCCCAACCCCTAAGGCCGGCCACACACGTTCAGTTTTAACTGTACAGTTATAACTGTACGTGTGTGGGATTTCAGTCTCAGTTCAACTCAACTGTACAGTTTAAATGAGAAAAATAAAATTTCAATATTTTAAACTGAAAGGATTAACTGAACTGAGTGTGTGGGGGTTCAACTGTACAGTTCTCAGTTCAATTTGTGTCGAGCGAGAGTGCGTATCATGTCGCGTAAACAGAACCAAGTGATGGTTGATTTCATTGCAATATATAAATCTGAACCTTGCCTATGGCAAGTTAAATCTAGCGAGTATCATGACCGCGCCGAAAAAGATGCTACCTACAACAAGTTAGCGAAGAAGTTACAAGAACTAGAACCTGGTGCGACAAAGAATTCTGTTGATACAAAAATAAACAGCTTAAGATCTACTTTTCGCAAAGAAATAAATTTATGTGGGAAGATAAATTTTGTTTTTGTAACCACTTCTTGCAACACTGTTTACGCTTTTTCTTTTTTGTAAAATTACAAAAAGTAAACCGAGAGCGTTCAAATCGTCCCGCTTGTTAGAATCCATGGAAAAAACAGAAGGATTGAACTGTACTTGTGTGTACATCTCAGTTCACAGTTAAATCTGTACAGTTAAAACTGTACGTGTGTGGCTGGCCTAACGGTGTGATCCCCAATCAATCCCTGTCAGGTACCCGATCACTTTTCTCAATCTTTTCCGGAGCTGATCAAGAAGAATTGTTCTTGTCCTCTGTAGAAATGTTGTGACTGTGGACAACCTGGTTGTGGATGCCACTCCTCCAGGACTAGGACTGTTTTGCAAAGGGCCCTCTATGGAAGTTGAAGTTGCTGCTCACTGACCGCCGACCTGTTAGTGAGGTGGCATGAGATGGCTGCCACTGACAGAGACCTCCCAGCTCCATATTGATTGAATGAGGTTCGCTACCCACCTCACCTCACACCTCTACCCTTCTGATACACTGATTTCGGGTCATTCCATTCCAAAAAAAAAAAGGCGGTGAGTCACGGGCAATGTACTTCCCCAGAGCTAAATAACCAAAAAGTTTTCGCTCTGAAAACAATCTATTGATTTGGTTGAAAATCTTACTCAGGGTTTTTGAGTTGAGCCCCTCCCCCCTTCCCTTTGGCCGATTCATTTGAAAATTATTGAGTGTTGCCCAGGTGTGGTTTTGGATTTAAGTGTAAAATCCCGTGTCAATATATTCATTTTATCTGGGTTATCAAATATATAAACAATATTAATCAAAGAACAAGCTTCAGAGAAATATTTAAAAAACTAAAAATTCTGCCTTTGCATGCGCTGATCATGTTTGAAACATTAATGGTTATTAAGAAACATAAAAATATTCCCCTTTTAACAATGTCAAAATGTCAAATAGAAAATGTTCATGTCGGAGCTTCTTTTCGGAAACTACGTTTCATACTTTGTGAAATGGACCTAAGAACGTACTGAAATATCGCCGTGACACTTTTCGAAGAATTATTAAGGAAATTCATCAACATTTAAATTATAATTGAAAACTGGATCCTCTGTATTTATAATTTTTATACTCATTCATTTTCTATTATTTATTTATTCATTTTTTATCTAATTTATTTTACTTTTTACTATTATTGTTATTAAAGATCACATGAGAGTCCGACTCTAAGATTTAATAATTTTTTATATATCATGGTGTTGCATTGAAGTTGGGCCACGCTGTATTGAAAATATGATAATATAAGACAAGGTTCCACATTCAATTGATTTGACATTGAATGACCCCCAAATAATAATAATAGATTTATTTTCGTTTAACCAATACATGGTAACAGGATACGTCAGAAAAATGTATACATTAAGTAGCTTATAAATTAGATTTATAACTACTTGAGTCTAACACACGTATGATTAGTTGTAATAACAAAACTATTAAAAAGATAAAATGAAATTAATAAAAACTGAATAAATGAATACTTAAAAATATATGAGTTTAAAAAAAATATTATTATGATACATTTATAATAAGTAGACGCATAGGGAGCCATGGTGGCCGTGGGGGCTAGAGCGTAGGGCTTTGGTCGCATGGTCTCACCTTGGTTTTTGCGGGTTCTAATCCCGCCCGGGAGTGAGTTTTTTTATTTCGTAGATAAAACTCTCTTCCGGGGCCATGGATGTCGTAAATAATTAGATAAACACCATTATAAGAGTCATGGGTAATATACATCGTACATAAGGCTAAAAAAAAATAAGTAGACACATTTTTCAATTTAATAAAAACTAAGATAACTATTTATCAAAAACTATTAGGAAGTGACTTTATCCCCCCCTTCCTTCATTTGTCCACGCAGCCTTTGAACTTGGTAAGACTAGCTGTGTCTGGTCGGTCTACACAGATGGATCCAAAACCGAATCGGGAGTTGGTTGCGCCTACTTCATACCATCGACCAACTACAATAGAAAAATGAAATTACCAGGAATATCTTCCATTTTCTCTTCAGAAGGACTTGCGATTCGAGAAGCATTACTATAATTCTTGCACAAACATATTAATACTGGCGTCCTATTTACAGATAGCAAAAGTGTACTATTATCATTGAAAAATATTCATAGGCAACTTGGTCCAATGGTAAGAGAAATACATAGACTTCTCACAGAAGTACAAAACGCAAAGCAAAATATTTATTTATTGTGGATTCGTGGTCACAGTGGTAATATCCACAACGACAAAGCTGATGAACTGGCAAAGCAAGCTGTCCTGACTGGAGACAGAGTGAACCTCCTGACCTCCTCAGACATCCGGAGTTATTTGAAAAAATATATCTTTAAAGAATGGCAGAGAGAGTTCGATCTGTCTAAGGAAGTCAAAGGTACCTTTTACAGCAACGTACAGGCCTCCATTCCTGCCAAACCTTGGTACCACTCACCAAGTCACTCAAGGCAATTCATTACCACCATCATTCGACTAAGACTCAACCACAACCTCCTGCCATCCCACCTCTACAAGATAGGACTGATAGAGAGTGGATGGTGTGGCTGCGACGGAGCCTCCCTCGCAGACGCCAACCATGTTCTCCTAGGCTGCCCCCTCACCTCCAAAGACAGACATCTCCTATACAGACAAATGGTGAACCAAAGACTTTCCCTTCCCACAGACATCACCCGGCTACTCATGCTTCCACACAAGAGGATAGATCTTATGCAAGTCCTCTACAACTACATAAAGACCAATAATATAAAAATTTGAATTCATCAAGCGTAACCATAAGATTGACAATACATTTTTTCTTTTCTTCCAACTATTAAAATATCAATTCCAATCAAAATAAATATATATATATAAAATTAGTCAAATAGAGTGATCCGGTGGTGACGTTTCCGGGCCTCCTCGAATGGCTCATGGGGGGCTTGGGCTGTGTCCCGCTGGTTCTTCTTGGCTCTTATCGGCCGGAAAAAATATAAACAAAAATTAATTAAATACTTTTTAATTTTTTATGGCCAATATGCACGGAACATCAGGCCAAGAGGTAAAAAAAAATAAAAATAAATAAAAAGAGTCTAATTGAATAAATAAAAAATTATAAATGAATAAATAAAAAAATAATGTATATTCGACTGACTTTTAAAGTGTGGAGGAACTCTGCCCAAAAAATAAAAATGAAAGCATTGTATCAAATAATGTTTTTGGGTATGAACACGATTCTTTATTGTGATTATTTTATTGTTTTTGAACAATGAGAATAAAATTCCGTTTCCGTGTAAAGGCTTTCCTCTAACATAAACATTTTTAGTTGAAGTATAAATTTTTTTATTGTATCTATTGACTTGTGGGGAAGGGCATTAAAAAAAATAATTCTTTTATGAGTTATACTTTTTTCAAAAAGAGAAGAGCAATGTTTAGTTATTCGAAAGTCTTCTTTCTTCCTGGTATCGTAATCATGACGTATTGCTGAGAGGGAAAATATTTTTACTTTTCCTAATAACCATTAATGTTTCAAATATAAACAGCGATGGCAAAGGCAGGATTTTAAGTTGTTTAAATATTTCTCTGTAGCTTGTTCTTTGAGTAATATTATTTATCATTCTTAATGCTTTTTTTTTTTGAAGTCTAAAAATATTAATACTCGAGCTATATGCGCCCAATGTATTAAACCGTAACTGATTATGGAATGGAAATAGGCGTAATATAGAGTAGTTAACGTTTCCAAATAGATATCTGTTACCCCTTCATCCACAGAAGGAACCCATCTGAGTAAATACTGGGATTTATTTATCCATCTAAATAACATAGTATAAATTGTTTTATTTTGTTCACTGTAGACAGGTTAATCTTAGAAATGAGATTATCAATGCTGGATTTAGGGTACAGGGCGCCGAGCTAGGTGGCGCCAAATAGGTTATACTGAATTTTATTTATAACTAGCAGTAATACCCGGCGCTGCCCGGGGAACTTTGACTTTTCTCCCAATAAGGCTCCTATAAGGCTATTCAGTTTCTCGACAGTACATTCATGATGTTATAATTTTCAATTATTCATACGGAATAAGGCTTATAGTCCTTCAACTGTAGTAACGCTAGCTTTGGAGCTAAAACTAATTTATTCAAAAAGATTTCTCATTAATCGTTGAAATGGTTTTCGAGTTACAAAGATTGCGTGAGTGGATGCTGGGATGGACCAGGGGTTGATTAAAAAATAGACCTTAACCTTCCGGTAGATAAAACTTATCTATTCAAAAAGATTCCTCATTAATCATTGCAGTGGTTTTTGAGTTACAAAGATTGCGTGGGTGGATGCTGGGATGGACCAGATATTGAGGTACTAATACGCCTATAACCTACCACAGACGATGACGAACAAATTAAAAAAAAAAATAATCAAATCCATCAAGCCGTTCGTGAGTTATAGCGGTACAACGCACAGACATTTTCAGCTTTATATTATATGATTTTTAACTTTAAATAAAACGTAGTCGGGAAAAATACGGAACAAATATAAATAAGTGGTTCTACTCGAGAGTATGTTAGTTATTGTCACTCATGCCCGGGCTTTAACTACAAGCCAACTATGGACATGAGCCCGTCTCTACTCTGGGAGTCATACATTTTGCCTATCTAGGGCCTAGGCTATGGGTCTTTATCGAGTACCTGATATTGTACAGGCTTGGGATCATGGCTTAAGGTCCCATCCGAAGGACGGCGGCCTTAATGTTATTTCTCCTTTCCTGGTCTCAGTCGAATTTCAAACCCGCGATCATGAGCTCAGTTTGCAAGCACGCTATCTCTTAGCTACCGGCACCCTTAATGTTTCTCATTAAAACATTCGCAAACAAAAAATAAAAATAGTAATTCAATTTCTTATCAAAATTATGTATTTACACTAAATAATCATCTAAATGTAGTCCGTAGTCCATTTTTACTTTCTAAGCATATAAATTCTTAGTCTAAGAAAGAATTGTAATCTGAAAAATCCGAGGAAGGAATTTCATTTTTCAAGGTCCGCGTTTTGACCACTATCTCGATGATGTCAGACTGTCTGTGTGTATATGATTGGAACTTGAAATTTGGGATTAGGGGTTAGATTTTGGTCAAAATCAGATAAAAATTGAGACCACTTTATTTCGGGGCCTAAATAAATTTAAAATATACCGCTTATATTTATGATTTAATCGAAAATCTCTTCAAATAAAAGTTGTACAGAATAGTAAAATGCACATTTTGTGTGCAATACATTATTTTTGATGGCCTTGCGACATATAATATATATTATATACCTAAAACCGTCATCGTAAAATGACGTATTGAAACCCATTTTTTTTAGACGTTCGTTCGATTTACGCAAAAATGTTGTCTTATCGAAAAATTGGCCCTCATAAAAAATGTTCTTTATTACATGTTTAAGTATTGAATGAATAATAATAATATTTTTATTTCCGTTAACCAATACATGGTAATAGGATACGTCATAAGAATATATACATTTAAGATAGTATATATATTAGATCTATAATTATTAGAGTCTGACACACATAACTATACTATTTAAAAAATAAATAGAATGAATTGCCCTCACATTTGAGATAATGAACAATAAATTTCCGAAGTAATGTTTAAATTGTAACACAGGGCAATGCAATTCAAAATATATTTTTATTATTGAAGGTTTTTATTAAAAAGGATTTTTGGTCTTACCCAGGGCGCCATGTCCCGGACAACATTAGGATACAAAGGTAGGATACAAAGCTTAGAGGTGTAGGGGTAAAGGGAGACCTCTGACCCTTGTTTCCTCCAGCCGAGTTCACATCAACACCTCAGATAGCAGCACCCACCTCACACCTCACCTCACCTCATCTCACTCTGTCTCATCCACCTACTACACTCCAACACTCCTGTCTCCTGCCTACCCTGGAGAGGTGGAAAAACTGATGGCAAATCTAAAATGGATTGACAGGAGTTTAAGGGTCATCCATAAGTTATGTAACGACGAGGATTCGTTCGAACTATTTGTCGAGGGGAGGGAGATCTTGGCATATGTTACGTAACGCAAAACATTAATGTTGTGAGCGGAGGGGAGGGCGGGAGAGAAGAATCAGAAGTATGAGCATTTTCTTAGCATGATATATTCATTACATAATACAGTAAAAATCGTTTATAAGAACATCCAAGGGACCGTCTGAACTTGGTTCTTAAACCCGATAGTTCCTATATCCAATCAATTTTTTTCTGTTTAATTATCGAACCATTTTTTGAAAGTTGAAGCCTCTTTCCTCTGGAACTACTTTTAAGGGGGTGAATTTAGCAACCGCATTTAGTAACAACAGTTTTGCAAAATCATTTGCTTTTGCTTGCAAATTTGGTCTATTTATCGGAATGTTTGCACTCCTCTGAACCTGGAACTACTGCAACAGAGCTTTTTCGACATCACCACGAGAACTTGTACGAATTTTTTTCCTGCTGGTACGATCGTTTTCGAATTCTTTTCTTAATTTTTGACGGTTCTTGAAAATGTTTGAAATGGTTGCATGACTCACCTTTAGTTCATTCGACAAAGCTCCATTTTTTTCTTCATTTTCCAAACGAGAAATTATATGGAGTTTTTCCTCCACCGTAAAGGTTTTTCGTTTTTTTTTTCACTCATTGCACCGTCCTGTTTGAACAACTGCAGAGAACTGAGAGAGAATGTGTAGTCAGAAAATAATGTAAACAACGACGGAAACATTCCATGAAAATAATTTATTACTATTTTTGACAATATTTTATGTCTGAACTCCTCTTTCCAGGAATTTGTTTTCTCATGAAGTTCTTATAAAAGAATAAAGAAAGTTATTCTTTTAAACAATTTTTACTGTATATGGACGTATTACAGAAGTTAAGTGCATATAACCAATATATTGGTTGTATTATGTATGGATCAGAATATAGTGATGTAGCTATAATAGGACTTTCTTATACCAACCACTGTGTACAGATTACTGATTACTATTTCGTTTGGGGCGCTATAACATTGTTCGTATGGGTTTTATTTCAAATCTGATGGCATTTTGTTAGTTGGAAATTTTTGGAAAGAACCAATTCTTCGATAGGACTGTTTTCGCATAAATTAAGCAAATATCCAGAAAAATGGATTTAAAAACGACATTTTAGCACAGTTTTCGGCATGTATCTCAATTTATGCTGGAGAATACACCGACAAGTTTTTTCTGATAACACTAAACTGATTATTTTTTATTATTGCTCTTTCATATGTACAGTCTATATTACTGTTCAATTAGGAAAATTCAGAGAAATAACGTTACTAAGGTTATATCACGTAGTACGCTGTCTGTTGAGGATTTGTTAAAGGTAAAGCGGATGTAGTTGACTAAGTGTCCAGGAGGTGTCGCTAGGCTTCCACTTTCCACCTCATACAAATATTTTTTTTAAATCTAACTTTTGTTGAATGTAGATATATTCTTGTATTTATTTAGTTATTGTTTATAACTCATTGATTATTGTTATATAATAGAACGTTTTGAGAGTTTTGCAGCACAGATACTTTTCTTTATAATTAATGTACTAATGATATCAAAGCTCTGACCGATTATTTTTGTTTTTATATTTTTTATTTTTCTATTATTCTGTTATTTTTATTTAACTTTTTTTTAATTTTTAGTAATAGTAATTGTAAATTATGTTTTTATATTTGACCTCCAGTAATTTGGCATTAGCGTGTTGGAGGCTAATGCACAAATAAACAAAACAAATTTCGTTCGATTAAACACTTGCGTAATAAAGTGTGCAGAATCCGAATGTACTTCTCCAGAAATAATTAATCAATTAACTTTTCACTCCCCTTCCAAAACCAGTCGAACATTTGCGCTAATATTCAACAGTTGACTTACATAGGAGCTCCTAAAAACTCGTTCTAAATTTTGTGTGGATAAATTTATTACATCGGCAGTTGTTAAAGTTTTTGAATTGAGCCCCTCTCCTGAACCCCCCTTCCCTTCAGCAGATATCGCAGAAAGACAGGTTCAGTCCTCATTGGGTTTTGACTTTAAATACGAAATTTCATATCGATACATTCAATACATTGGCAGTTATTGGCGTTTTTGAGTTAATCCCCTCCTCCCTTTAGCTAATTTGGCTGAAAATCGATGGGTGTTGTCCTTATAGGGTTTCGGTCACACATATATAATTTTGTGTCGATATATTCTTTCTATCGGCAGTTATTAGAGTTTTTATGTTTGGCCTTCTCCTAATCCCCCCTTGTCATTGGTTGATTTGACTTTAAAACAATAGATGTCGTCGTTAGAGTTTTCTAGATTAAAATATAAAATTTCGTGTTGATACATTTATTTTATCGGGAGTTATCGTGTATTTTTTTTCATATATGGAATCAGAAGGCCATGAAATTCCGTTGAAAACTCCGCATCGAATTTTTGACCGATTACATAACTTCCCTATACTTCGTATAGCTGGGCAAGTAAAAGAGTTTCCATTTGAAAATCAAAAGTTGAGTTCGCTTCGCGCGAAGCGAGTCAGAATTTTCAAATTTTTGTCTCATCATTATACGGAAAAAATTAAGAAAGGTCCTTCATTGTAAGTTTTCTTATAGTTTTCAAGATGGTTTCTATTCGGTTGGGACAACCATGAACTTACTGACTTTATGAACTTTTATCTGAGCAGACCGCCTGTTGGATTGGGGATGTCGCCACTTCAGTACCAGAGCGGGCCCCTGGGTCTCTGCTCGCCTCACATCCACAAGAAGGAAGAGGAACCAGTGAGCGGACGAGGCGAGCAACAGGCCATGACTGCCTACCACGACAGCTCCACTCCCCAGCTCTCCTCCAAAGAAGACGAGGACGACGGTCAGTAGACATTTGAAGTCATAAGTGATGTGGCTATTACAGCACTTTCATATACCAACCGAACTTACAGATCACTCTCTCACCCCCTCTCCTTCTCAAAATCATTTCATTTTGTCTTATTGTACAGCTGAAAGAATTTTGAGAAGGGGGAGAGAGAGAGTGATCTGTAAGCGTGGTCGGTATAAGACAGTCTTGTAATGGCCACATCACATATATTTTTCTTAATTTTCATAATTTTTCAAAAAAACTACCAATACATAAACCATATTTTAGAGTTCGTTGAGTTACGATTGCAAAATTATTTAAATATATTGTTTATAGACATTTAGTTTACATTCTTCCAGGGACTATAACTTTTGTCGTATTAATCCTACCTCAAATCTAAGGACTTATTAACGATTGGAAATTTTATAAGGTACATTTCTGGTATAAATCAATTTTTCGATAGGGCTAACCGTTTTTGACTAAATCAAGGAAACGTCTAAAAATATGTGTTTCAAAAGTAAATTTCAAGATGATTTTTGGCATGTATCTAAAAAACCGGACGACCTATGGAAAATGTTATTTAATATAACTTTTTTAATTATTAGAACAAAACAAAACCAACAATAAAAATAAATAAGAAAAAAAAAAGATATAAAAAGGAATTTAAAGACAATTTTGATGGATGGGTAGTAAGAGAGATAATAAAAGTAAAGGAAATATTGTTGAAAATATTAATAACAAATATGACTCAAGGTGGCAGTAAGTCGCGGTTCCATCTTCTCTTCAACCTTCGTGGGGGGTTATGTGCTATGTGTTGTGAAGATAAAGTACGTATTTCTGGGTTTGTATTTGTGTAAAGTTTGCTAAAAAAAACCGTATGTAAGTAGTTTGTATTGTTTCGGGTTCTGTGCATATCATGAGATCGTTATGAAATGTTCTGTTGTTTATCAAGTGGGCACTGTGTTATCAGTCTAAGGGTTTACGACTGTTATCAGTTTTAAGGGTTTTTGACTGAAACGCCTAAATTCGTTTGAATTCTTGATTATACGTAAAAATTACCTTAAAGTAGAAACGAAGGCCAGTCAGGACGAAAAATATAGTGGAATAGGGGTACATTTGCCCAGGTTTAGTAGAGTTTCCGAAGTCCACCACAACATCCGCCTAGCTGCCAAGAAATAAAAACGTATTCTTATTGTTCAACTCTACTATCATATATATAATATTTTATAAGATATCTTAATGAGCTCCTCCGTCATGTTTTTGGCTGAAAGTAATTTTAAATTTAAATTATTAAATTGTCCACGTAAATCTATTACGGAAAAGAAATCGAATTGACGAATGAATGTTAAGAAATATTATGTTGAAAGTGGTCTATCTTAGGAGAGTATTCAGGAAAGAAATATTGTAGAGTAGTTGTATCAAAATTTTATTTACATATTATTATAATATTAAAATAGTATAATATACAATTCTATCGTATAATGTACAATTTGCCATGGAATCATGTACATGGAATCATTTCATCACAAGTATTTTCCAAATATTTTGCTTGAGAAAGTTTATCGGTATTGTACATTGTCATGTAGTTTATAGTAATAATTAACTTTTTCGTGCGTTACTCATAAAAGCGTGATTTTTAGTTTTTTTAACTATAATTTTTTCATCATTATGTATAGTTATTGACCTAGACGTCGTCACATTCAATATCATGCACATTATTTTCTTCAAAATCTATAAATGAAATGGTTTATGGTCACTAAAGTAAGAAACATAAATTTTAGGCCCAATCTTTTCTACGAATCTTGCAAAAACAGCGTCAATAATTGTCCCACGTTTATATTGATAATCTCTTGTTGTAGTTAACTTTCGATCATTAACCATTCTCAGTTTAAATGTGTCAAAAAGAAAGTTAATCAAAATTACAATTGAAATCTCCAGCCAAAATCAAAGGAAGTTTATGATAATTTGACTTTAGAAAGTTTTTGATACTTCTTCAAAGAATACCTACTGCAAGTGAAAAACGAATACATTTTATAATTGCCTCCACGCTGTTTGAAGGTGATATATAGATAGCTATAACAATTAAAATTAGGAATATCAATTGTATCATTTTCCATCCCTTCCTAATGCCAGTCGGCGGAGTTGGGTAGGGGAGAGTGAAACTTTCGTTGCGGATCTCCATGTCGTAACGCGTAACGCTTTTACCAACTCACTGCCGGCCAAGCGCGAGAGACCAACGAACTCCGCTCCAAAATTATTATTATTATTATCCTCGTCTGTTGTTGGTTGTTTAGAAGACAGTATAGATGTTACCAATGAGGAACCGCCCAGCACACTGCTCTGTACCTCGGAGCCTCCTCAGATCTACCCTCCGCCACCGCAGGAGACTGTCTACGAGACCTCAGCCAGGCTTCTGTTCATGGCCGTCAAATGGGCCAAGAATCTCCCCTCCTTTGCATCTTTGCCCTTCAGGGACCAGGTAATTTGCCAAAAGTTCAACCTTAAATGAATGTCTTTTATACAAAATATAATATGAATTTTCTTTAACGGTTGATCGGACCATGGCATCTTGATCGGGACAGGGGTTGTGGTGTGGGAGAGACCGAACATAAAATAGCACTTTCACTGTGCTATTATTTTCGAGGTAATGTAAAAAAAAACAAAAATGTAGCCAATCAAATTTCCAACGTTTGTTCATATGGATATTTGACGTATATATATACATAATACGTTGAATGAATATATGGACACAAAATTTCATATGTAAATTCAAAACCCTACAAGAATAGGACCAATCAATTGGGATCAGTCGAAGGGAGCTCGACTCAAAAACCCTAATAACTGCCGATGTAATGAATTAATGTACACGAAATTTATTATGTGGATTCAGAAGCCACTAAGTAAGCCAAATAATGAGTTTTTGTCTAAACGGATGGAGGAGAGTGGAATCATAATTGATTAATTCGTGCTGGGGAAGTACATTGCCGGTGATTCGCCAACGACTTTTTTTTTAAATTAGAAAGTATTCGATGAATGACTTCCCCCAATTTTTCATTCATTTTCAGTAGGCCCAAGAACTGAACCCACTCCTCCCTCCCTACAAAACATGAACCCTTGTTTTATCTGCTAACTGGTGTTGGTGTTGCCCACCAATGTGGGAACTCTTTTAACATGATGTCGATATTGCAGGTTATTCTCCTGGAGGAGTGTTGGTCAGAGCTGTTCCTCCTCAACGCGGTCCAGTGGTGCCTCCCGCTGGAGACAAGTCCTCTCTTCAACGTCTCTGACCACATTGCAGGGCTCCCCAATGGGAAGGCCTCTCAGATCGCGGCCGAGGTCCGGACTCTCAATGAGACTTTGCTCAGGTTCCGAGCTGTTGCCGTCGACCCAGCTGAGTTTGCCTGCCTCAAGGCAATTGTTCTTTTTAGAGCAGGTAAGAATATTCAATTATTGAAGGACTAGAGCGTGGTCGTCATGTTCATTTCCTGTATCCGATTTTATTTATTTATTTATAACAAAATATCGGTCGAAACCAGCCAAGAAGAAGAGAGAAAAGCATTTAAAACAATAATTAAAGCAAACAGTTTTTGTTTATTCATGGTATTATAAGTCTTATCTCTTATGCTTTTGGCTGAGGATGGTAGAAATACCGAAAGTACTCCCATGTAAATATAGTTGGTGAAATTAGACAATACCATAAATAAACAAGTTTTATTTCTTTCAAGTTCATTTGAATTATTTCACAATATCTCTGCAATAATGTCAGTTTTCATTAAACAGTTTTAGCCAGTCAATATAAATGAGAAGCAATGTTGCTAAGTTATATAGTTTAGGAAAAAATTATATTGCTTCAAAAAGAGTTTACTCGAACGAATAGAAAATGTAGTTACGTTAAGAAAATCATATAAAGTATACAAATAATTTTTAGAGTGGAATTAAATTACAATTTTGATACCTAGAAACAAACATTACACGTCATTTGTTCAATTGAAGTTGTTTATCAATTCGTAGTTTAAGGTTCTACATAATTCCAAACAATATTTTAAAAAAACTATTTCATTTATAATGAACTTGGAGTTATACAATACCATATGCCTTTTTGTAAAACAGATTGTTTTTCGTTATTTTCAATGTCTAATGCCATTTCCGATTCTCTTCAAACATGGCTTAAATTGAAGCTAATTTTGTCTCTTAGAAATAAAAACCTTCGTCTTCGTACAGCAAACGTCTAAAAAATTGGTTATCAAAACAATTTGTTAGGACGATTTTCGGCACATATCTCGCAATCCGGGCGACCTGCGAAAAAAAGTACCTATTGTACCTATCTGAAATGTGCCTGAGTTTTCTCTACAACTTTTATTGAAGAGATTTTTAATTAGATCTTATATGTAAGCAGTAACAAGTAAAGTGGTCTCAATTTTTGTTTGGTTTCGGCCAGTCGTTTCTGAGTTGGAGCGCTCACAAAGATCCAATTACATACACAAATATCATCATCATGAAAATGGACAAAACGTATTCAGGGGACCTTGAAACGTGAAAATCTGTTGAAAACTTGGTCTTGAATTTTCGCACGATGACAGAACCTACTTTCTTATACTGAAAAGTACAAGTAAATAAAAGTAAAAAATGTAAGAGTACAAATTATTAATTTCAAAGTTATTCGTTCATGCTGTAAGAATTTGAAAAAAAAAATCTCTACTTTCATAGTTTGGTGCTAATACCAAGTTTTTGCACTGCAGTGTCTATACCAAAAATCATGCCAATTTCTTTTGATCCGACTTTAATTTGAGCCCTGTTTGAAAAAAATGGGTGATGACCTGTTATGGGATTATTCATTTTTACATTTAAAACCTCCGAAAATCAACTTCATCTGGAATTAGTTGAAAATCATCATAATTACATTAAATAGCGTCCAATTTACATTAAAAAAGATATCTTCAACTTCAAAAAGTATAAATTAAATGTTGAGAATATTGAAAAGAGAGAATTAATTTTCCTGTTATTGTACAAAAATGTATCCCCTATGTTGTCACATCTACTGATGCTATGTGCATACCAAGTTTGCGCAAAATCGGAAAGTATACTTTTTTAGGTGGCCAACTTGAGATGTAATGATTAAGTATATATTTTTAAATATATTTACTCCTTTTCAAATCTTTCTATCTACTCTTCTTATTATTAACCATTTTCATCTATGTATTAAATTCTATTTACCTTTCATTTGTTTGTGCTTTTATTGGTTTCTTCTCTTATTATTTAGTTTTTATTTTATACTTGGTGCCCCCCAAATGTTTTACTTATTTATTTTATTAACATTTTAAATTTTAAAATTATTTAAACGGTATGTACATTCATTTTTAAGTAATTTGAAAAACATATGTTTTTAATATATTTCTTGGTGGTAGGCGGATGTAGTGGACTTACTTGTTGAATAAGTAATACAGATGTATCAGTCCAACAAAGATATATTTTTTACCATAACTAGTTTCATCAGTCAAACTGACATCTTCAAGTGGTGAATCCGAACATACATAAACCAAATTAGTCTAGAATTTACGAGCGTTCACAGCTCATGTCAATCATTAATATTAAATGTTAAAAACAACAATGCAATTACATAAAAATATTTTTAAATAACACGCAAAAATTAACTTATTGAGAGATTCTTTGACCCCTTCTCTAATAAGGTAATTTTTGCATGTTATTTAAAAATATTTTTATGCAATTGCATTACAGTTTTTAACATTTAATATTAATGATTGACATGAGCTGTGAATGCTCGTAAATTCTAGACTAATTTGGTTTATGTATGTTCAGATTCCCCACCCGAAGATGTCAGTTTGACGAAACTAGAGAAAAAATATATCAATGTTGGACTGATACATCTGTATTACTTATTTATATGTTATTAAAATCAGATATCAGTGTATGTTCTTGTTAATAAAAATATTTTAAAACTTAACTTAAAATTTAACTAATACAAAAGCTAACTTTGACTTAAGTTTTAAAATATTTTTATTAAAACAAGAAACAAGAACGTATACTGATATCTGATTTTTATAACATATGTTTTTGAAATTATTTAGAAATGAATGTGCATATCGATTAAATTAAGGAGGTGCTCAAGATCAGGGGTTCGAAACCCTACGGAGGCCCTTAGTCTTTTTATCTGGGAGGTGGAAAAACCTTGAGCACGCTGTCTTTCGGATGGGACGTTAAGCGATGGTCCTTTGCCTGTACGATGTCAGGTACTCGTTAAAGACCCCTAAACTAACTGATTTAAAAAATGAGGTTAGGTACAATTTAGGGATGACAACAACTTATATTAAAAAAAAAAAAAAAAAAAAAAATGTACAATTTAGGGCTCCCACAGTAGTCAGACTCATGTCGACCAGAGTGACGAAATAGCGCTCTAGTAGTAGGCGATATGACCTCGTAGTTAAAGCCCGTGCATGAGTCATTATAACTAACTCCATTAAATTAATTTAAATTTGTTATTAAAATAAATAAATAAAACATGTAGGGGCGCAACATTTCTAGGAATTGCTAATACTATTTATCTATTTATTGTGTATTTTCATTTGTTTATTAATAACAAACTGGGAACTCGATCCCAGAGTAAAGTAATTTTTACTTCCATGTTTCTGAAAGGAAATAGAAGTCTGGGATGAAGTAGAAAAATCGTGTCTGGAATAGAGTCAGATTCTGTTTTCCCTGCCTTCAAGAATTGAAGAAATGTGATTTTCCTTATGTGCGTGTCTTATTCGTTCACGATAACTTCCGCAAAAATGAACCGATTTGAATGTAACTTTTTGCAAAATGTTCGTCACTGTGAATCAGTGCCTATTCACTTTGATGCAAGTCGGATCAGATGTTTTGGAAATATGCTTAATGTTGCACATTTTTTGTATTTATAAGGATATCGTCTATGTATCGTTCCAGTGGAATTCACCATAATAACAATTATTTTGAAAGATATAATTTATGTCTGGTTCCCCGTACCAATAGTTTTCTTTTAATTGCAGAGACGAGGGGTCTGAAGGACCCGCTCCAGGTGGAGAACCTCCAAGACCAGGCCCAGGTGATGCTCTGTCAACACACCCGGGGGCGGCATCCCGCGCAGGGCCCCCGGTTCGGCCGCCTCCTCCTCATGCTTCCCCTCCTTAGGACGGTCCCCACTCACCGGGTCGAGCTCATCTTCTTCCATCGCACCATCGGCAACACTCCCATGGAGAAAGTACTATGTGACATGTACAAAAATTGATTTTTTTTTTTAAACTCTATTTTGAATAATCAAACAATGTTGAGATGAAAATTGTAAAATTTAAAGGAGTATTTCTCTCAAAATGTGGTACGCGGAGCTTCGACACCCTTTATCAAAAAAATATTATAATTATTCTGTTATCGAGGGTCAGTCAAGATAAAGAATGTAACCACTCACTATTTCATCGCCATGGTTTCGATTATTTTTGTATGGATTCTTACATTGGAATATAAGGGCCGGTATAAGGTGCGGTAAATGGTCGCAGCGATGCCGCCTTTCTAGTTAGTGGTATGACGCATACAAGGCGCCGCACTTTCAATTTAGGGTTTTCCAATTGTATCTACATATTTTCTCCTTAGCTAATTGCTCAATTTATCTAAAAACTCAAATTTGCTCATTTTCATTCAAGTTATTATAATTAAACAAATCAATCAGCTTAATTTCCCTTGCAATAGGTCTTAATTTCACAAGCATGTAACAAAAAGAAGTCGGTGAATCACCGGCTGCGTGCTTCCCCAGCACAAATTAATAAATTACTTTAACGCTCTCATTCCAAAGCCAATCGACCGTTTGGGCTAAAACTCAATATTTGACTTACATAGTGCTTTGGAATCCTCATACTAAATTTTGTGTCGATACATTCATTACATCGGCAGTTAATAGGGCCACTCTTGTTATTGTGAGACCTGAATTGGCCACTCTTATGTTCTCTAGATTGAAAAAAAAAAAAATTTGCATTTGTGACCTCTTTAGATTCGATTTACATCAAGCTTTTTTCGCATTCAACCTTAAATTTCTCCATGAAATCGATACGGAATCACAAAGTTGACCATATCAATAGAAAGCTGATTAAATGTGCAAGTTTTGAAGCCCCCTGGACGGTTGAAGCGGTCCTTGAGCAGGAAAGTAGTTGACGTGGAAGTATTTCCCGAAATTTTAATTTTTCTAAAATGTTAACGTTTTAGCTGTTATTTCGGTTCTAAGTTGGTAATTTTCAAAGTTGAAAGTACACTAGTCTGACAGGAAATGTAACGCTGATTCCGAAAATGTGGTCAAAAGTTGAGAAAAGATGATTTAAAGGGGAGAAATGTGGGACTTGATGGCAAAAAACGTGGTTTTCTCGAAATAAAATTTTTAAAAATCATATCTCGGCAACGGATTGGAATAGAAAGGTGCGGTTGGCGGCATCCTACTCCATTTTCGGTCTAGTTTCATACACATTTTTTTTTAAAGTTACGAGGGAATCACCCTGTATAGCTTGGGCGGCAGTTGGCCGCCAGATTTGAATCGATTCTTGCGGCGCCACAGCGTACACTTCTAGCCTTGAGACTCCACCTAGCCTACATGTCTTCTGAATGTTTCTATCTTAACTGACCTTCGATACCCATAGAATTAACATTCTATGGTCGCTACTCAACATCAAAAAAAATATTCTTAGATTATTAAATGACAGAGTGAAAATTATTATTATTTTTTATTTCCACATTTTTAAACTCATAACTTCAATAATAATTTTTCGTATTAAATTAATAGTTGTTAATTTTTGTCAATTATCAATACATTAGTTCGTTAGTTAGTTTTTGTGACTTATGCACGGGTTTTAACGACGAGGTCATATCGCCTACTTACTACTAAAGGGATCTTTCGTCGCTCTGGTGGACATGAGCTCGACTCTACTGTTGGAAACCTAAATTTTGCCTACCTAATCCTAGGTTTATTCACCCAGGGTAGGAGTATTTGACGAGTACTTGACATCCCACAGGCTCGGGACCATCGCTTAACGTCCCATCCGAAGCACGGCGTGCGCAAGGTTTCTTCACCTCCCAGATAAAAAACCTAAGGTGCCTCGGTCGGCTTTCGTCAAACACGCTACTTCTGAGCGAACATATTAGAACAAATAAAAAATATCAGTACATTATGAAATAAACTAGAGGCTAATAATATATATATAAATTAATATATATATATATACAGGGTGGTCCAGATAAGTGGGCCACAAGTGAAATAACTCCTAAACTGTTAGAGATATCAAAATTGTGCATAGGACTAAAGTTGTATCACTCGCCGAGAGCTATATTATGGCGTCCTCGAAAAGACAAAAATGACCCTTTTAATGGCTCAAATAGCCCTTCGAAGGGTGGGGTTCCCTTTTGACCCTTAAGTTTCATTATATTTTATTAAAGTACTAAATAAACAAGGAAGAACTGTGCAAACAGATTTTTGATACGTCAAGTAGTTCTTGGAACAAAAACGTTTAAAGTTGTACGTTTTTCTTATTCTGAAGTTAGTTGGAATTTAATAACTTCAGAATAAGAAAAATGTGCAACTTTAAACGTTTTTGTTCCAAGAACTACTTGACGTATCAAAAATCTGTTATTCCTTGTTTTTTCAGTACTTTAATAATAAAATGTAATAAAATTTAAGTGTCAAAAGGGAACCCCGCCCTTCGGAGGGCTATTTGAGCCATTAAAAGGGCCATTTATGTCTTTTCGAGGACGCCATACTATAGCTTACGGCGAGTGCTACAACTTTTTGATATCTCTAACCGTTTAGGAGTTATTTCACTAGTGGCCCGCTTATCTGGGCCACCCTGTATATATTATTTCAGCATCCCTCCTCGAATTTATTTTTTGTCTTCTCACAAAAAACATTACAAACGTTTTGGGAAGCATTCCCATCATCTGTATCCATAAAACATGTGTTCTTTAGGTTAACTATTCCTTCTGTCAATCAGAATCTTCCTTGTATGTAAAATATTTATTGAGTCAACTTCTATATCTCTGGTGTTTGGGCAAAAGGGTATATATTCTTAAGTCAGAATAAGTCTTGTGATACAAAGGACAAGTGCATTTAAATATTTTTACCATATGTAACTCATTGTTGGAATATTTTATTTTGTTTATATTTAATACTTTTATTGAAATAATATTTCAAGTAACATAAATGTGTTTTACCTGATTTGCAGGAATTTTTCAAACTTTCAGAAATTCCCCTCTTAAAACAAAGATTTTCTGATTTAAGCCCTTTTGCCCAAACACCCGAGATATTTAAACGCCCTAGTGTCGGACTATAGAAGTTGTCTTGAAGGGGAAGACACTATAAAAACACTACTGTCATATTTCAACTATGTAAACCATCAATGTATGATCTGACCCATTTCTATGTAATTATGTTTAAATATGTACTATTATGTAATGTTATTCATTGTTCAACATTTCTGGGAAACTAATAACAGTTTTATTTCAAAGATAGTCAGAAATATACATTTAAATCAAATATCGAACTGATAAATTTGCCTATATTTGCTTCTGTACCAAATATATTATAAATAAAATGCTCAGCCAGAAATAATGCATTTAAAATATTTCATTCAAAGACTTGATGTATATAACAGGGTGCCCAAAATTAGAGATCCACTTGCCAATATAAAAAAAATATTTATAATACTGGCAGGTCCGGAAACGCATCATCAACAAGTTATTGCTAAAAAAAAATGTTTCATACTTTATTATTATTGTATATCGTATGTGACTAATCAAACAATGTATTCGGTCAAAATTTGTAAGTAAAGCCTATAAAAAAATTCTTCGAATAATGACCGGCTATGTACTTCATTGTATGAATTAATCAGTTGGGTTTTCGCTCTCCCTCCAAAGCCAATCGACCGTTTGAGCTAAAACTCATATTTGACTTAAATAATGGCTTCTGAAACCTCATACTTAATTTTTGAGTTGACTCCCCCTTCTCTGATCCCACCTTCCCTTTGCCGATTAAGCGGAAACATTAAAATATGCCGTGATTGTGAATTTAAATATAAAATTTCATGTCGATACACTCATTACATCGGCAGTTATTGAGTTGAGCCCTTCCCCTATTCTCCCACTTCCCTTCAGCGGATTCCGCTGAAAATTTGAAATGTTGTTTAGATGCCTTCGTTACACCGGCAGTTATCAGAGTTTTTCTGTTGCTTCCCTCTTATCCACCTTTTTCTGTGCTCGTTTTGACTGAAAATCAGTAGGTGTCATCCCTATGGTGTACAGGTTATACATGTAAAATTTCGCGTCGGCACATTCATTCTATTAGTTGTCGTGTTCTCAGTCACAAACAGACATTTAAGACCGCCTTTTCTTCGACCGATTGCACGGGAAATTGACGGGTAACATCTTTATGGGGTTTTGAATTTAAATATAAAATTCCATGTCGATACATTCATTACAGCGGCAGTTAGTAGAGTTTTTATGTTAAGCCTCCTCCCTAATCCCATTCATTTTTAATTCTCCTTTAATAAGTTAGCCGTTCCATCAAAGCTCTTAAAAATAATAATAAAGTGGAGAATATATATTTTTTTCAAATCGGCTTCCACCGACTTCCTCTTTCGGTTTTCTTCAATTATTTTGAATTCCCTTGAACCCCATAGTTTATCACTTTGGTTTGCGGGTTCGAATACCGTCCGGGCGTGAGCTATATCATTATATATATATATATATATATATATATATATATATATATATATATATATATATATATATAATGGTATTATTATTTCGTAGTTAGAACTCCCTCCCGGGGCCATGGATGTCGTAAATAACTACATAACACAGTGACATGGCTAATATGTATAGTACATAAGGCCAAAAAATATATATAATATAACATTTCGATGGTTTTCTAGCAATACCTTGTACATGAACTGCTTTTGGACTCATGTTTACTGAACTATTATTTTTAATTTGGCCTCATACATAGGATATTAAAGCAAGGAACATAATGAATATTATATCATGGGTCACCCTGTACAATATTTACATATTCTTTTATTATCATTAATAATAATCTTCTTTGTTATCTTTTAAATCTTCATGAAGTGTCTGGTTGTATATATTTTAATTTCAAAGCACAACTTTTATTTTTAGAAGATATTTCAATGTTACTTGATAAAACCTAATGAATACATTTAAGACATTTGTTAAATATAAACATCAAAACGAATTTAGTAATTATAAAAAAAAAGTATATAAATAGTTTTTATTTCTTTATTTTATTAATTTTTGGGGGGAGGGGAGCTTGCGACGCTCCATAGACGTATTAAGTTCAATGTTACTGTATTCGTTATATTGTTAGTTATAAACGTTGTATAATGTATCCGAAAAAAGTAAACTACATTATAAATTTTTATATAGGTATATTTGAAAAAACTACCTATATAATTTAGGTAATTTTTTCAGAATCCTATGTACAGGATTTCGCAACTAACGGTTTTTCTCTTGAAAATATGCGAGTTACCAAAATTTTTGTAATGGATGTCTTCTTAATTTATGCCAAGAAATTTAAATTTACCATTTACCAAGTTTCTTGATACAGCCGAATGGGATCTCAAACTCTTTTTATTTCAATTGGGATATATTTTTTAGGATGACTTCTAAAATTAGGTTTTTAAAATGAAAAAAAAAAAAAAAAAAACAGCTTCTAACGAGAGCAATTCATTTGATATTCGGATATGTTGAATTTTGATAAAGACTCCACTTCCCCTGTTTTGCCATTGTTTTTGGCGTTTGATATTGAAGTTGATATTTTTAAAAGGTCGGATGTCATTAATGGCTAATCCAGGTATTTGTTTTCGAAATCAGAATGTATGAGGAAAAACAATTAAAACTCTTGATTCGAGCGGTGATCTTTGCAGAGACCAAAATGTAATTAATAATTACTAAAATAACTTGGAAGCCGGTCTACCATGCCAAAACTGTATTCAGGCGAAAGAAATGCATTTTGAATTTGCTGTTAACCTAAAATGTTTTCGATTACTTTAATATCTAAAGAAACTGAGGAGAATATATACATTAAATTTTTAGAGAAATAAGAGTTTAACATGTATTTGAAAAAATAAAATAATAAAAAGTGTTGAATACATAACGTTCGAGCACTAATTGTATTCAACGTTTATTTCTCTACAATTACTTAGAGCTATTTTATTCGAAAATACATTTTTTTTTAAATATATAATTCATTAAACTTTTTTTTTTTTTGGAGTTTATTGACCTATTACTTTTTAGGACGAATTTGTAGGAAATCTTTTTTCATTTTGGTCACATCCTGTATATATAGTGAGAGATTAATTTTTATGATCAAATTGTAATACAGAGAACGGTTTTTTGATTCAACACACAAAATATATATATATATATATATATATTCTATGGGGGAACTGTCTTTATGTTTAAAAAGAGTAATATTTGTGAGAAAATTCTGACAGAACCCTCATTTGTTCACAATTTGCTGCCTTACAACTTTCATTTCAGCTTTTGGATGAAAATCAATCGAGATAATTAGCATAAGACGAGTTTAGGCTGTCTCTCTTTGAAGCACCGTTTCCAAACATCCTAGGTCATCCCAAGTCCCAAATATATACATTTGCATACATAATATAATAATATAAATTGGCAAATTCCAACTGGTTTCCTTGATTTTACTTTTAATAATTTTGTACAATATGTTACACTAAAATATGTATATACAAACTCTCACTGGAAACTAACAACTGAATGCATTGTGATTTTTAAATCTTCTAATTTTTATATTTAATTATTAAGTGTGATAAATATATAGGCGTATACATTCTACAGGGTGTCCCAGCCAATGCCAACCAAGCCCCTATAGGCCCAGAGAGAGGTAAAGATATATTGGGAAATCAAAATAAGTCCCCGAACTCTCATTTACTGTAATTTTCTCACGTACTAAGTTTCCTGTAAAAGAGTCAAAGTACTGAGAAATACTTTTTCCATAGACCACCTGACTGTACGAAACTGCAGGGTCCACACATTTTTATATAAAATGCTTTAAGTTAATTAGTAAAATA
This sequence comes from Aradus depressus, assembly GCA_963662175.1. NCBI lineage: Eukaryota > Metazoa > Arthropoda > Insecta > Hemiptera > Aradidae > Aradus > Aradus depressus. The sequence goes on along the minus strand of OY759218.1, from coordinate 42,732,542 downwards.
CTGAATGCATTAATCGAATATTTGCAGACGTGATTATACCTTTGAAAATACTGGGAATAAGGTTGCGAAGTCAAAAGATGAGGCTACTTTATTTTGTCACTTGTGTGAAACTTGATAAGTAAAACTAGAAAACTTATGAAAAGAGAGTTCGGGTGTGTTGCTTAGAATATATATTTTGATTGGCTAACATAGGTCTTTCTCTAGGAGAGAGCATGATGGGATACCCTGTAGGAGTGCTATGGTTCGTTAGCTGTAATCTATTTGACGCTTTCTCACAACGACGACTTGGAATGTATGTATATGTGCTTTTATTAAACGATACATTTTTATATTAAAAATACGTATTTTTTTTTTAAATAATTCAGATCGATGTTTTTCTATCTATACAGTTTAGTGGATCAAAACGTTTTCAATTTAAATGTCTAAAGGCACGAATACTGCAAAATTTATCTTGTACATAAAGCATTATTTAGGTCAAAGTGCAAGAAAATACATAGATCAAAAATAATTTTGTTGTAATACTGTTTGGTGTTTTATATAATTCTTTTGCTTTATCGCACTGCACATTGGTACCAATAAAATATTCACGTTTAAAAGTGGATGAAAAAAATATAAGTATATATGTTGTTATGTAAAGATCTAATTGTAATTAAACGTGCTAGTATGCATGAATAAATTTTTTTAACAAATTACAAAATGAATTATTTATGCACCATATATTCTTTAGTTATATATGTCCTCTTGAAGAAATTAAAATCATATCAAGTACTTTACATAATCAAGCAAGGCCTCTACGGTTGAAAACACACTAAATTATTATTAATTTATTTTATTTTTGACGTAGAATAAGTTTACCCCCTAAAGAATGATCTAAAAGTTGCCAAATTTCACAAAAACTTCCCCTTTTAATACGCTTTCCAACAGTAGGTCAAATAATGAGATTCCTCAAGTAATTTTGGAGAAATTGCATTTTGAAGACAGAAAAATATGGCACGATACAATAATTCAAAGTATTTGAAAAGAATGGCTCGTTCCTATTCAAATCGTGAATATGCGGAGATGCACTTTCTGTACGGGCTTTACAACGGGAACGCCCCCGCTTACAGAAACAGTACAGTGAGCAATACCCCGATCGACAGTGTCCGCATGATGAATTATTGTTTGTACAAGTGTAAACTTCAAAATGCAAATTTTCCAAAAGTATTTAAGGAATCGCATTATTTGACCTACCGTTCGAGAGCCTATTAAATGGGGAAGTTTTTCTGGAATTAATTGGCAGTAACAAATTTTAGAAATTTATATCTAATAGTATAAGTAAAAAAAAAAAGAGAGTTGAAAAAGGGAAAACAGTTTAAAAAATATGAAATTTGCAATAATTATAAAATACGTTTATTATCTTCATATGTACACTTCTTCTTGATGGCTGTTATAAGATTCCATTAATAGCTAATTGTTTAAAAAAAAAACTGACTTGACTCTGATTGAATTGCACTGATTAACATCTGAAAAACCCATATTGTACCCTGGGAGAAACAAGACAACTTTCTTCGATAATTTGAAGGTTTTGCATTTGATAATTATATTAAATTATACATTTAAGAAAATATCATATAAAAACGCAAGTCATAGTTTTTAGACCATCAGCAACTATTTTATAACGAGTATAAGAGGTGGCCACAGTAACTTGGTAGGAGGATGGATTTTTCAATGGCATATTGAAAATTTATCCAGCTTTCAATTTTAGTATTTGAAAAAGGTTCATGTGTAACACCAGCTTGCGTCGATTTTACATTTTTCATCGTACCATTTACTCAAAAGGCTGTTTTCTGGACTCAGGTCTATCCCGAAGTTGCCGTACCTCGCTTGATCCTTCTGTAAAAAAATTAGGATTCAATGTATTTTCCAACATAATTAAGAAAAACGCAATATATTTTTTTGGAAATAAATACCCAATGACTAGGAAATATTCTCTTGCAATCTTTCTTATTGTGGTGTTCAAGGTATGCAAGCTGCAAATATTTTTTGGTTTTTGGTGTGAGGCAATGCAAACATAACTGGCATCTTGGGCTCATGCACCCTTCGCATTTTTCACAAGTTCCTAGCGATACCACCAAATTTTTCGAAGTAATTAATGTAGTTTTGTTTCTAAAAATACATTTAAAAAAGTAAAATTAAAACAAAAATTACTTTTTAATATCTCATTATAAGCATCATTTTTTTTTAAAGAAGAAAATCTTCTGAAAAAGACAATTAAAAGAATTCAATTAAACAGAAAAAAGTTGTGAGTGAATCACCGACTACGTGCCTCCAGCACTCACTAATCAATTACGTTTCCACTCTCCCTCCAAAGCCAATCGACTGTTTGGGCTAAAACTCAATATTTGACTTACATAGTGGCTTCTGAATCCTCAAACTTTTGGTGTCGAAACATTTATTACATGGCACGTTATTAGAGTATTTGAGTCGACCCCCTTATCTGCTCCACTCTTCCCTTCGACTGATTTCGCGGAAGATTAACAGGTGCCGTCCTTAAGGGGTTTATTGGGATTTTTGAGTTGGTCGGACGAGCTATCGTATTCACAGAGAGACAGATTTTGTTTTAGGGCACTAAGCCACTGAGGAGTCCTTGCGGGCCCCCAACTCTGCGACCATTAGTCCTATTGTAGAAATATGTACAGAAGATTGAATTGCATTCCTTTTTTTCTAGATGTTCATTTTTTTATCAGGGGTGATGAAATGTGTAAGTTAGAAGATGTGTGATGTTAATATTAAAAGTGATTTTAAAACGTTGATTCTTCCATGTGATTATTTACCATCTAAATGTTTTATGAAGTCGAAAAGAGCTTTGTCAAGAATCCTTGTTTTCGTTCTCCCTTCAAAACCAATCGATCATTCGGAATCAAATACATTAATTGAACTACATAGGGGCTACTGAATCCTCATGCAAAATGTTGTGTCCATACATTATTTTCACTTCAAGAGATTTTTGATTAGGTCATAAATATAGACGGTATTTTGTCAGATGTCCTTATGCCCCGAAGTAAAATGATCTAAATTTTTATTTGATTCGACCAAAATCTAATAAGATACAAGTTAGCACATGTGACTTCTTTATTCCAAATTTCAAGTTCATAGTTACAATCCTTTCTGGGTTAGAGCGCTCCCAACTTTCCAATTACGTATGTACACACACAAGCACAGACAGGCATCATCGCAAAAATGGTCAAAATGTATTCAGGGGTCCTTGAAACCTGGAAATCTCGGTTTTCCGCACGATTAAAATGTACGTACAGTGTAAGGAAGTGAACAAATTAAATAAAAAATAATAAAATAAAAGTTAGATAAAAGAAAATAAACTTACAAATCATTCGATGCGAGCCCAATCAAGCTGAACAGATTAAACAGGACCTGTTCGTAAAGTAGAGAGTTCGGAGGAAAGTGGGCCGAAGACAAGTTTGGAGACATATTTACCTAGAAAATAACATATAATTTTTGTTTAACCATTGCTTTCTTATGTGTCTCCAACCAAGTGTCACAAAGCACGATGTTCAAGATCTAATCCAACTCAGCTTCAAGAAATTCCAATCTAAACTGAACACTCATCCCAATCTTCTGGCGCAGCGTTTGTCCACTGTCACAATCCGATAATCCTCCAGGCCGGCCGCCTAAGAAGGTGCTGGCCTCGCGATCTTCTATGAATAATAAGAAAATGGAAGGGAGTACACTGGCTAGCTTCTCGCGTTTAGTGTAGGTACATTAAATTGTTTTGCCAGTACACTTCTAGCCATAGTATATTTTGATCATAGTATTATAAATTAAAAAAAATAAGTAGGTGAATCACTGATAATGTTCCTCCCCAGCTTGAATTACTGTATCGTTGAGGCCTTCAGCCTCATGCCCTCCTCTTCCTTTCCAGTTTTTCTAATTTTCTCTCTTTGTGCTGATAGCACTGAGCCTCTAAATTAGCCTGTCCCGCCAGACACATGCACTGTTGCCATTCCACCTTACCAACTCGGACATTCGATGTCGTATATGAGTCGGCCATTTTCATGTGATATTGAATCGGCAGTCATTGTAGTTTTTGAGCTAAGCCCCCCTCTGATAGGGTTGTGGATCCATATGTAATATATCGAGAGTTAAAGTGTTCACAGAAACACATGATTTTTGGATTCAGCGAGTTTAGAAAACATTAAGGTGAACATTAATTCCGGCGAAAACTCGACTTCATAACTGAATTTAAAAACTTCCCCTACACTGGGGAAGTAATAATAAATAGTAGATAATGATGATTATAATTCAGTTTTTCGAATCCTCCAAAAAATTAAATAAATCCCCTTTTCAAGAAATAATCGGTTCAAGTGTGTCAGTGGTGGCTTACATTAAATTCTAACTAAATTCTACACTAACATAAAATATATATTGTTACCTCCATCAGAAATACATTTAGGTCATTATCTACAACAAAATCGAATCGCATCATTTCAAAAAAATTATTGGTAGAAGGATACTCGTTCAGCCGATTTAACATAAGCGGTTCCTTTTTGAGAAATGTTATTTGTATGGCCTCTTCAATGTTCCTCCATATCTTTTTATAATCTCTTCCTGAAAAAAAAAAAAAAAATAAAATATACAGGCAGCGTCGGGTAACGTTAAAAACACATTCAAGGTAAAACCAACATTTTGTACAATACTTTGTGAGTGTATTCTAGATACTGAAATATAAAGTGGTCATTATGGGATTTTCTTATACTAACCACGCATAGAGATCACTCACTCTCTCTTTCTCTCCCTCCCCCTCCTCAAAATTATTACATAAGCGCATTACTGGGTATATTAAAGTATTGAGTTGGTGAGATGGTATTTTTGGCTTCATTGTACAGTACAATTCTGAGAGTGTCTTTCTTATACCCATTGATGCCAGTATGGAGTGACGTTGAGAAGAGGGAGGGGTGAGAGAGAGAGAGAGAGAGTGGTCGTTGTCCGTATAAGAAAGTCCTGTAATGGCCACATCATATACATTTCATTTTGTTCTTTATATTTATAATTTTTCATTAGGAAAATACTTAATAATTCGTTGCTATGCGATACAATTTAAATATTACTTTCAAATATTGTGTATTTTACATTCTTTGAGGCGCTATAACTTTTGTCCTATTGGTTCTATCTCCAATCTAAGAACACGTTAGCGATTGGAAATTTAATAAGGAACATTCTTAGTAAGTAACAATTTTTCGATCGGAATGTTGGTCTAAAACAAGGAAACGTCTAAAAAAATGTTTTTCAAAATGACGTCTTAGGGCGGTTTTTGGTATGTATCTCAAAAACCGAACGACCTGCGAAAAATCATATTTCATATAAAATATGAATTTTAGTTTTCTACACAACTTTTACTTGAAAAGATTTTTGATGAGGTCATAAATATAAAATAAATCTTGTAAAATGTCAGATTTAAGTTAGCACAGTGTTAGAGCGCTCACAATTTTCCATCACACACATAGACTGACATCATCGCGAAAATTGTCCAAACAACTTGATGAAAACTCGATCTCGGATTTTCGCACGATTACAATACTTTCTGTATAGTATATAGGTATAAAAAAAAGTAAGAATGTTCCTATGAATAAACTGGAACAGTAGGGATTTAAATGAATGAAAGATAGGAGCATGGCCAATCTGAAGAGAAAGGTTGCAGAGGGAGTTAGCCTGGATAAGGAAGGAGTTGTGGTAGGTTGTCCTGAGGAAAGGGATCTGGTGACTTTCTGATGGATTTGGGATTTAAGCGAGGCTTGAGGGATGTTCTCTCGTTTAGTTACAATTTAATTTTACTCTATTTAATTATATACATAACAATAAATTACCCTTAGATTCCATGTAGCCATTGAAAGAATCTTTCATCGAAAATCCCAGTTCCCTAAAATATTTTTTCAAAGAAGGAATTTCCCAGGTCGGCAAATAATTATCACCAACCACATATTTGTTAAGCCTCGATGAGTTAAAAGGATAATAACTTTCAGTACAATACCTAAAATACAAATGGAAAAAATAAATGTGAAATATTGGTACATAAGTAGGCTTAGAGCCTAGAAAAATAAGAAAAAATGTTGATAAGGCTACGGCCCCCAATATTTGGATGGCTCCAGTTAGCCAACATTTTCCGATACGTATTTTCTTTCATTTAAAATTATGAGCGTTACTTATATGGGTAATGTTAAAAACACATACAGCGTATAACCAACATTTTGTACAATACTTCATGAGTGTATTCTAGATTCTGAAATATGAAAAAATATGTGATGTGGCCATTAGGAGACATTCGTATACCTACCACGCTTACACATCACTCTTTCTCTCTCTCCCCCTCCACTCTCTCAAAATCATTTCATACATTATTGGGTATGTAAAAGTAATGAGTTCGCGACAGTTTTTTTTTTTTCATTGTACAGCATAATTTTGAGAGTGACTTTCTTATACCCAGAAATGTCAGTGATTTTGATTTTGAGAATGGAAAGGGTGAGAGAGAGTGATCAGTAAGCTTGGTTGGTATAAGAAAGTCCTGTAATGGCCACATCAATATTTTAATAACTTTTACTGAATTTTGAAAATGTGTCTCTCACTGCAGAAATAAGCCTTGGTACGTAAAACACAACTACTCGTCATAAAAAGGCCCTGAAGAAGAAAATAAATAGTTATAGGTTGTTGTGGGTCGAGATTTCTCATAGAAACACACATCTCACCCGTACAGTGTGGAGTTCAAATCTTATCTTCCAACAATAAAAGTGGTCATTAGCTATTGTTGGGATCAGCTAATATCGACAATAACAAGCTATTGTCGATGGAATAGTGGTTCCATTTTTTATCTTCACGGATTCTCGATACTCGAAATGAATGACGGATTCTCGAATTAGAATTTTACAGTCTTTTTATACTTTTTTTTGCGTGTGCTGACCTCCGGTGGAGGCCACAACACCCGACTAACCGACATCTTCAATGTGCACAATAATTAATACCAACAGAAACATTTAATTTTAAGCGACACAAAAAATATGTTTAAGAAAGAAAATCTCTCCTACATATATTATTGATGAAAAAAATAAATACAAAATTCTCTTAACCATCCCAGTTAAAGAAAATAAATGTAAGCATTGATGAAAGAAGTTCGTATTTGGAAGACAAGAAATGAATTAGTGGATTAGTGTTACCAAAAATGTCAAATAAAGATGGGTACTCAATTTTTTTCCGGTCTCCAATAAATAAATTCAAAAAAATTAATAAAAAACAAATTCTAGCTGAGTTTGCATAAACGCATTCGTGGCGGCTAAAGGAGGGGTCTAAATTTTAAATAAACTACTATACAAATTTAATTTAATGCCTATGTTTTGAAGTAAATAATTTAAAAGTAATTTTGTTGGTTTAGTCACATTTAGTTTAAGTGTAATTTCTTTACTCAATTCTAGCATATATAAAGTCACTAATAATGTATATATGCTAATACAGACCCTGAAAAGGCACACTCAGTGCTGAAAACTTGGTAGAAATTCTACAAGTATGTTTTAATCAACCCCAAGCCTTCCTTCTTCCTATAATGTTTAAAGTTATAAAAAATAAAAAAAAAAGTATGTTTTTAAAATATTGTCTATTTCTCAAAATAATTGTGAACCGACACCCAACCCAAGTGTTTTTATACGCCACCATCTGTATCTTGACAAGACGAAACTTTTTTCGGTTATTTTACGTAGATTTTAGTGATAGTAAGATCACGTTGCGTATTTTCAGTAGCTGCATTGTCACAGCTTTATTTTTGAATGATATACAAATAGAAAATTTGACGGATAAACTTAACAATATCTCGGAGTGGACGAAAAGTCAAGATTTGTGTAACATTGATTAAACGACTTTGGAGACAGAAGAATTCTCCTTGAGTAGCCTCTATTGACTATTGTTATTATTATGTTAACAATTTACCTGAAAAGGGCATCCCCATTATAAGTGTACACTCTCAACGGATCAAGAGAAGTCAAAATAGTGTAAACACCAATGTCGAACTTATAACCGTCAACAAGAAGAGGATTGTCAATGTACTCTTGTATAAAACTATCTTGGACAGTATACTTAATATTCTTAATATCTACAACCTTAATGCCTCTGTGGTCATTACTTTTCTGAACGAACATTTTTTTTGGATGTCTTGAAACCTTAAATAAATAGGTGGTTTTTAGAGTAATAGAAAAGGTCGGCTTATACAGGATGCCCCGTACCTGAGGAACACAAAAGTTCCTTACATTGTTAGAAACAAAAAGTAGTCTGTGAATCACCGTCAATGTACTTCCCCAGAACGAATTAATCAATTGCCTTTCCGCTCATCCTCCAAAACCAGTCGACAATATCACTAATGATCAACAGTTGACTTACGTAGGAACTCCTATATCCTCATACTAAATTCAGGTATTTATGCTCCTTGCGCTTACAAAATAATAGTTTAAAAATGTAGTGGTTGGTAATTTTAATAGAAATATCGTTGAATTCAAGAAAACTACTCCGACCATTTAAACAAAGCCTTTTTGAGGATATAGTCAGTGGATGTGTGGGACATCCTGTACAATAATATTCCTGTACAGCATTCATTTTAAAAATTCTGAAATACTCACATATTTCATGAACGCTTCCTTTTGAGTAGACAAATGAAATGCTTTTGGAATGAAGGGCATGTCTGTAGTAGCAAGATCCATTTTATTTGTAATATATCCAGAACCAGGAAAATGATTTACCTAGACATAATTAAAATATCAAGTATAACAGTTCAAATTAATATATGAATAGAAATGATCCAGATAAGGGTCATTTCTCGTCAGTTTCACCAACCCGGCCTTCAAGTTTCCGTTTCCTATCATTTTTACCCACCAAAACATGAACCATACATTTTTTGTAAGAAGATTATATATATATATATAATATATATATATATAATCTTCTTACAAAAAATGTTCAAAATTCCTAGAAAGTTATATATATATATAACTTTCTAGGAAGGTTAAGAAGGTATATATATATATAGTTGGTGTGTACCTAGGGACCTAAGCATCCAATGCTCTTATCCTGTTAGCTCTACTGAGGGAGTCCTGAATTTTGTCTACCCAGGTTTAGTTTGTTACCTAAGGTACGAGTACCTGACATCGCAGAGGCTCGAGACCATCCGTCGAAGGATGGCGTGCTCAGGTTTTTACTTCCCACAGTAGGTTAGCAGGCTACCTCTGAGCTACCGGCGCCCTCCTTAAGAAGACATATACATCTTTATATTGAAATATTTATAACAAAGGCTTCTATATAGTAAGGCTTCTATATTGTAAGGCTTCTGCTATAGTGTATTATGTACACACTATAGTGGATAATTATGACAAAATTAAATAATGTTCACAAAATATAAACACTTGGCCTTCAAACAGCATTAATGTACATAAGCCATTGTTATAATACACTAAAGTATACATAAATCACTATAGAAGCCCTACTGTATATGTTATATTGACTCATGCCCGGGCTTTAACTATGCGGTCATAACGCCTACCACCAGAGCGCTCTTTCGTCACTCTGGGGGACATGAGCCCGACTCTACTGTGAAAGTCCTAAATTTTGCCTCCCTAGGTTTATTCACGTCGGAACGAGTATCTGACATCGTACAGGCTCGGGACCATCGCTTAACGTCTCATCGGAAGGACGGCACGCTCAAGTTTTTTCACCTCCCAGCTAAAGAACCTAAGGGACTAATAGTCTAAGTATGTATAGAAGCCATTGTTATAATACACTAGTGGGTATATGATATACTATAGTGTAAATATGAATATATAGAAGCTACTATACCGGCTAAGGCGGACACACTGTTATCAGACAGAGAAGCTGTGTCCGTGGCAAAACTACAATAATTTCATTTATTAAAAAACTGAAGTAATACAAATATGTGAAGCTCACTTTTTGGTGTGATTTGAGATTTTTCCGAAGATGTGACAACTTCTTGAAAGGGTAGTCATGAGACCATATCAGATCCCAGTCATCGTCTAAGGATCCTCTACTATAGGCGAACATGGATAAAACATTATATACATGAGCCAAATATCCGGAGTCTACCTGAAAAATGCACCAACCACTTATTGATAGTAATACCAACAATAAAATAATGTCATAAATTAATGATAGCTTGGAAAACTAGTTGATGGGTAGGAACTGTCTTAAAACGATGCTTCTCAAATATATGACAGTAAAAACTAAATATTATTTAAAATAATAAATATTATTAACTGTAAAAAAAACTTACATCCCTTCCATAAACGACGTAAATTTTCTTTCGATGAGATGGCTCTTGACACTTTATGGGAGTCATAGCTTTGTGAGTAGCCTCATTCTCAATGAAATAAATCTCATAAATATTAATGATAAATATGACTGAACAACAAAATCCAAACAAAGCATATACAACGGAAGAATTGAAACGATAAATGCCATACATTTCAATCAAAAACCAAAGAAACGGGTTTGAGAACTCTTCACTCTACAGGAGTAGACTGGAAGTGGAACTCAGCGAAAAGGGAAAGTGGTCCAGACTAACGGTAGTATACTCGTATGTATAGGCGGATAGAAGTTAATTCAAAGTATACAATCAGTAGCATATCTCCAATAAAAATAAAGTAAATTAAAACAAGCACGAATTTACGTAAGTAAAATGTATCATTTACAAATGTATCACTGGTAACTTATCTTGACATCTTGAAGATATTTTATATTTAGTGTTAACATATGCACACTTCTTTTTTCATAATTAAGTTAAAAATAATGTAGAAGATACGTATCATAAGATTTTATGTTAGTAAAATGTGTTTGATTTATTTATTTTGTTCTATTCAGAAGGCCATGTTGAAGCCAGCACCTGTCAAGACTGTTAATTGTCTGTGTTTATGATTTAAAAAAACTCAAAAGTTAATGTAAAGGTAAATAGAAAAATAAATCCACTTACTCAACAATAATCTTTAGTTTATTTAAATAATAACACCACTTAGTTTATTTATTATCATTTACACAATTTTTATTCATTGAATATCACTTTATATAGGCAACACAGTTCTATATTTGTTGCTTCTTACAGTTACTGCTTGTTATTAACTGCAGAATGACAAAAACAGACTAAGAATGACCAGAAAAATTCAATGCCTTTATTGTTATCAGATTTATTGATTTTTATTTAAAACGTTTTTCAATAATATTTATTTATTTTTATTAATATAATTATTTATTTTCCAATTTATTTATAAAATCCCAATCATACAATATGTAGGTTCTATAATCCCACGGCATTCCCCCCTCAGTGACTGGGTTCCGAATCAAGGACCTCCAAGGTACCAGGAAAGAAAGACGACTATTCGGCCGGCTCGGGTTGTTGGCTGGTTTGTGTCGTCGCTAGAAGGATCTGGTGGTGGCGTAGGCAAGACGACAGTTGTTGAATTTTTCCCACTAGCTATCTCTTCATAATGTTCGGCCAATATATAGGCCGGTTTTAAGTGGTCCAATGATATGTTTTGTTCCTTTCCTTTGATCATGGACGCCAAACTAGGATCCAACGGACAGCATTTTTTTGTATGTGGCACGCCAGAGTCATATCAGCTGCAGTTGTACCACTGATCGTTGCGTCTATGTGCCGTTTTATAGAGCTTACAAGGGCAAGGCGGGGCTTGCCATTAATTTGAGATTGAGAATTACTATTTGAAAATTGATTTGTCTTCTGGAATAGACAATATTAAAAAAGAAAAACAAAGTTTTATTTATTTATTATAAGTTTCCATAATATGTCCGCGTTTCTCCACTTAGAAGTACATAGTACATGATAGGATTACTTAGTAGCATTCTAGCGTAGCAGATACTAAATGACTGGTTGATATAACCTCCCTCACTGTTAGAATGTTGCGTCACCCTCTTTAAGATTGTTTACATTGGTGCATTTCACATTATTTTTTGTCATTACATCTCAGACTGCTCTAACTAATGTATAATTGTGTTTACAGATCTTAGAAATATCTTTTGTTTTTCCAGTTAATACAATATTCAGAAGCCTACAGCATCTCATTTACCTGAAAGACGTTTTAGGCAATACTTATGTGCAGCATTGAGGTAAGTTAATTTTAAGTTTTGGTACCTCATCCTTGTGACCAGTCACTTAATGTATAATTAATTAATCACTTAATTAATATTCCTTTTTTGTTTCAAAATGGGCTGAGGCTCGAAAGGTATGTTTGTGCCCGCAACCATGAGTTGTGTTTTGGTATTTGATATTGTCTCTTCTTTAGGCAACCAATTATAACAACTTGGTGATGGAATTTAAATAGCTGTTTCACAATTTGTGTCTGGTGAACAGCACAATTCATTTGTTACAATGTCTGGTATTATACGGACTTGTTTCGCCAACGAATTTATCGACAATCTTATTAAGAACATACATAAAAAGTTTCATAAAACATTTAAAAAAAACCTTGACCCAAGTTACAGATATTTGGCATTCTTACTCATTTATTTTGTAGTCCTTTGAAAGGGACTTCATTTGTGTCTTAATTCCCCATTTCAAGTTCTATCTGCGAATATAGTTTCCATTAGATAGCCTGTTAAGATATTAATATAATAAGGGGTGCATAAATAAAAGTAGTTATTAGGGTTGGTTCGAATAATACATTTTTAGGCTAAATATAAAAGTTTTGATGGTTGAATTCCTTAATTTTGAATTTTAAAAGACTATATATCTTTTATTTATAGAACAATCGTTAATTACTAATACTTTTTATTATATTAAAGAAACTTGACACTATAACAAAAACGATTCGAAAATATAGTTTTCAGACAAATAAATAAGTTGATCAATTTCTATTTATTTATTAATTCATATTGAAAGCTGCACTTTAATTATTTACCCCACATGCATTTTGGGGAAATAGTTAATATTCTAGGGTGAAAACTACTGTCAAATCCGAAACTTTTTCTATTTTTGTAAATGGGTGGTTCACCACCGTTATTTTGCTATATAAATGTGATCCATGGGTCTTTATTTAGTTTTTTTTTTTTTTTTCTAGGAGAAAACCTGTGCCCCATCACCGAGGTTATATTGATGGACACATTTCACTATATATTTCGATTGGAGTTTTGTCTTCAAGTAGAGGTACTTCTGTCCCGAAGAGTGAGCAGAACGTGCTTAGAATACTACTTGGATGGCATGTCAGGTAATCAACAAATAGTTCGACATGAAAAGTATAATATATATCTATATATTAGATGAAATGCGATGTCCGCCAAAGAACGAAGAGATTATAAGCATGCTACAAGTGAAGTTTGATATGAAAATACATTCATCAAGTAGACATGATTTGAACTATTATATATATACATATATATCAACATATTTCCAAAATCACTTTACAGTCGCCTAGATAAAAACCTTCTTACACAGGTCTTAAAAAATACTGACTATATAGAAACTACACTAAAAAAATCTTTATTGTAAAAAAAAGAGATCTAAGATATAATGAATTTATATTCCTTCTGCGGTAAGCAAAATAAATTTTAGGATTTTACTTGGAGGATTAGATGTGTGTTTTGTCCTGAGAGTGCTTGCAGGCTCTGTACTTTAGACGCAAAGGACTTAATATTATTGGTTATTTTGTACAATTCTATGTATAGATATGTTTTCGATTTGTATAGATATGTTTTCGATTTTTTAATTTTTGAGTACCCTTTATTGTTCTTGATTGCTGCTTCAAATCTACTCTTCAAGGTTTTTTCCTCTGCCTCGTATTGATATGTAGTTGAATATAAAAAACTAATGTTGGCAATATTGTCTCTAGCCCAATCATAAAGTTGCCGAGGTGTCATAATTTGATTATTGTAAACCATTCGCAGACTGGCCAATGCGATTAATCTTTTAACAGTTCCTCCAACACCATCGCATGCATTTTTTCCATGTGACGATGCAAAGAAGTTCCATTCCGCCTTGATGCCTAAGTCCCTCTCATGATGGCAAAGATTAAGAAAGTTTGATTGGTTTTTATACTGTGATGCTGCTCCATCTGAAAAATAAATCAGCTTTTCAGGTTTATGAGGTAGATTCTGTTTAAGAAAGTCGATCATGAGGCGTTGAAACAAATGAACAGCAACTGCATCATGCACCATACAATCAGAAATAATAACACAGCTCAGGTGCATCAACTTTTTGGTTACCTCATCGATGTAGTATATAACAAATGGATGTATTGTTGCTTGAGCATTGTTCCAATGAAAGCTTTGTGCAGAATCTTGAAGCACAAATGCATAATTTTCAGTAAAATCACAAAGTACAATACATTGGTTTTGAGATAGATTTACTTTCAAGTGTCGCAAATAGGAAGACTGTTGAGTAGCGATGAAAGAGTGTCTCAAAAGTTTGGGCAAACTTTGAAACAAATAATCCAAAAACTCTTCTGTCGGTTTTGCAATAGTTTCCAGAACACACTTGTTATCAATTTGCATCCATTGTTTGAAACTCACAGTTTCAATGCTATTTAGCTCAAAAGCTTCTTCAAACCGAACCTTCAAATCATCACTTCCTGGGCAATTAATACAATTTCCAAAGTAACATTTAGATGTTGGTGTTTTGAAAACTATATTATTTGATACATCTTTGTATGTTTTAATTGGGAGTTCACCATTTGTTAATTCAGGTATTTTACACTGACCCATCATTAATTTGGCATTCTGATGTATTGTACAAACACAAACAGAATGTGTCCCACTTGACCCAGGAAGAACACAATACTTGGGACGAAGCTCACAAAATTTAGAAATTCCAATTTTTTGATCAGGGTAACGCTCCTTAAATAGTACATATACTTCTCTTAATGTACTTAGAATTAAATACTTTTGAACATGGACACGTTTGCCATTTTGTTTTATGGAAACAAAGTCTTTTTTACCAGGCATTTGACGACTATCCTCATCATTTTCAAAGAATTCTTTGACTAATGCTACCGTTGCAGAGTCCAATGTTCTTCCAGGTTTTTGGTCAGGAGATGACATAACACCCTTTTCATTTAAAAGTTGTTTTGCCTTCCTGGCAATAAAGTTAGACACTCCAAATTCAGTTTCAAATTGTTTTAGAGACCAGCTTTTGGGAAGTGTAGTTAGAATCTGCATTCTAACACTTTTGTTGGTAGTACCATTGAACTTTTCTTTCAGTTGATTAATAATTTCATTGTCATAATTTTTAGCAGTATCAAAGTTTGTTGTACCTGGATTTAATTTTAGTATTTTTGTTTTAAAAGCATCTGTTATTTTTCTAATCTTTGCTTCTGGGTAGTTTTTTTCAATCAAACGCTTTGTTTTAATAGGTGATTCTTCAATAACAGTCAAACTTTTGTTCAAAGCTTCAATAGCCTCTATTTTTTCTGGAGTTGACAATGTATTTAATGGAACTTCAGGAACATTCAAATCATCTGAGCTGTCTGAATGCAAACCTTGCTCACTTAAAATCTCTGGAAGCTTTAGTACAGCTTTACGACACCCATCACATATCTTGTCACCTACATGTAAATTGGCTTTATGTCTTACATTATTTTCATTTACAGATCTCAAGTTTTTCTTGTAATAATAATGACCCGTTTTTTTAAATGGGTTACAACAATATACGAAAAAATGCTTTGATGTACTGGGTTCACTCATATTGTCACAGAGTCTATAATAGAGTTACGTTAAAGTCAAATAGTCTGAAATAATAAAGGCATTTAAGAATAAATAGAACTGACTGTACTTTGGAACTGGAGATAGGCCTAGTTGTTCAAAACACAAAGATGTAAAAAAATGGTTTAAACTTATTACTTATAACAAATAGAACACATATTTCACTTCCACTGAAAAAAAGCATTAACTTATAATCATATTTGTATGTGAAGCACTTTAAGTAACACTGTCAACACAACTAACTGTACTACACTCACTAAGATCTTACAGAAAATTAAGCAAAAGTTGAGCTAGAGTGGGCATGAATCACACACCTGCAAGAATATGAAATCAAACAAGACTGTACTGGCTTTGTGCCAAAAAGAACATCTGTGATTACCAGACTATTTATTCACTTGCGATCCCTAATTTGTTTACAGGAGTTTAGTAAATCATTTTTTTATAATCTAACCCTCAATGTAATTTGTGTTTTTTTTTTTTTTTGTTTTTTTTTAAGGTGATCCCATTGAGATCCCACTCTATAAGTTTCAGGATTTAAAGATTATAATAGTAGAAAAAACATATATTTTTTTCAAAATTAAAAAAAAAACACACATAGTCAAGTTGCATATCAAATTAAACCTTATTAAATTATCTTTAAAATGAGTAAATAAAACAAACTTATTTTTGAAATATTGTCTATTCCACTAAAGATATATATACATATATAACTACCGGTTTCGGCTTTATACCATCGTCAGGTCTAGTTATGAACTCATAACTAGACCTGACGATGGTATAAAGCCGAAACCGGTAGTTATATATGTATATATATCTTTAGTGGAATAGACAATATTTCAAAAATAAGTTTGTTTTATTTATTTATTACAAGTTTCCACAATATGTCCGCGTTTCTCAACTTAGAATTTTTAAAATGAGTGGTGGAACAGCTCTCTAGGTCTTATAGAACGTGAGATATTCAAGATTGAAGATGTTAATGCAAGCTAAAAAAGTATGATTTTTCTAATTTAAAAAAATTAATTACATAAAAACCCAATGAGATAAAAAAATTATAAAAATATATTCTCATTTATATGATTAGGAAGAATTATTCCTGAAGGTTTCATTGAAATCTGAGATGGTCAGGTTGAGTGACTGGTTGGTTTGGCATGGAATGACCCACTATATGTACATATTTATATATATATTTCGGAATTAGGCAATATAAATGTTAAACAAGTACTTTAAAAGTTAGTTGGTTATTGTGATTCATGCCCGGGCTTTAATTACGAGGTCATATCGCGCTCTTTCTTCACTCTGGTGGACATGAGGCTCTGACTCTACTGTGGGAGTCCTAAATTTTGCCTATACTAATTTTTTTTTTTTATTTACCAGGCAGAGGTTTTTAATGAGTACCTGACACCGTACAGGCTCGGGACCATCGCTTAACGTCCCATGCGAAGGACGATTTTACCTCCCAGATAGAATAAACTAAGGGCCTCGGCCGGGTTTCGAACCCACGATCTTGAGCTCAGAAGGCAAGCACGCATTCCACTGAGCTCCCGGCGCCCCTCGTGAGTTCTATTTATTTTTGTTACAACCAGAAAGTATTAATATATAAACAAATATAAAAGTTGACAAATGGATCTATAAATTCAAATATAATAAACCTTAATACAATATAGAATAGTTATTAAAGGAAGTTATTATGGTTTTTGAGTTGAACCCCCTCCTCCGAATCTCCCCTTTTCAGCCCATTTTGCGAAAAATTAATGTGTCCTTATGTAGCCCTGAATTTACATACAGAATGTCGTTCGATACATTCATTACATTGGCAGTTAGTCGAGTTTTTTTATTAAGTTCTCCATCTGATCCCTCCGTTTCCTCCAACCGGTTTGGCTGAAAATCAATAGGTGTTGTCCTTATGAGGTTGTTCTCAATGCACATGAAAGTCCCTGTCGATACATTCATTCTATCAGCAGTTATGATGTTCATAGACACGGGCACATAGGTCGGAAAATTGGAAATTCATAGAATGCTCAAGATGGAATTTTTTACCGATTACATAACTTTCCCTGTAGATGGGAAGTAAAATGCATGTTTTTTTTTTTCTAACTAAAGTATTGCGTCTTTCACAAAACGTATACAAAGGGGAGTTCTTTCGGTATAGCCACCATCTTTAGAGATATAATATTGGATAGTGGTGGATTTGTTATCTGAACTGGCCCTTGGCACCCCTACACTTTGTATTGTGCAAACACTAATCAACATCTACTTAATAACAGTAGTAATAATTTTTGGACTTTTTAACCGTCCTCTTTAAGTTCCACCAGGTATATGAAGTGTAGGGGATGTTATCTAATCGATCTTAAATTCATTGTTGAGTTTCCACCGCATGTTTATATATTCCGACCCATTGTGTGTGCGTGTGTCTGTGAACGAATAGAATGAATATATGGACCCTGAGTTTTAGGAGGATTCCGAAGTCACCTATCAATTCTCAACCGAATCATTAAATTGGTTTCAGAAGGAGAGCAAAAAGTTAGTTGATTATTTCTGACTGTGGAAGTACATTGGCGATGATTCACTTCACATTTTTGGTACTAAAATGGTCTCACTTGTTTGTCCAGGATTGAAGAGCGGGTGATCCTCCGAGCCATCTCTCCTGATACCGCCGCCAGGAACTCTCCGCCAAGAGCTACCGCTTCGCATCCCTGGTCAGGGGACGATCATAGTCTTAACCATGGCATGTCAGGTAATCAACAAATAGTTCGACATGAAAAGTATAATTTATATCTATATATTAGATGAAATGCGATGTCCGCCAAAGAACGAAGAGATTATAAGCATGCTACAAGTGAAGTTTGATATGAAAATACATTCATCAAGTAGACATGATTTGAACTATTATATATATACATATATATCAACATAATTCCAAAATCACCTAACAGTGGCCTAGATAAAAACCTTCTTACACAGGTCTTAAAAAATACTGACTATATAGAAAATACACTAAAAAAATCTACACTAAAAATATAATGAATTTATATTTCTTCTGCGGTAAGCAAAATACATTTTAGGATATTACTTGGAGGGATTAGATATGTGTTTTGTCCTGAAAGTGCCTGCAGGCACTGCATTTTAGACGAAAAGGACTTAATATTATTGGTATAGTTGCTATATTGCTTATTTTGTACAATTTTATGTATAGATATGTTTTGCTTTTATTTTATATAACTATAAGAATATGTGTTTTGTAAAAAAAAACATTCATTGCCATAAAGGTTGTAATCTTCTGCGTGCGGTATAGGGGGACACTAGAGAATAAGGTGTCAAGAAATTATCTTTCACCGCTTTATCATCAGTCATCGTCAGCACAATGGAAAGAGATACACTATATGTATATATATATGTATATATATATATATATATATATATTTCGGAATTAGACAATATAAATGTTAAACAGGTACTTTAAAAGTTACTTGTTGTAGGGTGTAAAATTAATCAATGTGTAGATGAAACGTGAGTTCTAATTAGTTGGTTATTGTGACTCATGCCCGGGCTTTAACTACGATGTCGTATCGCCTACTACCAGAGGGCTATTTCGTCACTCTGGTGGACATGAGCCCGACTCTACTGTGGGAGTCTTAAATATTGCCTATCCTAAATTTTTAGTCACCTAGGGCAGGGGTCTTTAAGGTGTGTGGAATCAATTATACGAGGACTTTAGTACAGTTACTGAAATGAAGTCTAATCAGATATAATAAAAAATAATAGTAAATTTAATATATGTCAACATCCAAATACCACTTTTTCAATACAAACAAATAAATTCACATTTGGTCTGATAGAACTATGTTTCTTCGCAGTTAAACAATCCACGGGTCAATTATAATAACAACTGTTTACCACAACAAATGTTTAAACATGAACCAGAACGAATTAATTAACTTTTCGCTCCCCCGCCAAAAGCAGTCGACCGTTTGTGCTAATACTCAACAGTTGACTTACATAGGGGCTCCTAAATCCTCATAACAAATTTTGTAAAGCTAAATTCATACATCGGCAGTTATTAGGGTTTTTGAATTGAGCTCCCTTACCTTCGCTTGTGTCGCTGAAATTTGGCAGGTTATGTCCTTATTGGGTTTTGATAATGAAACAATATCTATAGGTATGAATAGATAATATGTAATTAGTTACAACAATTTAGTCATACTATCAATAATACTGTTGAAAATAAATATATTTATTATTGTTATTATTATGTCTAAATTAAGATATCACTGTAATAAAAAAATTATTATGGTATAATAAAAGAATATATTATAAAAGTACACTTTTATGAATTAATTCAAATTTATTACTATTGATCTATCAAATATTTGTTATATAACACGAATGTTGCATTACTATTGTATAACAAATATCCAGTATGTGATATAATTTTGTTACATTCTAGTTATGTTCTTACGTTGCAGTTATGTACTTGTATCATGAAGTTTAAAAATCTGACTGATGCCCGGGCTTTAAGTACGAGGTCATATCGTCCTTTACCAGAGAGATCTTTCATCACTCTTGTGGACATGAGGCTGACTCTACTGTGGGAGTCCTAAATTTTGCCTATCCTAATTTTTTTTTTTATTGACCAGGCAGGGGTTTTTAACGAGTATCTGACATTGTACAGGCTCAGGACCATCGCTTAAGGTCCCATGCGAAGGACGATTTTACCTCCCAGATAGAATAAACTAAGGGCCTCGGCCCGGTTTCGAACCCACGATCTTGAGCTCAGAAGGCAAGCACGCATTCCACTGAGCTCCCGGCGCCCCTCGTGAGTTCTATTTATTTTTGTTACAACCAGAAAGTATTAATATATAAACAAATATAAAAGTTGACAAATGGATCTATAAATTCAAATATAATAAACCTTAATACAATATAGAATAGTTATTAAAGGAAGTTATTATGGTTTTTGAGTTGAACCCCCTCCTCCGAATCTCCCCTTTTCAGCCCATTTTGCGAAAAATTAATGTGTCGTTCTTATGTGGCTTTGAATTTACATACAGAATGTCGTTCGATACATTCATTACATTGGCAGTTAGTCGAGTTTTTTTATTAAGTTCTCCATCTGATCTCTCCGTTTCCTCCAACCGGTTTGGCTGAAAATCAATAGGTGTTGTCCTTATGAGGTTGTTCTCAATGCACATGAAAGTCCCTGTCGATACATTCATTCTATCAGCAGTTATGATGTTCATAGACACGGGCACATAGGTCGGAAAATTGGAAATTCATAGAATGCTCAAGATGGAATTTTTTACCGATTACATAACTTTCCCTGTAGATGGGAAGTAAAATGAATGTTTTTTTTTCTAACTAAAGTATTGCGTCTTTCACAAAACGTATACAAAGGGGAGTTCTTTCGGTATAGCCACCATCTTTAGAGATATGATATTGGATAGTGGTGGATTTGTTATCTGAACTGGCCCTTGGCACCCCTACACTTTGTATTGTGCAAACACTAATCAACATCTACTTAATAACAGTAGTAATAATTTTTGGACTTTTTGACCGTCCTCTTTAAGTTCACCAGATATATGAAGTGTAGGGGATGTTATCTAATCGATCTTAAATTCATTGTTGAGTTTCCACCGCATGTTCATATATTCCGACCCATTGTGTGTGCGTGTGTCTGTGAACGAATAGAATGAATATATGGACCCTGAGTTTTAGGAGGATTCCGAAGTCACCTATCAATTCTCAACCGAATCATTAAATTGGTTTCAGAAGGAAAGCAAAAAGTTAGTTGATTATTTCTGACTGTGGAAGTAAATTGGCGGTGATCCACTTCACATTTTTGGTACTAAAATGGTCTCACTTGTTTGTCCAGGATTGAAGAGCGGGTGACCCTCCGAGCCCATCTCTCCTGATACCGCCGCCAGGAACTCTCCGCCAAGAGCTACCGCTTCGAATCCCTGTCAGGGGGCGATCACACTGCTATAATGGCTCCCTTCAACAGGTATAGTCTAATATATTGTTAAGAACTGAATCATTAATTTTTTTCAGTAGCCGAATACATTTTTTGCGTTCTGTGTTGATATAGTCGAAATACTAATGAATAAAATAAAATGATAGATAAAACACTTTTTTGAACACTTATTTTGTCTAATTCCACAAACATATACTTAAATGTGTACCGGTTTCGGCTTACGCCATCGTCAGCACAATGTTCAACAATAATTCAGATATTTGTCAGGCATACATATTTATATTAACCTAAGAGTACCTGAGGTGAAAGGGTCCCCTCCTCTGGTAAAACCAGGGGGTGGAAGTCTATATTCTAACTGTAATAGCTAACTGTGCACTTATTTGAAAACCAAGAAAATAAAATTAAAATAGAACTAAAAACTAACATTGCAAGAAAACAATATAACAAATGTACAACATATAGCTATGTAGGAAGTTATTTAACCTAGATTAATGTTGTCATGGATGTTTGTTATCTGAAAGGGATTAACAAAGGAGAAAATTTGAAGTGTGTCTGGTCGTTTAAACAATTCCCATTTTTTCGAGTCCTATTAATTTCTAGCTGTTCTAGAGAATCTAATGGTCTACCTTTTTCACATAAGTGGAGGTATACAACAACCGAAAAAGGTTTTATTTTCTCCTAGCTAATCCCTTTCAGATAACAAATATCCATGGCAACATTAATATAGGTTAAATAACTTCCTACATAGCTATATTGTACATTTGTTAAATTGTTTTCTTGTAATGTTAGTTTTTAGTTCTATTTTAATTTTATTTTCTTGGTTTTCAAATAAGTGCACAGTTAGCTATTACAGTTAGAATATAGACTTCCACCCCCCTGGTTTTACTAGAGGAGGGGACCCTTTCACCTCAGGTACTCTTAGGTTAATATAAATATGTATGCCTGGCAAATATCTGAATTATTGTTGAACATTGTGCTGACGATGGCGTAAACCGAAACCGGTACACATTTAAGTATGTATATGTTTGTGGAATTAGACAAATAAGTGTTCAAAAAAGTATTTTATCTATCATTTTATTTTTTCAGTAGGTTTTTCATGTACATATTCTATTTCGTGACCCTAATATTGGAACTTACCATTGTTCATTTCATAATAGATTTATTTGTGTATTTTTATTCAAATAAATGTTTTTGGTCGTTTTGTGTTTACAAGAAGTTTTCTTAATGTTTTCAGGTGCTGACTGCAGAATATGTGTACGAACCTCTACAACTTCTACTCAGGCGGACAGTCCCACCCTGCTCTGTTTAAGGGGACTGTTACCGGTCGGTGAAAGTTTAACGGAAAGAAGACAAGAAATGTGAAGCAGAACGTCGTAATGCAGCCACGGATGTACAGGAGGGAGAGGGAATGGATGCGTCATTTTGAAGGCTAATTAATTAGTTTTACGTAAACTAGGCTTCAAATACTTCTGCTTCAACTTTTTTAAAGGCTATATTCTTGTTTCCAAATCATTATAGACCAATTCCACCTCAAATCTTGCAGCAAAATGTTTCACGTAACCATCATAGATTTAAAAAAAAAAAGTGTAGTTGTACTCTAGACATTTAAGGAAATGCCAAAGTTTCGGTGATTATAAAGCTGTTCAGTACTTTATGACTACATATGAAAATGAGTTCAGTCTGCACTTGGTGATTTTCTGAATTTTCATTATTATTTGGTTTGAAAATGCCTTTGAAGTCCTTTACCTAAAGCAACAACTTTTTTCAAATATTGTTGGATTTCGAAATTATGTTACGGGAGTATTAAAAGGCATGGAATATTAGAACAAATACCAACTGATATACACTTATTTGGTGAATAAGTGTTGTTTCTTTGGTAAACATTTTCAAAGTTAGCCATGTTCCACATTGATGTATGCCTTTAGCTGCAGTTGTAAAGTAATCAAAGCCTGGCAATGAAGTGATTAGAGTAGCAAGTTATCTGCTGAGAGGCTGGGGTTCGAATCTACAGGGAATGAACAAGGAAGATAACATCCTGCTTGTTGATTCATAAAGGTTGCCATTCATTCATTCATTCACAATGGCGCGACAACCCACTAATGAGTCAAGGCCTCCTCCAACAGTGTCCTCCAGTTATTCCTGTTTTGTGCAGCTGCTCTCCAGTGTCGGACTCCAAGCAGGCTCCTCGCATCATTCGCCACACCATCCTGCCATCTCAGCTTCGGCCTCCCGACGCGTCTAGTTCCGTAAAGCCGGTCCGACATCGTCTTACTCGGGATCTCATGTTCGCCCATCCTGGCCACATGTCCGGCCCACCTGAGTCTTCCCAGCCTGATGACCTTCACAACGTCTGGTTCCTGGGTGAGGTAATAGACTTCTTGGTTCGTGCGTCGTCTCCAGTCTTCTCCATCGCGTATTGGGCCATATATTCGGCGGAGGATCTTTCTTTCGAAGACCAGAAGATGTTGTTCATCTGACTTGGAGATAGTCCAAGCCCTCGGACCCGTATGTTAGGATGGGGCGGATCAACGTTTTATAAAGCCTGAACTTTGTTTTTCTTGTAAGGAGGCGACTTCTTATATGATGCCTCAGGCCGAAGAAGCTCCTGTTCGCTGCCATTGTTCTTCGCTTTACCTCGGCTGACATGTCGTTGTTCACGTTCACCTGAGAGCCAAGGTATACAAACTCATGCACTTTCTCGAAGAAGTAAGGGCCAATGGTGACTTGCTCCGGTGGCTCGACCTCCTGCTCTGAAACCAAGTACTTGGTCTTGGCTTCGTTGATGACAAGCCCCAACCTCCTCGCCGGTGCCTCCAAGGCCAGAAATGCCTCTTTGACGTCTCGAAATGACCTTCCTACGATGTCAGTGTCATCGGCATATGCTAGAAGCTGTACAGTCCTGTTGAAAATGGTCCCGTTCGTCTGTATGCCTGATTCCCTTACTGTTTTCTCCAGGACGAGATTGAAGAGTAAGCATGCTAAGGAATCACCCTGCCTCACTCCCTTACTCGATTCAAACTCCTCAGAGAACTCACCCTGGATTCGGACCGTACATTGCACGCTTGCCATCGTCAGCTTTGAAAGACGGATCAGCTTTCTTGGGATGTTGAAATATTCTATAGCCCTGAACAGCTGCAGCCTATCGACATTATCATAGGCAGCCTTAAAATCTATGAAGAGATGGCAGGTCTGGATCTGGTACTCTTTACCTTTCTCAAGGATCTGTCTTAGGGAGAATATCTGATCCGTGGTCGATTTCCCCCGTCGAAAGCCACACTGGTAAGTACCTAGCTCCCGTTCTGCATAGAGAAGCAGTCTCTGGAAGAGTATGTTGGACAGGACTTTATAGGCGCATGGGAGCAGGGAAATTCCTCTATAATTGCCACATTCGAGCTGGTTGCCTTTCTTTAGTAGGGCAAATCACGGTCTTGTACCAGGCTCTGGGCATGACTTCTCCCGTCCATATATCTATTATAAGGTCCATCATAATCTTCTTCAACTCGCTTCCACCATACCTAAATAACTCCGAAGACAGACCGTCATATCGGTGCCTTGTTGTTCTTTAACCTCTCCATGGCCTCGGTTATTTCATGCTCATCAGGTGGCTCGAGCTCATCCTCTGCTGATCGTGGAATCACAAGATCCTCCATGGCTTCTCTTCTCTGACCACCGTTAAGGAGTTCGTCAAAATGCCGCCTCCATAAAAGGTTGCCATTAACTAATCTAAACCTCCTTGGATAGTCGCTAGCAGTTATTATTGATATTTGTTGGTAATAGGCGACATGAGGATAGGAATCCCTGTCTCTCGGTGAATGATAGATTTCTCACATCGCGGTTCGAATCCATACAACAAATATCTATTGTTAACTTATGGCGACTCCATGGGTAGTGAGATAGCAACCTTTGGCACATATTCACTGAGCATTCGAACCCCAGCCTCTCAGCAGATAACTAGCTACTCTAATCACTTCACCACCAGACTTCGAGTTTAGAATTGCAACACAAGGCCTCCCGTACTTCACGAGTGCATTAGAAGCCAATGAAAATTATATATAGCAATGTGGAGCATGGCTAACCATTGGTGTCATTTCACATTGTTTAATACGTCCAAGTTTGAAGTGCAATTCAAAACCATACATTTATTATTATTAAAAGGCAGTTTTATTCAAAATGAACTTGAAATTGAGTATCTTAAGCCATTTTTTTTTTCTTTAATAATGATTAACTGAAACGAATACAAAAAAGGGATTATAGTCTTGTTGGAAGTAAATTGTTGGATGTTTTTTTTAAATTTTCAATTGATGTGAGGTTAAGAATATTGTTTTATTCATTCATAACTTTGCATTTATCCTATTATGTATTAGTTCTATTATAACAAATCTGTCGCTACATTTCACCAATGATTAAGTGTATATTTATATCTTATTCCGTGATTAGCTGTAAGATATTTCATTTTAAGACAATAAACTTTTTAATTTCATCGACTAAAAAATTGACTTATTTTTTCCTTCTCCTTAGCGTTTAAATTGTTTCATTTATTTGTTTCAATTTGTTTGTATTTACATTTTTATTATTACTCTGGTATGTTTGTGAATTGTATGTTCAAAATGTTGGTAAAGTCCACGTTTAAATAGGTCTCACAAAGTGCTACTTCTGAGATGTCTTTCCATTTGACACATTTTGAAGCAGAAGGAAATTACAGTTTTGTTGAAATTACTGTATGAACTTACAGATAAAGGACGTGTTCAATGAAAAAGATGAACTCAAATTTAAACAACGTTATTATTAACAAAATGTTTATTAACTGCGATAAAATACATATCAGTTTCTTGTCTTCAGTAGCTTGCGTGGTTTTATGGCTGGAAGAGGAGGGAGAGACATTTTCAAAGACGAACTTTCGAATTTTCAATAGACACAGGAGCACAGCAGTCATTTTAGCCAACTGCAGGAATCTGAAATGAGAAACATTTGTTCATTAGATAAATGAAAATAAATAAGTCTCGAAATAAGGTAAATATATGAACATCTCGTTTGTGAGGCCAAAGCTTTAAAAATGACAGAAACAAAAGCTCTACACATTTTTTTAGTTAAATGTACTAAAGAGTTAGTTATTATGCCCGGGCTTTAACTATGAGGTCATATCGCCTACTACCAGAGGGCTCTTTCGTCACTCTGGTGGACATGAGCCCGACTCTACTGTGTGAGTCTTAAATTTTGCCTACCCTAAGTTTTTATTCACCTAGAGCAGGGGTCTTTAACGAGTACCTGACATCGTACAGGCTCGGGACCATCGCTTAACGTCCCACCCGAAGGACGGCATGCTTAAGTTTATTTCACCTCCCAGGTAAGATAAACTAAGGGCCTCGGCCGGGTTTTGAACCCATGACCTTAAGCTCGGAAGGCAAGCACGCATACCACTGAGCTACCGGGATGTGTGGAATCAATTTACACGAGGACTTTAGTATATTTACTGCAGTGAAGTCTAATCAGATATTGAAAAATAATAGTAAATTTGATAATCGGCAAAATAAATAAATACGACATTTGTTACCATTATATGTCCAAATGACATTTGTTACCATTATATGTCCAAATGACATTTGTTACCATTATATGTCCAACATCCAAATATCACTTTTTCAATAAGAACAATTTTTTTTTTTTGTTTTATTTTATTTGCAATCTATATACAATATATACATAATGAGCAAATATGTGGACAAAAAGAAAAAAATAACAACGTCACTTGATGGGAGAAGCCAGCCAGCGCTGACACTCCCTTGAAAGTTAATTTTCATTATTAACTATCCTCAAAGAAGATCGCGAGGCCACCTCCTGTTCCAGCGGCGGGGAGGATTATCAGGATGGGAATAATAGGATAGGACTTGAGCGAGAGGATTTGAATGATAAGAAAGGTTTCTGTGAAATGTTTGGAATCGGGATTGGATTAGTTCGTTGACGGTGGGAATATTGAGATCTCTGTGTAGGACTTTATTGGTGACATAGAAAGGTGCGTTGACAATTCGTCGGAGGAGTTTGTACTGGAATGCTTAGATACGATTGATGTTGGATTGTTTAGCTGTACCCCAAAGTTAGAGTCCGTAAGTCCAAATTGGACCTATAATGGTCTTGTAAATCGAAAGTTTGTTGTTAGTTGTCAGTTTTGATTTTGGTCCAAGTAGTCGACGTAACAGTCCGTATCTTCGATTCAGTTCTTGTCGTTTAAGTCGTGTATGTGGGTTCCAAGTTAGTCTACTGTCTAGGTAAAACCCGAGGTAGCGGACTTGGTTGGAAGAGGGCATCAGGATGTTGTTAATGGTGATCGGAGGACAGGATTGGCGGCGTAGGGTAAATGTGACTTGAACGCATTTCTGCTCATTCAACTTAATTCTCCAGAGCTTGCACCACCTCTCTATTTCAGTGAGGTGCTCCTGAAGGACAAGTGAGGCTACACCGGGATCAGGACTGGTAGACAGGATTGCTGTGTCGTCAGCGTAAGTTGTCAGTAATGTCTGAGGATGGGTAGGAAAATCGGCAGTATATGTATTATAAAGGATGGGACCGAGGATACTACCTTGTGGGACACCCGCCAGGATAGGCATGAGTTCCGAGTATTCAGAGCCTACTCGGACCTTGAAATGGTAATCACTAAGGTAGGATTTGAGGATGAGGAAGTAGGTACTGGGAAGGAAGTGTTTCAGTTTGAAGAGCAGCCCCGGGTGCCAGACTCGATCAAAGGCTTGCGCCACATCGAGAAAGGCTCCCGTGCAATACTGCTTGCATTCCAATGCATTAGAAATGCAATCGACAACCCGAAAACACTGTTGGGTTGTGGAATGTTGAGGACGAAATCCGAACCGATGTTTGGGTAAGATGGACTGGGATTCAAGGATTGGGATAAGACGTTTCAACAAGAGTTTTTCAAGGCTTTTTGAAAGAATTGGAAGCAGGCTAATAGGACGGTAGGAAGAGACATCGGAGAGAGGTTTGTTTGGGAATAACAGTAAGGATGGAATACTTCCATTGGACAGGAAAGTAGGTAGTTCTGAGGACTGAGTTGTATAGAAGGGTGAGGAATAGGACAGCTTTGCGGGGTAGGTTTCGTAGGATTTTCCCTGTAATTAGGTCAAATCCAGGAGACTTACGGATTGGGATTTTATTTAAGATGTGTTGTACTTCTGAGGGATGAAAGGCCTTAGGAGGGGAGAGAGGCAGTGGAATGGCTTACCTTCCTTAGAACTCTTCCACTTCTGAAGTATGAAGGGCGTTATAAGAACAAATAAATTCACATTTGGACTGATAAAACTATGTTTCTTCGCAGTTAAACAATCCACCGGTCAATTATAATAACAAATACAACCGAAGATGTTTAAACATAAACCAGAACGAATTAATTAACTTTTCGCTCCCCCGCCAAAAGCAGTCGACCGTTTGTGCTAATATTCAACAGTTGACTTACATAGGGGCTCCTAAATCCTCATAACAAATTTTGTAAAGCTAAATTCATACATCGGCAGTTATTAGGGTTTTTGAATTGAGCTCCCTTACCTTTGGGTTTTGACAATTAAACAATATCTATAGATATGAATAGATAATAAGTAATTAGTTACAACAATTCAGTAAATTTCCAATATATTATAAAATATCAATTTTATAATATATCATACAATAAATATATTTATTTTCAACAGTATTATTATTATTATGTCTAAATTAAGATATCACTGTAATAAAAAATTATTAAGAAATAATAAAAAAATATAAGTATATATTATAAAAGTACACTTTTATGAATTAATTCAAATTTATTACTATTGACCTATCAAATATTTGTTATATAACACTAATGTTGCATTACTTTTGTATAACAAATATCCAGTATATGATATAACTTTGCTACATTCTAGTTATGTTGTTACGTTGCAGTTAGGTATTTGAATCATAAAGTTTATATTACAAATACATAACTACAAAATAACAACATTACTACAATGTAACAAAGTTATATCACATACTGGATATTTGTTATACAACAGTAATGTTGCATTGATATCACGACAAATATGTTACTATGTGATGTCACAAAGTTATGTCATAATTTTATGTGGCTGAGTGGGAAATAGCAACACGTATTTTTGGACTCGTAAGGTTAGGAAACGTAAAATTTCTGTGAGAAACTACTTCGACTGTCTGACGTAATTGCTTTTCAAATTATCCCACAAAAAACTTTCTCGGTTATTCCTGGAACTTGTCCTCTTTATATCGAACATGACATTTTGTTTAATCGATAATATATCAGCTGTTACTTGGTATTCCGATAACTTTATTTTTAAATTAAGCCAGTGTTTGTTTTATTTTCCTATTTCAATATGTCATCGAAGGTACCTAGAACATTAGTTTCACTTGCGAATTGCTATTCCAGCAACGCTAATGTTATACCAGTTCGAAAGGTAATTTCATATAAAAAACAAAATTAATATTTTAATTTATTGTACGACGTAATAGTAAATTTATTAAATTTCTAACGTTTTGCAGGTTGCTACACAGTCGCTTTTTGATATACAGCATAAGACTCCAGTTGTCAGAAAAATTGTAAGTTGCTTCGTTTAATTTGAAAGTGTAGTTTTAGATTTAGTTATATTATTGAGAATCAAATGTAATTATCGACTTCATCAGAAGTTTCAGGTTTCAGAGTCTTGATTTCTTCTGAAATTAACTGGAGGTTGAAGGGGTGGAGTCCCCTGGATGGGCGGGTCCTCAAATCATAATAATGTATAGAAACACTACACTTTTTCAGTATGTTCTGTTATTTGTTTTGTACTCATAATTCTATTTCGAATTGTTTCAGAATCCCATCCCCAAAGCGCACTATGGCGGTAGACATACGGTTACCATGCTACCAGGAGGAGGAATTGGCCCTGAACTCATGGATTACGTCAAAGAAGTATTCCGGTCAGTGTTTTTAGGGTTATGTAGGTAAAAACGGTAAAGACAGAACTGTTTGTGCCACAAGTTGTGCTTTTTTTTCTCTTTAGAGATATCCTGAAATACGCCAGAAAATTATACATCCCCAGAATTATTCCCCCCACTTTTGTGGCGGAGGGTGTACTTCCATATGGACCTGCATCTTCAAGTCCATATTTCGGCCCCCTGGGTAAAATTTAGTACCCCATTTTAGCGACGAAAGAGTGCTCTGGCAGTAGACGATATGACCTCGTAGTTTGTCACACTACGAGCCACCAATTTGTTCAGAAGAGTTTGAAATCTATGTTTATACAATCAATTGATTCTAATCATCAATTAGAATGAAAATAATTTTTATAAGTAAAAAAAAAGCGCGGGCCTGTACGTAACTTCATGCTTAATTGAATTTCCTTATGGGCCCTCCAATGAGAGAGTATGGTCTCATTGATTTGTATTAGTCATTCTTTTAGAGATTAAGCACCTGTTAATAATAATTATATTCCAAAATTTTGGAGTTTGAAGAGAATCGTGTAAGTTAGTGTCGCGACCAGAACGTGATGTAAAAATACATGAATTCAAAAATAATTTATATAAATAAGGCCTCAAAAAAAAATTACTTTCCTGTACATTTTATTCTTACCCTCCCCCCCGATTTTTCCCGAAAATTGTCCATTCAGTATTAACTCACTTGTGTCTTTCTGATCAGGGTTGGTGGAATTCCAGTTGACTTTGAGGTGGTCCAGATAGATCCTCAAGATAGTGGAAATGAAGATGTGGAATACGCTATAACATCCATCAGAAGAAATGGTGTTGCCATCAAAGGTGACATCACTTATTTGTGTATAATTGCTGATTTTTTACCAGTGAGCGCCTTAAAATCACTACTAAATTCCAAAGAACAATTTCTCTGTACGGGAAATAGAGTTTTTTTTTTTTTGTATAATTTAAATAATTAATTTACATCATCTAGATTCGAATGGGTATCTTGAGATTTGAGACATAACTTTTTTTATTTTTTAAATTCTATTTGCAATCTATATACAATATATACATAATAAGCAAATATGTGGCCAAAAAGAAACATATAACAACGTCACTTGATGGGAGAAGCCAGCCAGCGCTGACACTCCCTCGAAAGTTAATTGTCATTCACTTTTCTCAGAGAGAAGATCGCGAGGCCACCTCCTGTTCAAGCGGCGGGGAGGATTGTCAGGATGGGAATGAGAGGAAAGGTCTTGTGCGAGAGGATTTGAATGGGAAGGAATGGCAACATCAAGCCCAAACGTTGTACAGATTTTCATGACACCTCACAGGCTTAGAATTAGTATATAGAAACTTAAGTGGCTTTTTTTAAAAACTTTTGTATTTTTTAATCATTTTGTTTCAGGCAACATAGAGACACGCAGTTTGGATACTGGAATAGTTTCTCGAAATGTTGCTTTGCGTAACGAATTAGATTTATATGTGAACGTATTGAATTGCAAATCATACCCTGGCGTTGAAGCCAAGCAAAGTGACGTAGACATAATCATTATCAGACAGAATACTGAAGGAGAATACGCTATGCTTGAACATGAGGTACTTCTATTGTATCAAGCATTATTATTAATAATTATAATATAATGTATTATATATGTTGCATAATTATTGTTGCAGAGTGTGGACGGTGTTGTTGAAAGCATGAAAATTGTTACCTACGATAATTCTGAGCGTGTTGCAAGGTTTGCTTTTGAATATGCTCGACGCCATGGAAGGAAGAAAGTCACAACTATTCACAAAGCAAATATAATGTAAGTATGTAACGAAAACATTTATTTGATGTGTCACTAAGGCTTAATTTTCGTTGAGAATATCTGATAACTACAAAGAATTGTGTTTAAAATAAAATGATAGAACACTTTTTTGAACACTTATATTGTCTAATTCCACAAGCATATACTTAAATGTGTACCGGTTTCGGCTTACGCCATCGTCAGCACAATGTTCAACAATAATTGAGATATTTGCCAGGCATACATATTTATATTAACCTAAGAGTACCTGAGGTGAAAGGGTCCCCTCCTCTGGTAAAACCGGGGGGGGGGGGGGGGGGGGGGGGTGGAAGTCTATATTCTAACTGTAATAGCTAACTGTGCACTTATTTGAAAACCAAGAAAATAAAATTAAAATAGAACAAAAAACTAACATTACAAGAAAACAATATAACAAATGTACAATATATAGCTATGTAGGAAGTTATTTAACCTAGATTAATGTTGCCATGGATATTTGTTATCTGAAAGGGATTAACAAAGGAGAAAATTTGAAGTGTGTCTGGTCGTTTAAACAATTCCCATTTTTTCGAGTCCTATTATTTTCTAGCTGTTCTAGAGAATCTAATGGTCTACCTTTTTCACATAAGAAAAGAATTGTGTGTTTAACTGTATCGTTTTTCTTTAGGAAGTTGTCCGATGGATTGTTTCTTGAAACTTCGAAAAGAATTGCCAAGGAGTATCCTGAAATTGAACACAATGATATGATTATTGACAACTGTTGCATGCAGCTGGTATCCAACCCACGTCAGTTCGACGTGATGATCATGACTAACTTGTATGGAACTGTGGTATCAAATGTAATTTGTGGGATTGTTGGCGGAGCTGGCCTTTTGTCCGGAAAGAATTATGGCGACCATGTTAGTATTGAATTTTCTTTTTTAATTCTTGTTGAAAGTATGAAAGTGGTTACCTTCGAAAAATCCGTAATAAAATTGTTTCAAAAATATTTTTCCATAACCAGATGTTATTACCATTACTTCCCCAACTATACGAAGTATAGCGGAAGTTATGTAATAGGCCAGAAAGTAGATGTATTGAGTATTCAACGGAATTTCATGTTTTCCGACCCCCCGATAAAAAAAAAAAAAAAAACTGACTATGTGTCTGTGAACACGATAGCTCCCGATAGAATGAATATATCGACACGAAATTTTATTTGTATCCAGAGTCCTGGGAGGACGGCACATATTAATTTTCCACTAAATCGGGCGAAGGGATCTAAGAGAGGGGCTCGACTGGAAACAGAGGGAAAACTTGATTAATTCGTGCTGGGGAAGTACATTGCCGTTGACTCACCCATGTCTTTTATTAATGTTTGTTTCATTCTTTTCAGTATGCAATTTTTGAACCAGGAACTCGTAACACAGGAACTTCTATTGCAGGGAAAAATGTAGCAAATCCTATTGCAATGTTGAATGCAGCAGTTGACATGTTGGAACATCTTGGTCATCAAACCCATGCTGACATCCTTACATCTGCCATTGAAAACACTTTGAATGTAGAAAAAATTCATACCCCTGGTAAATATAAAATATATATCGTCCCTGGCAAGGGAAAATGTCGTAAGCGCCTGTAATCTTTTTTGAATTACATATGGGTTATTTTCTCTTATAAATCACAACTCGAACAGGATATACTATTCCTGATGTAACTAGCATACACATCAAAACCTTACTGATTTAATTTAATTTTACACTGACCTTTTTTTTAATTGAAAATGTCGGGATGCCAATTGACTGATCACTAATTAATGAATTAATTACTCTACTAATTACCTGTTCTAATCCAAAGGTCATACTGTCTTAGCTGTATTCAATTTTTTTGTGTCTCCTGCAAATTTTGGAAAATAGAGCTTGTGATATTCTGCCTTGCCAGGAAAGATAAATTAAAAAATACCCACTTATTTATTTTCCATTATAAACAATATTAATTGGGACGTAAATTAATTTAACAATTTTTTTTTACAGATCTTGGTGGACATTCGACCAGTACAGACGTTGTAGTTAGTATTTCTAAATTCGTTCTTGAGGCAACTAAGACAATGAAATGGTAACTTAAAATTACTTTTTTGAAATTAATTTTGAATCAACTGATTTTTGTTCTTAGTACAGGCAGTCGTGCCACAAGGATACATTTTGGCTCCATTGTTATGTGCTCTATATACAAATAACATTTATTTCCTTGGCGACATATACAATAACAGCTACATATGGTTCCTTCCATGTTAATTGACCAGTTTTCAACCTCTTGGAAGTTTACAAATTTAGCTCACCTTATGTACCACATTAACAGTAAAAAATCCAATTTTTTTGATTTTATCTGCAGTCGTTTTTAAGTTATGGCTCTCTGAAAACTAAGAAAGTTAGCAATTTTCCGCTGATACAAAATTACAAAATATATTATTTCTCAAGCTAAAAATATAGGAGGCTATTGAAAAAACGTTCTGTATCTTATTTAATACGTAGCAAGACTAGTTTTGAACTGTAAACAATTTTAAGGTCTTGCCAATTTCTTATCTTGAATTTTTTTAGAACTTAATTTAAAAATATATCACATATAAACTTATATATATATATATATATATATATTTGTGGAAAGTTTCATCATGGGATCATGTTTTGTCAATTTTGGTAATTTTAATTCACATTTTTCTGTGTCTTTAGACTAGGACCACTGTTTTCTTTTTAGTTCAGAACGATGATATACTAGCATGCAAAAATAAGCTCACGCAGGGGGTTTTTCGCGTGAAGTAGATAGTTTAGGAAAATGACAAAAATACTTAAAATAAAAGCTAATTTATTGAAATAAATAAATAATTTAACAATTCCTTGCAATGGAACGGATGCATCCGGATGTAGCAAAACACCATTTGAGTTGTTTTATTCTTGATCTGGTTTGTTTTCCAGTATTTTTTACCTACTCTGGGGGTTCATTAAGTGAGCCATATTTGAATAAAATCCAAGAGTGTAAAGTTGTTCTCATTGGAGCTCATGACTTGGAATAACCGAATGCTGATTACACTGCAATCTTAGTTGCTGTTGAATTTCACACACTTTTCTATGGAGCACCATATCACCTAAATGAAACACTGGGCCGACAAATGGGAATGAAAGTAAACATAGAAACAATTTTTCATATAATACAGTGGAAAATACCTTAACGGACACTCTGATTATCGGACGCAGACAGGCTTTTAGTAGGATTTTTACATAAAAATATCTAGAACGGATAGCAGACCGAGGGTGAAGCCTTTTTCTACGAAATCCTTGTTTGGTTTACTTTTCCAATATTACGCTATCAGTTCTTCTTGGAATTCCCCGAAATAATTTCACTATACATTTATTTTTAAATTAGTAATGTTTTTAAATGAGGTTTTGAACTTTGATTTCGTTCTAATCGTGTCTACAGGTGTTTTTATTAATAAACGTGTTCGTTTCTTTTAGTTGGTAATTTGTAAATGTGTTTGTTTTAATTTACTCTATTTTCTACTTAATTATTGGGTTTTAAATGATAATGTCATGTCGCTTACTACTAACTCTACAGTGTGAGTTCTAAATTTTGCCTGCAAAGGTTTAATTAGTGGCCTTTAACGAGCACCTGACATCTCACAGGTTCGGAACAATCGCTTAACATCCTGTTCGAAGGACGGCATGCTTAATAAGTTTTATTTACCTTCCAGATAAAACAAAACCTAAAGACCTCGCCCGAAAAGAACCCCCGTTTAACAATTATTGTTGCTCTTAATATAGGTTTATTCCATTTTGATCATGAACCCTCCTGTTTTTCCTTTAATGTTTCTGAATAGCGGACAAAATTTCATTCCCCATAGCTCTCAGGTTGTAGGGAAGGTTCACTGTATACATATTCCGAGGAGATAATTCAACCAGGAGATATTTCTACAAGCAGATATTGCCACAATTAGACATTGGACATGAGCTTGTCATGGAACCGTCATACATCCCACACTAAGCACTTTTTAAATTACCTACATTTTATGAGATTTCAATATGCTTTTAAAAGTTCTTTTCTTATCCCATTGTGGTCAGCTGAATTTATTATCAATTATATATCAGTAAATGATCTATAATATCCTTTAGTTCTAATAAGAAACAAATAGGCCCATCTCCATGACATGTCGCTCAAAGCCAGCTTGGTCACGAATAAATTGGCGATGAATGCCATTTATTCGTTAACCATGGCCATGAATAAGAAATAAAGAGCATTTTCCGTGTAAGACATTGGGAACCCCTGCTGTCTGAAAGAGTGATATGGTATACCGACAACTCTAGGACCAAGGAAGGAACCGGGAATATATGGAACCAAACCTAAGTGGGAAAAAATACACTGAGTAGCAGGCCACTTTATTTCAAGCCATGATAGAGTGCTACCGTACAAAGTCTACTAAGTTTGTTGAGGAATACCATGAGTTCCTAGTTGACATCAAGTACAATTTGCTTGGCGATCCGGAGACAACGAATGGCTGACCAACTGGCCAAGGTTTAAGACCTTCGGGAGGATTGAGCCCAAGGAGATATGTAGTATCATCTAAAGAGGCAGTAAGACAGCTCCTGAGGCTAACCGCAGACATGGGGTATTACAATAAGTACTAAGGCTGCTGTGCGCATGGTCAACCACCACAAATACTATCTAATCTAATCTAGCAAAGAATAATTAATTAAAAATTTGAATGAATTTGGAAAAAAACAAAAAAATTTCGTTAATTTATTCCTGCTTGTTCCTCTCAGTGCCTTTAGCCGCTGCGTTCTTTCGAAAGTATAAGTAACTTCAACAAAAACACATTCATGGATTTATACATGCCCAATACTGGCCTGAGCTTCAGCCAAGGTTTTCTAATTGTCTGTCCTTGTACTAAAAGCACTCTTTCGACTTTTTTGCTTTATTTGTGTCTAATATTTAAATAATTATTTCATTTCACAGGGGAAAGTTGCGGCGTGGTTTATTGTTTACGCAATGACAAGAAAATTAACATATTGAGATAATGCCTTAATTCAAACCCAGCTGATGTTATTTGTTAATGTGTGCATTTATTTTGTGTAACGCCTTGTGCATGGTGATTGAATTTAAAGCGTTTACATTTTTGAATGGAACTAACTACTCTCATAACATTTCCTCTGTCATTTGATTTTGTTTGTATTAATGTTTAAAATTATTTTTTATATAATTTTTGTATTCATTTCAAATAATCAATGTGTACGTACTCTCCGCCGAGTAAATGTATTTATTGTAATGCGCGGAATGTGTATAGCATCTAGCTAGAAAAATATTCATGCATGTATCTCACTTTAAGCTCTCCTAGGTATAGCTTCATTGGCTTAAAGTGGCCCTTGAAACTAATTTCTTGATTAGCAACATATTATTGTAATTATTCTTATATCTATGGCTCCTAGAAGAACGACTTTAGTCCATTTTTCAAGAATTTAGAACACAGAATTATGTTTTTTTTTGTATACCTCTTCAATAAGGAACGAAATAAAACGTTGAATTATGCAGTATTACATTATGGATAAAAATTTCCTTGTGTGGGCGAAGTCGATGAAAGTCTGAAAATATTTTTTGTATTAGTTCTGTTTTAAACGTATGAAAAACTTGTGTGAAAAATTTTTTTAAGGCCGAATAACAAAATATTATGCATAGAGGAAATCTTACACTTCATTAAAAAAAGGGATGTGTTATGAGATGCCAGCGGTTGAACTGACGTCTATCTCATGCATAGATTCTGTGCATTCAAAATCAAGTCTGACAAGGTAAATAAAAAAATCTCTAGCCAGACAAGTTTTATAGATATGGGAGAACTAAAACTTCACTTTAAAAGAAAAATCTAAGAGGTTTTATGAAGTGTTCTTTCATGAAAAAAATAATTTACAAAAAAGGTCTGTTAGATGTTAATTAATGAAAATTGTCAGACAGACAAATTTTTTCAAAAACGATACATTATTTACCAGAGATTGTGTAAATTTCAAGTAGGTGTTTTAAAAAATAAATTAATTTTTTTTAGCTAATTTCAAAAATTCTTAAAAAATAGCAATTTACAAATTTTTACTAGTTCTGTAGAAAAATGTATATATAAAGCCCAACATTTGGGTGTACATAAAGA
Source organism: Aradus depressus (assembly GCA_963662175.1). Lineage (NCBI taxonomy): Eukaryota > Metazoa > Arthropoda > Insecta > Hemiptera > Aradidae > Aradus > Aradus depressus. The sequence continues at coordinate 42,693,946 of OY759218.1, read as the reverse complement.
AGATACAAACTATTAAAAAAAATTATTTTACAATTACTTTTATGTTCACCTAAATTTACTGGGCTAATAAATATAATGTAAGAAATATTTACTCCATTAGAAATTTGATTTTCTATTAATTCTATTTTTACCAAAAATTATCCTTTATTTTTCTAAAGAACCCAAATTTCAGAAGAACTGTTGGTGTATGATATGTACATTTGAAAATATTAGTGAAAGTACATAACTTATACAAGTTATTGGTTGTTTAGAAATAAATATTTTAATGAAGAAATATAATTGTGCTTTCTTTTCTTATTTATATTCCATAGACAATTCCCAGAAATATCATAAAATGTATCGTAGTATATATACAGTATGTATCAGAGTAAAGTGACCATCTTCCATAACATTTGAACGATTGTTTCTATTGAAATTGTATGGTCTTCATTAGGCCGAGGGGCAATATGGTCAGTGACAGATGAAACAGCCTTCCACCAGAGTTCAGAATAAATACATACAAAGATTTTGATAACACATTATGTGTATTATGAATATTGTTTATTAACTTATTCATTTCAATATTATGTACATAAATATGTATACATACATATATATGTACATAATACATAGGTATGAACTAAGTTATCTTATAATAGTCATAAACTTATAACGGACTGTTTGTTGTAACCAGTTTTATAACCGAAAATATCTCTTAAAGAGAACTCCGGCTACAACGTACAAAAATCGCCAGTCCCTTGAAATTCGTTCTAAACTATGTTGACTATTTCTTTGCTACAGAATGGTGACCCAAGGAAGTATAACGTCACTGTTATAAAACGGCATGTAACATATAATGACCTTGAAATGTCGGTACATTTCGCTTATATTGTATTGCCTCAGATGAAAATTTGAGCACAGAAAATGCTTTCTTACCTTTCTATGTATGCAATTTATGTTTGAGTCTTTTAAATACTCACTCGTTCATTTAAAACTATTTTAAAGTAAGTTGTGTTGAATTTATCAGCCTTCTTAATGTTTTACAATCTCCGAATAGAAATTTTTTGCAAAATTAAAGATGATAAAAATAAATACAACATTACAATTTAGAACAAAAATACTACCTATTAGTTACCGGTCCATTTTTTTGACATCCATGGCTCTGGGAGGGAGTTCTATCTACGAAATAAAACTCTCCCGGACTGGATTCGAACTCGCAAACGATGGTGAGACCATGCGACGAGACCCCTACGCTCTAGCCCATACGGCCTCCATAGCCCCCCGGTCCATTGTTCAATGAAAACATTTATAATTATAATATACCTACTGTTGAAAACACGGCTTTTCACAAAAAAGTTATACTGTATAACTTTTTTTTTTTTTTTTTTTTGAGGGTATGTGAAATAATGTTGAAAGTCTTAAGTAGAACTTTTTTGCAGATTAATCGAGATGAGCCTATTTCTAGACCACATATATGTATTTACTTTAACGGCTTCAAGAAATTTGCGAATGTTGCAGGACTGTACATTAAGGATAGAGGAAGGTAAATTTTTATATTCCTCTTTTAGATAGATTTTTTTCTTATAATTTTGATGTTGTAGATATATTTATTTTGCGTTTCATTTTTTCAGATAAAAGGAATGATCTCAGAATAAGGAATGATTGCTCTAGTATTTATTATATATGCATGATATGTTAATTACCTATAGTGATTTGAACCAGAGTACCAATTAAATTTACTTTTAAAAATTGTTTTTATTTTTAATTTTTTAAGTCGCCCTCATTTTCCTTTTTCCTATTGCTTCGTTTAGTTGCTTTAAATCTATTGAATAGAAACATGACTGGACGCTTTTGACATGGTAAAGCTTCCTTGCATGGTTCAATTAGATTAAAACAGGTTTATCTTAATAATATTCAGTTGATGAAACATATCGGATTTCCATGTCAAAAAAAATAATAATAAAAATGAAAACGTCCCCCGTTCTTTTAAAACCTATATTCCTCAGAAAAAAAACAACAAAAAAACAGGAATTCCTTGGAAAGAAAAGTTAAGAGAAATACTTCTTCATATTTTACGAAAAATAGTTCGACATTAAAGGAGAGTTTCGATGTAAAACGCCTCAAATTCGCTACACATTTGTTTACAATCAAAACGTATATTGGGAAACAATAATTTCAACATTTGATATTGTAGTTCCAAGAAGCATATTACTATTAAAAACTTCGGTTTTAAGTTCAAGATGAATTTCTTGAGGACCGAACAAAGTCTTTTTCAGCTCTACTGTTGCTTTTCCATACTGCTTCTTCAGATCAAAATCGCTTCTAGTCGCAGCTTGTATACCTGGAGGAACTCTCGCCTTTAGAAAAAATAAAAATAAATAAATAATATATATATATAGAAAGGAGGAAAAATATATATATAATAATTTTTATTAAGTACTGAGATTTTTTATTTTGTAGATAACTACTTTTTATACAGATTTCCAAATGGAATAGACTTAGGTAGGAAAATTGGTCAGTGAAGGAGTTAATTTCAAATGAAGTTTTGCCTTTTAGTATTCATTTATTTTTTTAAATCTATAATACACAGTCGAATTGTGCACCTACATGTATCTAGCCTTCTTCAAGACTTTTCATACTGGGAAACTATTGACATTGTGCCTAAGATCAAATAAAATAAAGTTGTATGTAATTATAGTTTTGAAATATGAACACGAAACTACCTAAATGTTTAAATTTCTAATCTGCTGTCATACTCTGAACAATTACTACAATAAATAATAAATAAGTACAGATATTATCCGAAACCTCTCTTTGAAACAATTATTTTACCTCAAAACAGTTTGTACTCAGAAAGATTAATAAATGAATACACAAAATCTCGGGTAACAGTCAATTTAGCTCCAAAACAAAGAAGGTTTGTTGCAGTATCAAGTTCGAGTAATGACATTGTTTCATGATATTAAGAAATAAAAAAGTCCTATCTCACTAGAAATCTGTTATATGAAACAAAATTCTTCACAGACGGGGAGTGGTACCGCGAAATACCAAATTTTCAATATCTGGGAACGGGTGAACATACTTCAAATATCTGCCTCATTCTTCTTAGGGTAGATAATATGCATAGAATCCCGTTTGTCCCGTTCGTATATCACAATTACTTTAGGTTCTACATCCGTTCAAAACTGACCTTCGTTTGGGCCGGATGTGTCTCTCTACGATTAAGCAAAATACCGCTCTGTACTAAAGTCTGTAAACTTTCGTAATATTTGTCCTAATTCAGTTCTGAGAAATGGATGCGATTCCTGGAGGTATGTATAATTTTTGGCTTTATCATATTTCTTTGAGAATTGTAGTCAGGTATTCCGCACCATTCGCCTATTTTTCGATAATATGCTTATATACACACTAATTATTTATATATATTTATGTATTTTTTTCTTTACCCCCCGAAAATACTTTTTTATTTTATTTGTTGCCTGCAAAAAAGTTGAAGGAAACTTTCCCAAGTGAAATACCTTTGACCAATTTCGTTATTTGGAAATTGTCCGTATGTGTAAATTTGGAGGTAACAAACACTCATTTATCAAACATTTAAATAAACTGAAACATTCTGTACCTCAATTAAATCGAGGGTGAATTTGCGGCGCAGTAGATCTCCAGCTACTTTCAATGTAAAATAACTTAATGTTGCCAGACTTCGGAATAGTATAGTTAGACACCATCGTTATATAATGAAAGGAATACGTTGCTGGTTGTTTTCGGCATTCTAAATCATCTGCGTAGCAGTTAGAATCCTCTCGAGAACAGCGACTGCAATAAATTTTTTTTTTATTCAAAACCTCAATGTAATAAGTTGTTGAATATACTAAGAAAAAACTACAGAAGGCTAGAAAAATATAGCATTCTGTAGAGAGGTCGTCTCTGCTCGAATTTAGGAACATCTGAGGACATTTAATGGTAATGAACCATACAAAGAAATCAGTATAATATAATGTTATCGTATATACACCTACTTACTTCCTTTGTTGTTTATCTCTTTTATAGCCTGGAGGACAGATGATGGCATTACATCTATGAGAGCCCGCAACGTTAACACAGATTTCATCCTCACTCAAACAGATACTTGCTGGACTATTGCATTCATCAATATCTTTAAACAATATAAAAAAAAAAAAACTAGTGCAATTTATAGAAAAACGTAAAAAGATATAATATATAAAGATCTTATATATATATATACAGGGTGTTTCAGGGTT